>JANKKI010000262.1:247500-825000 GCA_025175665.1 Cinchona pubescens | reverse complement strand
ACAATAATCTCCCTTCCTCCCAATTTCCTACATTAAGCCACAACTAAATTGGGATGCAAGGAACTCCGTTGTATTCAAAAGTATTGCCGTCAAGAAACAATCTAAAATGCTGATCTCAAAGCCCAACTCATATAGATCCAATGTAATTATGAAGAGGCATTAAGGATTATCCAAGAAGTCATCAATTGTTGTTTGGTACATACAGCTTCAAAAAATATAGGTAGGGAAAAGAGAACTCCGCCAATATAAAATTAGATAGAAAATCTAACTTGAGAAAGCATCGAGAAAATTAGGAACCAAACAACTCAAAGGCCTATGGAGGAACATGGTCTGGACTGAAAATCTAAACAAATCATAATTGATGGTAAAGCTTGAAAGCCATGAGAAATAATAATCTTAATCAATTATGAACAATTAATTTACTTACTGATGTTAAAACTTGTCTCAGATAATGTAAATCACTACATAGTCTAGCCCAACTACCTAGGAACAAAAATAGACAAAGACATTAGAGATGACTCCTAATATTGTCGTATGAATAGTCAGCACTAACAGAAATTAATTCTAGATATATTTGTAAAGAAGGCATAATCCCATATAAATCAAAATTTATTTTCAATAAAATTTAATCACTTAAGAATTTATCATTTTTCTTCGAACATAAGAAGTAACAAGTTATCATTACTCAAATAAAAAGGCGAAAAGATCATCGGTTGGATATAACTTTTAAAGTAATTTGTGGATGTATAAAACACTTAATTTCTTCAAATATAAAGCATGTATAAGAGGAAACTTCTTCATATTACAAAAACACAATATCACGTTCCAGAAAATCAAATCTTAAGAGAAGGTATTTCGCATGAGGTGAAAACTAGTCTTATCTTATCTTATTTTAAATATATAAGAATGGTAGTTTCACATAGTAAAGGTATTTTGTATCGTATGCATTTTGGCCAATTTTTGGTTTGTTAGGGTCAATTATGTCTTTTGACTTTCGGTTTGCTAACTGAGAGTGTTTAGGGTGGTGACAGGTGTATTTTTTGGTGACTCTTAAATTCCACTTCCAGAAAGCCTCCAGAATCCCTCATCCTCTTCCTCCACTTCTCCCACTTCTCTCTTCTCGACAAATTATTTCTGTTTTTTTTTTTTTGTGTTTTCTCTGCGTTGGTATTCCTTCTTTTTTCATGAAAATCTCTCTTCATCTCCTCAATAGGCAACCTATCTATTTTGTTTCACCGCATTCTTCTATCTTTTTATGTTCAAAATTTTTCTTGAGCAACGACGGATAATCTGCCCTCCATGTGTGTTAGGAATTTAAGCATTGTGTGCAAATAAGTGATTTTGATTTTCTTGGATGAATTTTTTGAAAAAAAGTGATTTTAATTGTTGATCCTTTCCTGTCTAAATTTGTGAAAGACTTGACTTTAAATTGTGGGTTTTATTTATTTTGGATGAAACTTCAAAAAGTGATTTGGATTATGGGTTTTTTTTTTCTTGGATGAATGTCAAATTTGGGAAAGATGACAAAGATTTGGGTGTTTAAATTTTATTTTAAAAAAAGGGACATCTGCATGGCCGTGGCCAGAGTGCGGCGGCGTGTGGTGCTTTCTCTACCTTTGTGATGTGAACGCCTCAGATGGGACTCAAACTAACAGTTGCAACAACGAGAAGTCAACAGAGACAGGTTTGAATGTACATATTGTCGGGGTGTTTTTATTCTCCTTTTTCTTGGTTGGAATATGCTAATTCAGATTATTAAAATTCTTGAGTTTATAAACCAATTTTAGGGAGTAAAGTTGCTAGCTTTCTTGTGGACTGTCAAATTTGCTTTAGAACTTAATACGTGTTTTCCATTTAGTGGCAGAAATGACTGTTAGAGTTAAGGAATTTGATTTCCAATATCTCATTTGATTAATTAAACTTGATTTGTAAGATTCTTTTATGTAGAATATGTTTGGTATATCTCACTTAATAGAAACTTTGACTTTGCTTTGTGCTGAGTAAATTCTGGATTTAATTAGTTCATTAGTGATTAACGAGCTATTAAAATAGTTCTTTTTTTGAGAGTAATTTTCCCCCAACTAATTTTTGGATTATTAGCATTCAAAAATATGCAACATATGATTTGAAGTACTAAAACCATAGGCCCTTCTAGGTTATTTGTTTTGGGGGCATGAATTTTACTTTAATGCAGTATTTTAGTATGAGTAATACCACTACTATGGTGATAGTCTCAAGATTAGACAAATGCACTCATTGCATGTTTGAAAGTATCTTTCATTTCATCATATAGTGCATATTGTTATTGTAAATTGCTCTGGTGTTCAAGCAATTCTTGGTTGTTCTGATTGTTCTTCCATTAGGTGTTACAATTAAATTGAATGAAGATTTAAATACATGTGATACTTAAAATCGATCCTTATTATTCTGTTGCTATTGACTGCTGAGCCTCTAAAATTATCCTATTGCCTCTAAAGTTGCAGCTTTGAATAGTTATTAATAATTGGCTTTGTCAATGCTATTGCCTTTTTTAATGTTTAGCATTGCCATAGTTGTTATTATTTTATGGTTGTAATTGTGTCTTATTGAAGTTGCACAATTTGTATAAAGTTGTTTGGTGTTTGGGTGGTTGTATTGGTAAAGTATGACAAAATACAGTTTGCATGTAAACCTTCACAAAAGCATAAGCAATGTATACAATACTACAATAGTACATTAGAAGTAATACACAACAAAAGACTAAGCTTCAACTCAGTAGAGTTGTTTGTGATGGTTGGTTTCTCAATGATAATCCATTGCCTATCCAAAGCCTATCAAAAAAAGAAAAGAATGAAAATAGCACGAAAGGCATGCATTAGATTCAATAGAAGTAGAGAAGCGTCTTGTAATGCAACTCATCGTATGCATAGACCAGGTGTGATGATTGTAAACACAAATGCCAGTTTGTACCTACAGATAGACAATATAAATCAGGTATTAATTGGATAATAGACATGTTCAAGTATAATAACCGAGCAATCACAAGATATTTTAAACCACAAAACTAAGATCATTGAAAAAAAGGAGTAGCAGAAAACTTACATTTCTAATCATAAGGTAAACAAATGCCAATGACATCTAAAAATGTATTCATTGTCCTCAAACAAACATATTTTGAAGAATTTGCAGCTAAAAAACATGGCAAAAACTGAAACTTCATTACCTTCTGAACTTTCAGTTATAATTTGATTGTCAATGTCATCACGGTAAGGAAGGATAGACCAAGGGCAATTGGTTGCAAGATATAATTGCTTGTCATCCACATAGTTTAGCAAATTTACAACAGTTATTACAAAAAATATACTCGGACACTCCAATTGAATGAAGAAATACTTTAAACCTTTAAGCAAAAGAAGGAACCAAAATACCAATCAATGCTAGACAGTACGATGCCAAATTGTACTTCTTAGTAGAATCTTTGGAAGTTTATCCACTAATCCTTGCAAAGCTTTCCGATTATGATAGCAACAGAAAGCACTTTTACATCATGAAAGAGAATCAGCTAAATGGGGTCAATTGATTCAAATACTAATTTTAGTGAATGGACATATGTCTATTCACTCAAATTTTTGTTTTTTGTCTTGAAAATGATTTTGACTCCTCAATAATCTACACATCACACAAAATAATTAAAAACAACATGAATTTAATAACAATATAAAGTACAAATAAGGAAAATCTAGAGCAAACCAATTTTCCATGAATCAAAAACCTATTTTCACTATTACAAATGGAAATCTAGGGGAATTAGTTTCTAGAACATCCAATCTAAAAAAACTGTTTAAAAAAAAGTAATGAGACCACAAAGCGCAAAGATTATGTAATTCAATTGGAACATAATAGACCAAGGCAAAAAAAAAAAAGAAATTTTCTTTTGACAAAAACATACACTCTAAAGAATCCCAAATAATTTGATTTTAACTTTAAAACCAAAGTTATTTTAAGGAAGATTTCTTTTTTAGTGATTGCCTTGGTAGATTCTTCAACCAAAAAAACTTTTTCTTGCTTGATTGATGTAAATCATATGATAATGCAGTAATTCAAACTTTAGTAATCTATATAGGACATATTATTTAACCAATTCATCATGTTAATGATTTTTTTTTTGGTGGGGAGGAGGGGGTGGATTGTAAGTAAATGCGTAACTTTTTTTTCCCATATTGATTGATTCCATATTAATCAATATTTAATTGATGGGTCTGAGGTTATCGACAAAAAATATTGTCTAAGCCACTTCGTTTCTTTAAAGGTTGTCCAAGTCACTTTTTTTTTTTTTTGGTCCAAGTTGCTTTTCTTTTTGTCTCGCTTACTTCTTCTTTTTTTTGTGTGAGTTTAGGGAATATCCCCATTCATAGGTCCGAGATCTATATATATGAATTGAAAGGTTTGAATGATCAACTCTGCAATCAGTTGTTAGAATCCATAGGTTTTCAAATTGTTCATTTGAAAAAATTGAAACCCTTCTTATTGGATGATCATGATACTTGCCAAAAATCCAAATTCTTGATCAATGGATGACCAATATCATCATTTTTGTTCAATAAGATACAAAATGGATGATTGACTTATTCCATACTAGAAATAATCGCAAGAATCCTTTGATAACACAGATTCCTATTACTCAATGATATTCCACGATCAAGACAATTGGTTAAATCCCATGAAACCATTCCATAGAAGTTCCTTAATATCATTGGAATCAAATAATGTTGGTGTTGTATTAAGGTGTGATGGTTTGATAATACAAGAAAGAATGTTTTGTAAAAGCAACGGGAAGAATTGCTTAGATACTGGCAAGTGAAGACTATTTGGGGCATGTTATAAATGCCTTGGCAAAACCTATGGATGGTAGGGACAAAACTTCAACTTCTGAATCTCGATTAATTAAATCTCCTGCCCCAGGTTATTTCGTGGCATTCCGTACATGAGCCTCTTCCAACACTGGGAATTCAGGTCTCTCTGGTTCCACTAGTATTATACTTAAGGAATTTCTACACAAATCAAGATCGAAAAAAGGAAGGTTTCTAATCACTGACCTTAACTCGTTGTCGAATCCTACTCAACAGAATAAGGAGGTACTTATGGCAGAACGGGCCCATTTGGTCTTTTACAATAAAGCGATAGACAGAACTACCATGAAATGACTTATTAGTCGATTAATAGATCACTTCGGAATGGCAGCTCGAACAAATGACTTCCACCAGTTCAAGGTGACACTTTACTGCTGCGTTATGTCCCTTCCTTACCCGCATTAAGAAATAGAAGTCAATCTAACTAATCCTATGTTAAAGGGTCGAGAAACTCAACGCCACTTTCTTGAACAAATTGGAGCTGGGCCTTCTATTCGCACTATTACAGATATGAAAATAATGGTTAAAATCGGATCAATTGTAACAACAACAACAACAACAAAAAAACAATAATAATCATAATAAAAATCACAGTCTCTCTCCGTCCCAAAAATATCTTCCATTTATCATCTGACCCAAAAGTTAAGAAATTCTAACTTTTCCAAAAATTTTAAATCATCAAATACTAATAAAATTAACCATTATACGAACCATTTCAAAAAATCTAAAATTCCCAAAAACCATATAATCGTTCTAAATGCCACAGTCTTTTGCCAAAAATCAAAACAATAATCTCCCTTCCTCCCAATTTCCAACATTAAGCCACAACTAAATTGGGATGCAAGGAACTCCGTTGTATTCAAAAGTATTGCTGTCAAGAAACAATCTAAAATGCTGATCTCAAAGCCCAACTCATATAGATAGCCAATGTAATTATGAAGAGGCATTAAGGATTATCCAAGAAGTCATCAATTGTTGTTCGGTTAAAAAAATATAGGTAGGGAAAAGAGAACTCCGCCAATATAAAATTAGATAGAAAATCTAACTTGAGAAAGCATCGAGAAAATTAAGAACCAAACAACTCAAAGGCCTATGGAGGAACATGGTCTGGACTGAATTATTGGAAATCTAAACAAATCATAATTGATGGTAAAGCTTGAAAGCCATGAGAAATAATAATCTTAATCAATTATGAACAATTAATTTACTTACTGATGTTAAAACTTGTCTCAGATAATGTAAACCACTACATAGTCTAGCCCAACTACCTAGGAACAAAAATAGACAAAGACATTAGAGATGACTCCTAATATTGTCGTATGAATAGTCAGCACTAACAGAAATTAATTCTACATATATTTTTAAAGAAGGCATAATCCCAAATAAATCAAAATTTATTTTCAATAAAATTTAATCACTTAAGAATGTCTGATTATTAGCATTTTTCTTCAAACATAAGAAGTAACAAGTTATCATTACTCAAATAAAAAGGCAAAAAGATTTGGATATAATTTGTGGATGCATAAAACACTTAATTTCTTCAAATACAAAGCATGTATAAGAGGAAACTTCTTCATATTACAAAAACACAGTATCATGTTCCAGAAAATCAAATCGTCAGAGAAGGTATTTTGCGTGAGGTAGATAAACTAGTCTTATCTTATCTTATTTTAAATATACAAGAATGGTAGTTTCACATAGTAAAGGTATTTTGTATCGTATGCATTTTGGCCAATTTTTGGTTTGTTAGGGTCAATTATGTCTTTTGACTTTAGGTTTGCAAACTGAGAGTGTTTAGGGTGGTGGCAGGTATATTTTTTGGTGACTCTTAAATTCCACTTCTAGAAAGCGTCCAAAATGCCTCAGCTGTTATCCCTCATCCTCTTCCTCCACTTCTCCCTTTCTATTATTTTTCTTCCACTTCTCTCTTTTCGATAGCTTGCTATTTCTGTTTTTTTTTTTTTTTTTTTTTTTGTGTTTTCTCTGCGTTGGTATTCCTTCTTTTTTCATGAAAATCTCTCTTCATCTCCTCAATAGGCAACCTATATTTTATTTCACCGCATTCTTCTATCTTTTTATGTTCAAAATTTTTCTTGAGCAACGACGGATAATTTGCCCTCTATGTGTTAGGAATTTAAGCAAAGTGTGCAAATAAGTGATTTTGATTTTTGAGTTTTGCTTTTCTTGGAATTTTTTGAAAAAAAGTGATTTTAATTGTTGATGCTTTCCTGTCTAAATTTGTGAAAGACTTGACTTTAAATTGTGGGTTTTATTTATTTTGGATGAAACTTCAAAAAGTGATTTGGATTATGGGTTTTTTTTTTCTTGGATGAATGTCAAATTTGGGAAAGATGACAAAGATTTGGGTGTTTAAATTTTATTTTAAAAAAAGGGACATCTGCATGGCCGTGGCCAGAGTGCGGCGGCGTGTGGTGCTTTCTCTACCTTTGTGATGTGAACCCGCCTCAGATGGGACTCAAACTAACAGTTGCAACAACGAGAAGTCAACAGAGACAGGTTTGAATGTACATATTGTCGGGGTGTTTTTATTCTCCTTTTTCTTAATATGCTAATTCAGATTATTAAAATTCTTGAGTTTATAAACCAATTTTAGGGAGTAAAGTTGCTAGCTTTCTTGTGGACTGTCAAATTTGCTTTAGAACTTAATACGTGTTTTCCATTTAGTGGCAGAAATGACTGTTAGAGTTAAGGAATTTGATTTCCAATATCTCATTTGATTAATTAAACTTGATTTGTAAGATTCTTTTATGTAGAATATGTTTGGTATATCTCACTTAATAGAAACTTTGACTTTGCTTTGTGCTGGGTAAATTCTGGATTTACCCAGTTCATGTCTCTTATTACACTAGATATGTATAAGAGTTCAGTTTTTGAGAGTAATTTTCCCCTGAATTAATTTTTGGATTATTAGCATTCAAAAATATGCAACATATGATTTGAAGTACTAAAAGTTCCCATAGGCCCTTCTAGGTTATTTGTTTTGGGGGCATGAATTTTACTTTAATGCAGTATTTTAGTATGAGTAATACCACTACTATGGTGATAGTCTCAAGATTGCACTCATTGCATGTTTGAAAGTATCTTTCATTTCATCATATAGTACATATTGTTATTGTAAATTGCTCTGGTGTTCAAGCAATTCTTGGTTGTTCTGATTGTTCTTCCATTAGGTGTTACAATTAAATTGAATGAAGATTTAAATACATGTGATACTTAAAATCGATCCTTATTATTCTGTTGCTATTGACTGCTGAGCCTCTAAAATTATCCTATTGCCTCTCAAGTTGCAGCTTTGAATAGTTATTAATAATTGGCTTTGTCAATGCTATTGCCTTTTTTAATGTTTAGCATTGCCATAGTTGTTATTATTTTATGGTTGTAATTGTGTCTTATTGAAGTTGCACAATTTGTATAAAGTTGTTTGGTGTTTGGGTGGTTGTATTGGTAAAGTATGACAAAATATACAGTTTGCATGTAAACCTTCACAAAAGCATAAGCAATGTATACAATACTACAATAGTACATTAGAAGTAATACACAACAAAAGAGGGGCAGTAAATGAAAGCTTCAACTCAGTAGAGTTGTTTGTGATGGTTGGTTTCTCAATGATAATCCATTGCCTATCCAAAGCCTATCAAAAAAAGAAAAGAATGAAAATAGCACGAAAGGCATGCATTAGATTCAATAGAAGTAGAGAAGCGTCTTGTAATGCAACTCATCGTATGCATAGACCAGGTGTGATGATTGTAAACACAAATGCCAGTTTGTACCTACAGATAGACAATATAAATCAGGTATTAATTGGATAATATACATGAAGTATAAAACCAGGCAATCACAAGATATTTTAAACCACAAAACTAAGATCATTGAAAAAAAGGAGTAGCAGAAAACTTACATTTCTAATCATAAGGTAAACAAATGCCAATGACATCTAAAAATGTATTCATTGTCCTCAAACAAACATTTATTTTGAAGAATTTGCAGCTAAAAAACATGGCAAAAACTGAAACTTCATTACCTTCTGAACTTTCAGTTATAATTTGATTGTCAATGTCATCACGGTAAGGAAGACCAAGGGCAATTGGTTGCAAGATATAATTGCTTGTCATCCACATAGTTTAGCAAATTTACAACAGTTATTACAAAAAATATACTCGGACACTCCAATTGAATGAAGAAATACTTTAAACCTTTAAGCAAAAGAAGGAACCAAAATACCAATCAATGCTAGACAGTACGATGCCAAATTGTACTTCTTAGTAGAATCTTTGGAAGTTTATCCACTAATCCTTGCAAAGCTTTCCGATTATGATAGCAACAGAAAGCACTTTTACATCATGAAAGAGAATCAGCTAAATGGGGTCAAATTCAAATACTAATTTTAGTAAATGGACATATGTCTATTCACTCAAATTTTTGTTTTTTGTCTCGAAAATGATTTTGATTCCTCAATAATCTACACATCACACAATAATAATTAAAAAGAACATGAATTGAATAACAATATAAAGTACAAATAAGGAAAATCTAGAGCAAACCAATTTTCCATGAATCAAAAACCTATTTTCACTATCAAATGGAAATCTAGGGGAATTAGTTTCTAGAACATCCAATCTAAAAAAACTAATGAAAAAAGTAATGAGACCACAAAACGCAAAGTAATTGTAATTCAATTGGAACATAATAGACCAAAAAAAAAAAAAAAAGAAACTTTTCTTTTGACAAAAACATACACTCTAAAGAATCCCAAATAATTTGATTTTAACTTTAAAACCAAAGTTATTTTAAGGAAGATTTCTTTTTTAGTGATTGCCTTGGTAGATTCTTCAACCAAAAAAACTTTTTCTTGCTTGATTGATGTAAATAATATGATAATGCAGTAATTCAAACTTTAGTAATCTATATAGGACATATTATTTAACCAATTCATCATGTTAATGAATTTATTTTTTTTGGTGGGGAGGAGGGGGTGGATTGTAAGTAACATGCGTAACTTTTTTTTCCCAATCAAAACTAATCTAGAATCCAAATAAAACAAAGCCACTGCAAATAACTATAAACCACTAAATTCTGCTGAAAAATATCGTTGTTTTATATGGTGCAAAAAATAGAATAGCAAAGAATAACAATGAGGGTAACCTCATCTCTAATTTTTAGTTTCTCAGGAAAGGACAAAGAAGGGAACACAGACATTTTCACCAAAAATAATTTCTGAAAACAAATTCGAATAAGATAATTTGATGAACTAAAAGTAGTAGTAGACTGTAAAAATAAAAAATATCAAAAGCATGAAACGTCAGCAATGATTCTTCACTAAATAAATTTCCTTTATTCTGACCATATTGGATCTTCAACTCCAGCCATGGATTCTTATAGCGATCCAATTTCTTTCTGTCACTTTCATGAACTTATCTTTCCGAGATATTCTAGCCTCTCCTCTTTCAATGTTCTTCATGTTCCTACCATAATCTATAAAAATGAATTTATATTCATGTAATTGATTTAGCATATCAATCAAAGCCATCATAACAATTGAATAGTGATCTTCTTTTTCCTACTTCATGAAGCAGCTTTTAATATCATTTTTGTTTCTTCAGAGATTGTGAATAGCAGTGCTCAGGATATATTTGAAATATTTTTCATGACATTTTACTTCTTTGATTTGGTGTGGGATTAAATTGCAATTGGCTCCGAGATTCTGTCAAGTCCACTATTTAATATTCTTTGCAAAAAGATCAATTGCATATGATAATGAATGGTTACTTTTTATTAATTTAGTTAACCATGCAGAAATAATTGTGTACTATGAGTAGTTAAGAATAAGGTATTCTTTGATTTTTATTTTAGATCTGCTAGTGATGTATTTCTTTTAACCTACCTAGAGAGTATATTTTCTATCATATGGTGCATGCTTATTTGTGAATTGCTAGGTGTTGGTTCTAAGGATGTTGACAAAGTTGAAAGAATTCTTAATGAAGGGAATGTTAAAATCAGTAGTGTTTTTACTTTGAATTGATAATTTTATTGGTGTATATATATATATATATATATATACATATATATATATTTTCTATTGGTATAATTAGCATGTTAGAACCAAGAGTTTTTCCATCATTTATACCATTGATTAGTTTTCAGGTTAGGCACAGAGGCTCGTTGGTTGTAATAATTTCCAATGAATTTTTTATTAATTGTAGATAAGTATTTGATGAATGAATGCCTGCACATTCATGATTCAATTATTTATTATAATGATGGTATTGGCCTATCTTTTCGGCAAGTTCTAATTATACTCTTCGATACGGATGAACAAGACAATCTTTTGATACTCGGGTAGTCTCAGGATTTTTATTTATTAAACTTGTCTAAATTCGAGCATAGTTTCGCATAACGCGACACCGGTAACTAGTGCTACTTTAAGTGTTTACTTAAGTCGTGAGCTAATTATAATGGACCAACTCAAGGTTGACTATTAGTTCCGCAACATAGAAATCTAATAAGATTCCTCCTCAAAAGAAGAAAAAAAGGAAGGAAATCTAATACTTCCTACATTCTAGTTAATGTACCAAGTTTTTAAAGCTCAATTTTGTTCACTTTTCTAACAAATTTTTATTTTGAATTTTCATGTAGTAACAATTGGCATAAATTTCACTTCTGATGAAGTAATTGTATAAAAAATTAAATAATATTAGCTTAATTCTTAATTATAAAATAGATCTATTTGATAAAAAAAATCAACTATGACAAAGTAAATGAGACGATAAATTTTTTTTTTTCAAACAATGCCCTCAAAAAATTGAGGAAGAAAAAGCAGAAGCAACTAGAGAAGCTTTAAAAACTTTGTTATACCAACATTTTGCATGCACTAAAAAGCTTTATGTAAAAACAACTTCCTGCAATTTTTCATGTGAATCCCACGAAATAAGTTTGGGTTATAAACCAACATTTTGCACTAAAAGCTTAACGTAACGTAACAATAAATTCCAGCAGTGTTTGTTTCATGTGAAGATTTAACTGTGTCCCACAAAATAAAGGCGTCCTATTGTAGCAGGCTGAGCCAAAAATTTAGGAATAGCAACATCTACATGAGGAAAAAGTATTCACTACTCAGACTGAAATGCAGAGTGGAATGAGTGACATAGACTTATGACAGGTTCTGGGTCTTTTGTTACACTTTTTGGTATTATACTCATGTTACACCATGTGATGTGGTGACGTGTTTACTTTTAATATGGAATTCTTGAAGCTCAAAATATTTGAGCATATGAAAGCCGAAACTGTGAGTGATTTTGCTTGTGTTAGTAACAACATGATTAGGAGAGAAAGAGATGTTTATGAGTTTTTGCATCATGTGGTATGAGCATCATGTGGTGTGAGAATCCATGGCAATATACGTATTCATGACCTGGAGCTTCTTAAAATGTGAAACATGTTTTTACTAACTGCAAAGTTGCAAAGTTTGATAATTACTGACCCTAACTGGATTGACAAAATTCCAGAGTGTCCTGTTTATTGTCCATAGTAAGGAGGAATTTGAGGATCCTTATTTTATCTAGAGAAGATAGATCCTCAAACTTTAAGTATAGTATTTGAGCATTAATACTTATTACTAGATTGAATACATCCATTATCTTCCTGTGGTTGGGAAGACATAGTTTGTACTTACTATTTTATTCTTTAGCCTAAATGTTACTAGGTTTGTGATGATTAATTCAAAGATTTTTTTTAAAAATGACTTTGCTTGCTAAAATTTTTAGTTTAAGCACATCTGTTACCTTCTTACTCTTGAATTTGGTTGCATCAAAGGGTTAAATTCATTTACAAGTTTAAGCTTATTACGGTATTTACCGAAGATGACCACGCCATGATGGTCGAGGAGGAAGTTGGGGAGAGCAGTGACACTTCGGTGCCTTTCTTAGCTTATGATGTGGTCTCTGTCAGCCGAGGGCCTGGAGAACAGTCATCAATGAAAGCTGTCTGGGATAAGGTGAGTGTAATGATTGCAAAGGAAATGCTGCATGACAGGAGAGGATATCGCATCGCCCAAGGTTTGGGGATGAATTTGCAAGGCATAATACACCCTATTGAGCTACCAATGCAGATGAATACATTTGGGCTCGGTTTTCGCCCGAATGCCAGGCAGTTGAGGGAGATTAAGGAGCTGAAGAGAGTTGAAAAAGAAGGTCGAGTATTGCCTATGGTCATTCCACCTCTTAAGATTATTTTCCCACGTTCTGCCGCCATTATGGCTCCTGATGCAGATGAGGCTGAAAAGGACGATCTTATCCAAGGGGTAACTGAATTATTTATTCAGTAATTATTCAAGAGCAGACGGAGAAGGATGACACTGAGCTGCCATTTGCTGAGTCGACCAACTGCACAACTGGACATCTGATGATCTCCCTAATCATAGGGAGTTTCGGTAAATTTGAAAGGATATTGTTTTTAGTTTTGCTCCTTTTAATTTCATCTTTGTATGCATATTTTGTACTTCTTAAGTCGTTTTGTTTATGCCACCTAGTCAAGAAATAGGCATGATTGTTGCATTCACAGCATTGTATTCATGATTCATCTCATTCATGTATTTTGGAGATGAATCTTGAAAACAATTTGATTAGTAAGGCAAGTACAATCATGATATTGCCTTCATGATTCATCTTATTTATTTATTTTGGAGGTGAATTCTGAAGACAATTGATTTTTATAGGATGGCCAATGAATGTTAAGTTTATGTTATCTAGGATCACTTGTACAAATTTTTGATTAATGAGAACTTTTTCTTCAAAGATGTTTTAGCTCATTTTGTTTTCTTTCAATTCATGCTTTATTTTTCCCAGATGGCCCAAAATTAATGCTTTTGATCCTTCGGATACTACAGTTTATGAGGTCGATGAGTGCAATTTCGATATCATACCCGACCCTGATTTTACACAGTCTGAGAGTAGTGAGGACGAGTGTGATATTGAAAATGAATTCGGCCGACACGAGGAAAAACCAAAGCCTAACTTGGAAAAAACAGAAACGGTAAACATTGGGAAAGACATGGACTATGCTCTACTGTAGTAAGAGAGGTTAAAATCAGCATATATTTGACTAGAGGGCAGAGGAAAGAGATGATAGAGTTTTTGATTTTGTACCAAGATGTCTTTGCCTGGTCTTATGATGATATGCCTAGCATCTCAACAGATGTCGTGGTTCACAAACTCTCCACCGATCCTAAATGCCCGCCTGTAAAGCAGAAGCCAAGGAAGTTTAAGCCGAAAATGAGCTTAAAGATCAAAGAACAAATCATCAAGCAGTTTAATGTCACAATCATCATTGTATCCCGGTATCCTATTTGGTTTTCCAATCTGTGGTGCCAGTACCGAAGAAGACTGGGGAGGTCAGAGTTTGCGTCGACTATCGAGACTTAAACAAGGCCAGTCCCAAGGATGATTTTCCCCTGCCAAACATTCAACATCATTCTAGACACATGCTGTCTGTCAATCATAAGATCTAGAAGTGTGTCGATATACACTTGCTGGGTATCACTGCTTTCCTATGGACATCTAAGACACCTCCAGACAGCATTGATTGGTCTCTTGGGGGATCGGTAGCTGCTACAGAGTTATGGCATTTGGACCTGTCTCTTATGCTGGTGCAACATATCAACGCACTATGACCACCTTGTTTCATGACATGATACATAAAGAAATGGAGGTCTATGTCGATGACATCATTATCAAATCCAAGAAGGTTAAGGATCACTTGACCAATTTTAAGAAGGTATTTGAGAGGATGAGGAGATATAATTTGAAGTTGAAACCAGTAAAGTGCGCCTTTGGAACTCCTTTCAAAAAGTTATTAGGTTTCATTGGCAATAAGCGAGGAATTGAGATAGACCCAGCAAAGATCAAAGACTCAGAAGGACGTAAAAAGCTTCTAGGGAAAAATCAATTACATTGGTCGCTTCATTGCTCAGCTGACAGCTACTTGTAAACCTTTGTTTAAACTGTTGAGAAAAAATGCACCGATGTACTGGAATAATGACTGTCAACAGGCTTTTGATAAAATCAAAAATTATCTTTTGAACCCTCCTGTGTTGGTCCCCCCAAAGCCAGGGAATTAGCCATTAATCATGTATCTGTCAATTTTGGATGAATCCATGGATTGTGTCTTGGGGCAGCATGACGATTCAGACAGAAAAGAGCAGGCTATCCATTATCTAAGCAAGAAGTTTACAATCCATGAAGCCAATTATTCTTTTTTGGAGCGAACATGCTGTGCATTGGTTTGGACCTCCCAACGACTAAGGCATTATCTATTGGGTCATACCACCTATCTCATTTCCAGATGTGATCCCCTTCGCTATCAGTTAGAGAAGCCTATGCCGACTGGACGTTTGGCTAGATGGCAGATGTTGTTAGTAGAATTCGATATCATCTTCACTGCTCAAAAGGCTATCAAAGGACAAGCGATAGCGGATCATCTTGCTGAGAACCCAAGGGAGAATGATTATCAACCCTTGCACACATACTTTCCAGACGAAGACATCTTATTCATTGGCACTGCCGAACACATGAAAGATGAATGTCCACATTGTAGGCTATTCTTTGATGGTGCATCCAACACTTAATAATCGGTGAGGGCATAGGAGCAGTTTTGATATCACCAGAGGGCAGATACTTCCCAGCAACAGCCAAGTTACGGTTTCCGTGTACGAACAACATGGCAGAATATGAGGCTTGCATACTTGGTCTAAAAATGGCATTGGACATGGGTATTAAAGAATTAGCTGTGTTTAGTGATTCAGATTTGCTCGTTCATCTCAGTGGGGCACTGGGTAACCAGGATTCTAAAATCATGCCATATCACTGTAGTATTCTCAAACTAGGTCGACAATTTGATGCTTTGGAATTCACTCACATACCCCGATCCAGGAATGTATTTGCCGATGCTCTGGCTACCTTATCTTCAATGATCAGTCATCCAGACGGCACAGTGATAGAACCCATTACCATTCAGGTGCTGGAAAAGCCAGGGCACTGTTGCACTCTTGAGGCCAGAGAGATACTTGAGAAATATAAGAATAAGTGGAGATAGATGTGTATAAGAGACATTCACATTAAAATCCTCTGAGCAATGAGCTAGCAGGCAAGTTCCTACGCTGAATGTCAATCAAGTTCTTTTTAAATGGCAATGTACTTTATCGAAGGACGGTAGATCTGGGTCTTCTAAGGTGCGTTTATAAGAAAGAGGCTGCTTACATTATGGAGGATGTTCATAGGGGAGTTTGTGGGCCACACATGAACATGCACTTATTAGCTAAGAAGATAATGAGAGCAGGCTACTTCTGGCTTACTATGGAGCATGATTGCATCGAATATTTCCGCAGGTGTATTAAGTGCCAAATGCACAGCGATGAGATAAGGGCAGCACCAACTGAATTGCACAACATCACTACTCCATGGCCTGTTCAATTTGGAGAATGGACGTCATTGGATTGATCGAGCCGCCAGCTTCTAATTGTCATCGCTTCATTCTGGTAGCGATTGAATATTTCACTAAGTGGGTGGAGGTTGAATCCTACAAGTACGTAACAAAGAAGGTAGTGGCGGAGTTCATCCGAAAGAACATCATTTGTCGATTTGGGATCCCGGATACATTGGTTACCGACAATTCCAAGAACCTGAACAATGACATGGTAGATGGTCTTTGTGCCCAATTCAAGATTAAGTATCGGAATTCCACCATCTACAGGCCAAAAATGAATGGGGCAGTTGAAGCAGCTAACAAGAATCTTAAGAGAATTATTCGAAAGATGGTTGATAATCAGCGTGATTGGCATGAAAAGCTGCCATATGCATTGCTGGGTTATCGGACGGCTATCAGGACATCTACTGGGGCAACGCCTTACTCTCTCATGTACGGAATGGAAGCTGTTTTGCCAGCAGAAGTAGAGATCCCTTCTCTAGGCATTCTTATGGAAACTGAGTTAGAAGATGCAGAATGGGTGCGGCTCAGACATGAACAGCTTGCACTCATTAATGAAAGACGGCTAACAGCTGTGTGTCATGGTCAATGTTATCAACGGAGGATGGCCCGAGCTTACAACAAGAAAGTCAAGCCCAGACATTTTCAGGCTGGCGATCTAGTCTTGAAACCTATATTGGAATTCAGGTGCCAATACAGGACGAAGCAAAGGGCAAGTTTGCTCCTAACTGGCAGGGTCCATTCATTGTACACAAAGTATTATCAGGAGGAGCTCATATCCTTAAGGAGATGGATGGACAGGTTTTCCCCCAACCGATAAATGCGGACATGGTAAAAAAGTTTTTCATCTGATTTGGCAGACTGTAAACCTTTAAGTCATTGGAGAACGTCGGATAGAATTCCACCTGTTGTTTTCTTTCCCTTTTCACCCACATCCGGACTAAATTCTTTTATATCTCTTCTCTTTATTTGCCTATCTTTCGTTTCAATTGTGCTTTGTCCCTATCCTTTACTGTAAAAATAAATTGGAACTGAGCTCATTGGCAATGTTGGGGCAAATTATTGTTTTGGGTGGCAAAAAAAAAAAAACAAAAAAAAAAACAAAAAAAGAAAGTTTGAGAGGCTGACCAAAACAAATGCCCAACAAACTCAGTTTGTTATAATAAAATTGGGGCAATTTTTTTCAAATCTATTTCCCCAATTCATCAGTTGCCTTCAAGTAAGACTCTCAGCCCAAAACTGGGGCAATTCTTTTAGATAAGGGACATAACCAGTTTTCCTCAGATCACAAACTCGCTCTTCCATCCCTTGTAGCTATGTTCTTTCCAACCAAAGCTCCCATCTTAAACTGGGGCAAGTTTTTTTTAAGATAATCACAATCTTTACCAATCATCACGACTTAACCAATTTTGATCCTAACAGAACTATCCTAAGTTTCATAGGCTTAAAGGGAAGTCGTTTGGGCGGTCTCGGCAGTTGATGTTAACATGTCTATCCCAATTACAGGGAAGGCAACCTTACTGATGCCGAAAAACTTTGAAAACTAAAGTTCGCATGCATTGGAAAAGGCGATTACTTAGCCAGACGTCTTCCGTTTACTCCCACACCTTGCCGTTTACTTGGACCTCATAAGTGAAAACCCGGAAAGGGCACCTTTATTAATAATAAAAAAAAAAAGAGCAAAAGAGAGGTTTGGTTAAAAACCCTACGGGGCGGCCTAGGCACATCGAAAGGAGAGTGTGCGAAAAAAATGCAAAAAATAATAATAATAAAAAAAAATGGAGGGAAACCTTAGTGAAAACCTGAAAAGGCGCTGAGGAAGGGGTAAACTGAGCAAATGGTCAAAGTCTGGTTTACCACTTCTTTGGGTCCAAGTCTGGGAAAGTGTTCAACTGAAATTTGTTGACCGAAGTTAGGCTAATTGGTTGCCTCTATGTTGTTCTCTCAACACAGTCATTGGCCTTTAAAAGGCACGTATCCGATGGATCCAAAGCATTGCCTGATCGGGTCCAAATCACTTGGAATAAAAGTCAAAGCGGTATTATTACGGTGATGGCACAATTTTTACTAAGATTGCTCCCATGTGTCTGTATTATTTATTCATGTACTTCTATCAAACTCACATGCTGCCATTTAGTTTGTTTGTAGTTTTTCTTCTTGTTGTTGATGTTTTAGTTGTCAAATATGTGAAAACCATCTGTTTAATTGAACTACGTTAGACCTGATTCTCATTGTGGGAGCTATACGTAGGCAGCTCTTAGCGAGCTCAGTCACCTTGCTTATAGTAATGTTTGCCAAGAATGATATTTTGCATGTTTTGGCACCGACCAATTCGAGTTTTCTTTACTTGATATCGCATTGTTTTGAGTACCTGCAGGTACATGAAAAAATCCACGACACTGGGGCAAATTTTTATTGATTGGATATCCTTCATAAACAATAAGGATACACTAATCCTGAGAGCTGTCTTGATACCCAACAGTCTCTCTTCGCATTTTTGAAAGGGGTGATTCACGCCAACCCCTAATGAAGCAATCAACCTCACAGGTGATCGCCACTTGGGAGATGGTACACTGATTTCCCAGTCAAACCTCTCAGTTTAAATAATGCTGTCATTTACTATTTAGGGCTTAATGTTTCAGTTTACAATCCAGTCATGTTAGGGTTAACTACTAATTGCCTTTTACACTTCATTTCATGGGTAAGCCCCATGACATGGCTCCGTGTATGTATCATACTTATTGCATTTTACCGTTCGATAAACGAATTTCGGGTTCTCATTTTCATTTTTTATTAACCTGATAAACGAATTTTAGGTTTGTATTTTCACCCGATGAACGAATTTCGGGTTCTCATTTCCATTTTCATAACCTGATAAACAAATTTCAGGTTTGCATTTTCATTCCCGAAAAATGAATTTCGGGTTTCCATTCTATTAACCTGATAAACGAATTTCGGGTTTCCATTCTATTAACCTGATAAATTAATTTCAGGTTTACATCTTCACCCGATAAATGAATTTCGGGTTCTCATTTCCATCTCCGTTAACCTGATAAACGAATTTCAGGTTTGCATTGCAATGCACCCCCGATAAACGAATTTTGGGTTTCCATTTCTATTAACCTTATAAACGAATTTCAGGTTTGCATTTTCATCCGATAAACGAATTTTGGGTTCTCATTTTCATTAACCTGATAAACGAATTTCAGTTTTACATTTTCACCCGATAAACGAATTTCGGGTTCTCATTTCCATTTTCATTAGTTTGATACGGAACGAATTTCAGGTTTTCATTTTCATCCCCGATAAACGAATTTCGGGTTTCTATTTTCATTAACCTGATAAACGAATTTCAAGTTTGCATTTGTCATCCCCGATAAATGAATTTCGGGTTCCCATTTCCATTTCTATTAACTTGATAAACGAATTTCAGGTTTTCATTTCTGCATCACCCGATAAACGAATTTCGGGTTCTCATTTCCATCTTCATTAACCTGATAAATGAATTTCAGGTTTGAATTTTAACTTGATAAACGAATTTCGGGTTCTCATTTCCATTTTCATAACCTGATAAACGAATTTCGGGTTTGCATTTTCATTCCCAATAAGCGAATTTCGAGTTTCCATTCTATTAACCTGTTCTACTAACCTGATAAACGAATTTCAGGTTTGCATTTCTGTATCAACCGATAAAAAAATTTCGGCTTTCATTTCAATTTTGCATTACCCGACAAACTCACCGTTCGGGTTTCATTTCACTCTTGTTACCTCGATGACACAAAGTCGGGTTTTCATTTTAATTTATATGTCTTTACCCGATGACATAAAGTCGGGTTTTCATTCGTATTTACATACCCTTGCCTTGATGATACAAAGTCGGGCTTTTAATTCACATTGCTTGTTGAGTTTCATTACAAGTGGCGTTTGCATGTGTATAAGAGACAGTTTTCTTTGTCATTCACAGCTACGTTTCATTCTAAATTCCTGTACTCCCGATAAACACCGGATCGGGATTTCATTGAAATGTTTTCAAGTTTCATTTATGTCTCTTATGGTTCATTTCATTGGGAGTCTTTTTATTCGTTTCTTTCCCCCAATGAAGACTTTTCCGCTCTGGATGAATAGATAGACCTAATCTCCCCGGTGTGTTTGTCAATATGGTAAATTTCTTCTTTCATGACCTCATGAGCTTAATGTTGACATGTGGTAAATTTTGTTGCATGATTGGAATCATCCAGTCATGCGGTGTTTACAATCTTTGCCTAGAGTTTCTTTGATCCTCTTCAACACTCTGGCAAAGCAACCTCTTTTCACACAAGCTGTAGACACCTATTTTTGTCCCTTAAGTTCTCCCCTATTTTCCTTTTAATTTGACTCTCAATTTTCTTTTTAATTTTCCTTTTAATTTCTTTTTAACCTGCTTTTTGATTTCCTCTTAATTTATCCTTTAATTCTCTCTTAATTTTTCTTATGGTGTTTAATTATTATGTGTTTTATGCATTTTTGAAATGCAAAGAATAAGTTTTAATATTATTAAGTTTTAGATTTTTCAAAAAAAAAAAAAAAAATAGATGATTCGTGATACCAATGAACTTCTTCCATTTAAATTAGTAATGGGATGGAGAGTATTTATATATTTGAGAAAATTGAATGAAGCCACCCTAAAATATCATGTTTCATTACCCTTCATTGATAAAATATTGCAGAGATTAGCAGGCTTTGCTTACTATTATTTTCTCGATGGTTAATCTGGGTATTTCCAAAAAGTAATATCGCTAGAGGATCAGGAGAAAATAACATTTACATGCCCTTATAGATAATCACCTTTGCTTATAGGCAAACGCCTTTTGGGTTGTGTAACGCTCTGAGTAAATTTCAAAGATGCACGTTAGCTATATTTCATGACATGGTAAAAAAGTGCATTGAAGTATTCATGGATGATTTTAATGTATTTGGAACTTCATTTGATGATTGTTTGATGAATTTTTCCAATGTGATATGTCGTTGTGAAGAAACAAATTTGGCTCTTAATTAGGCCATTTCATTGTAAAAGAAGGCATAGTCTTAGGTCATAAAGTGTCATCAAAAGGCACTGATGTAGATAAAGAAAAAGTGAATTTACTGAAACACTATCCCCACCTTCTAATATTAGGAGGGAAAGGAGCTTTGTAGGTTATGAGAGCTTTTACCGTAGATTTATCAATTTTTCTTTTTACAAATTGCTAAACCTCTTTGCTCTTTATTACAAAAAGATTGTGTTTTCCATTTTGATGATGCTTGTTTGAAGTCTTTCAATTTGTTGAACCCTGCACTTCTATAGTACCTGTTGGGTTCTCATTATAACCCTAGATTGGTCACTACCATTTGAATTGATGTGTGATGCTAGTTATTATGCCATTGAGACGGTGCTTTGTCAAAATATAAAAAAGGTTTTACATATTATATACTATGCAAACAGGTCTTTAAATGAGGCTCAAGTGAATTACTCAACTATTGAAATAGAGTTACTTGCTATCGTACATGCCTTTGACAAATTTCGATCTTACTTGATAGGTTCAAAAGTTGTTGTCCATGGTGATCATTCCGCCTTTATTTTCTTCACAAGATGAAAAATCAAGATTGCTAAGGTGGATCCTCTTTATATAGGAATATAACTAGGAGGTAGTGGACAAGTAAGGAAGCAAAAATATGATTGCAAATCACCTTTCAAGAGTCAGAGAAGATAGACTTGTTGTCTAAGAAGAAACACCCATTCAAGAAGAATTTCCGATGGAAAATTTACTTGAAGCATTATTTTTGGGAAGAATCTTACTTCTTTAGCAATGCAAAGACCAAGTGGTTTCATGTTTTCTTAGAAGATGTGTCTAGAGGAGGAGATTGAGAACTTCGTGATACATTGTCATTCCTTCCCTATAGGTAGCCACCATGGATCCCAATGAACCACATCAAAGGTGTTGAAGTAGGTTCTATTGGCCACACAATTCAAGGACTCAAGAAGCTTTGTGCTTAATTGTGATGAATGTCAAAGAGTGGATAATATATCAAGAAGGGATAAGATGCCTCTCAATGGAATTCTTGAGGTTGAGGTCTTTGATGAATGGGATATTGATTTTATGGGACCATTCCTTACCTCTTACTCCAACGAATACATCTTGGTTGCAGTTGACCACATGACCAAATAGGTATAGACAATTGCTTCATCGACAAATGATGCTAAAGTGGTCACAAGATTCCTAAAGAAGAACATTTTCTCTCGCTTTGGAGTGCCACGGGAAATCATAAGTATTGGGGGGGTCCCATTTTAGGGGTTGCTCAATTTGAGTCCCAAATGTCAAACATAAGGTTTCTTTCACTTTGGTCATCTTATCACCCCCAAGCTTCGGGCCAAGTGGAGGTCTCCACTCGAGAGGTGAAAAAGATCTTAGAGAAGACCATCAAAAAGTCATAAAAGGATTGGTCGCAAAATCTAGATGATCATATTTGAGTATACCGTACTGTATTCAAGACTCTAATTGGGATGTCCCTACATCACATGGTATATAGGAAGTCTTGTAATCTTCTAATGGAGTCAGAGCATCAAGCTTATTGGTCAGAGATTGAACTTTGATTTGAAGGAGGCAAGTGAAAATGGCTCTTGGATTTGAATGAGTTTGATGAATTTAGGAAAGATGCCTATGAGAATTCAATGATTTAAAAGGAAAGGACTAAGGCATGGCATGAGAAAAATTTTTTAAGGAAAGACTTCATTCTCAGAGATCAAGTTTTGGTATACAATTCAAGAATCACACTTTTCATAGAAAACTCAAATCAAGGTAGAATGGCTCTGTAAGGGTGATTCAATTGTTTCTAGCTGGACCTGTAGAGTTGATTAAAGGAACCTCCAACACTTTCAAAGTTAATGGACATAGGTTGAAGCTCTACCCTGGAAATTCAAAGGAGCAAAAGAGGCCGCTTGTCCTTTATTTGGATACTCAAAGCTCAACCATGTCATAGTCAAGCTAATGACTATAAACAAAAATGCTCTTGGAAGACAACCCAAGCTTTTTTTTTCCCTTCATTTATCCTTATTTTGATTTTAATTTCATTTAGTAAGAAATTAGCTAATTAATTTTAATTAGTATATATTAGGTCTACTATAATTAATTATATGTTTTTAAGTTTTCTTATGAAAATGTGAGTGAAAATAGTCTCTAAAATGTGATTTTGATGTTTATAGATAATGGACAAATTATTGGGAGAAATTAAAGAAAAACTAAAAAGAGAGGAAAATTGGCCAAGTGTGGAAGACATTTTGGGACCACGGTGTCAAAAAATAAAGAAGGATTTGACACCATGGTGTCAAAAGTCAAACTTCTAGGTCAAACCTACCAGTCGAGGAGACTAGGTGTTAAAATTTAAAATCAGGTTAATTAAGTTTGAAAAAAGAAATTAGGGAATCATCATAAAATGGCAGGCAATTTGACTCAAATGGTCTAAGACCAAAATTATTTCCAAAGTTCTACTTCACTCATATGTTGTGAGGACAAAATCACACAGAGTTTCAACGTATGTCACAAGCTAAATAAATATCGCAAGGCATATCATGATTAACACTCATATAAAATTATCTCGCTTTCATGCCCTCACTCAAGGGAATATATATGTGTGTGTGTGTGTGTTTGTGTAGTGATAACACTTTCATAATTTAAAGGGATTAAAAAGCAAAGAAAGTTTATATATACTTTCAATCCAAACACTCTAACAAACATATACTCCTTGAAACATACTTTTGATATATAGTCGCAAAAGTTAATGAACAAACAAAGACTACTAAAAATAAAAAATCTTTTTGTTAACCCTTTACAGTACTTCGAGCAAAGAGGGCATAAGAATCCTGAAGACTACCATGCTATCTGATAGCTAGGGATATTTTATACAGTCAAATCCTCAAGACTGATAAAACATATAAAACACAAAAGGAAAACAAATATGCCACACCAACATACACCCATAAACGAAACAAAAATAAAAATAACATGAATACTCATGCCCAAAACACAACCCAAAAGATAACAAAAGAACACAAAAATTAAAGGCGTAGAATACCACCCTCATGATGCCAAGGTAGTTTAGGAATCTCCAGATAATTAATGAGCACTCTTGCCATCAGGAAGCTTCATGACAAAGCCCAGGCGGCTTCGCTATCTTTATATGATCAATCCATGATCAAGTAATCCATCATCCCCATGATAATCCTATGCAGCACTCCATATACTATATGAATGCATCTCCTCGACAAACTATAGCTCACCTCAATTTCCTTGGCAAAGTTTGGCTCTTGAAGTATTGATAGAGGGTGAAGTATCTTCCAATTCATAATCAATAGCCAATTTATCAAAAAGATAGGCATCAACTGTCACATCATAAGATTTGTTTATCTTGTAATCCATGATGTCTTGACTTACTAGATACTCAGATATGCCCTTCTCATTCACTCCATCATGTGAATCACCACTTGCGATTGGCTTTAAATATTGTTCCTCGAATGAAATCCCTACTTGCTCTTCAGGAATATTGTCACTCAACAATGGTATCACTAGTGATACTTTTGATATTCCAGTAGCAAATTGTCCAATCCACTCCTTCAAGCTACGTATTGTCTCATCTTGAATACATATTGTCTCATTTAGAATCCTCAACCTTGTCTCCATTGATTCAAAATATCTTGTTATCATCTCCTCGAGGTTGGACCCTTATTCCACATGAGACCATTCATCTTCTGTGGTAATACTTCGTTAAGTGGATTTGAGTGGTATTGCTAATATGGATAGAAGGGGTAATCTGAATACTCCACCTAGCTAGGACTGCATATATCATTGTACAAATATGCAGATTTTTTGAAGAAATTTGAATGATTAGCACCAATGAATAATCATTAGAAGGAAAACCATGTGTTGCCTATATGATATTCATAGCTCTGGTGGTTTGCACCACGTAAGTTACAGGTATTTCGCACTGGCAAAACATTGTCTAAAACTGTGCATACGAATTTCTATACATAATACAATAATTAAAAACATAGAATAAAAATAGATAAATTAAAAAAATGGAACAAGTAAAATGAAACAAACTTGAACTAGATTAACTTGCTTGGTATTAATATTAGGAGAGATTAAGAAATAAGTCCCCAACAATGGTACCAAAAACTTGTTGCACGATTTATACACTTAAGTACACGTATCATTACAAGTAACACAATAATAATTAGAGATCGTTCCCATGAGAACTTTGTTTTTAACTTTACTAAGTACTAAAATTATAACAACCTAACTCTATTCAATAGAATAATTGATAAACGAGTTTTAGTGAAACGAAATAACAATAGGAATTTAAATAAACCAAAAATTTAAAGATTAAATCAAGTAACAAAAAGATCCTAGGTTTTAATTGTCACTTGGCAATCCATTTGCATATCTTGTCTCTCTTCTCTCTTGATTATGATTTTGGGTTATTAATCTGGGGTTTAATGTAATTGCAAGTTTCCTTTCGAAATCTCATGTAAGTCTGCTAACCTCAACCAACCTTCTATTCTATGTGAATTTGAGCCAAGATTAGGGCATAATAATGAACCTTAACTTGATTACAGGAGATGAGTAGGTATATTTCTATCTGTATTCACGAAATAGTTCAAACAATCAGCGTATATCTCAAACAAAGGCTATTCGATCACGTGTTAATGCTAATATCCTCTTCCAGCTTGAAATAGGATTTACAATCACTTTAGAGAGTGATTAATCATCTAGAGGCATTACGATCAATTCGAACAAATAATCCTATCAATTAAATATCAAAAAGAGATGAATCTACTCAATATCCAGATTTCATGACAAGCTTGAATTGAAACCCTAAATAACTAGATTAATGGATAAATAAAACTATATAAATGATTAAATAAGAGTTTAAAATCATTTCCATAGAAAAAAACAAGAAGAATAAGGTAGAAGAATAAAAACTCTTGTTGGTAGTTTTGATCTTCAATGTTCTACATGATCTTAGGACATGGTTGGATGACATCTTCTCTTGATATAAAAATAATCTAATACTCTCTAAGTTTTGTGAAACATACCCTAGAACACTTAGTTATAGAGTTTCCTAGGGGTGTACAAAATTTTAGGTCGAAATAAACTTTGGAGAGTCTAAAACTTGCAAAACAAAATTTTCCCGTTTTTAGCCATAATGTGGGTGCAATTGAGAGCCTCTAGGTGCAGCTATACCCAAAAAACAGTGGTTGGGCATGGTTCACAGCCTTTGGGCATAGCTGCACCGAGCTCTCTTCTTGACTTCGCTATTTTTGTCTGTTTTGCTCCGTTTTCACACACTGATTGCTCGTTTGACCCCTGATATGTTCCAAAACTACAAAACCACTCAAAACACATGTCCATAAACTAACTTTTAAAAAATGAAAACTCTAAAAATTGCCAAAATTCCTTTATTCACTAAACAAAACACCTTAGAAATCGATTAAAATCCAAACTGAAATTCATATAAATAGCTCTCTTTGGGAGAGTTAACTTTTATTGAACTATTTTCTTAAGAATCTATTCTCAAACATTGACAAAAATATAAATTTTGCATATTTGGGACTTGTTCAAGTAGCAGTAAAAACCTTTAATTAGATTAGAATTAGATACTCTAGTACTATTATATTTAAAAAATACTAGACATCTTAATTTTTTAAATTCTTTGTTAACTGCACTAGAATCAAATATGGAAAATGGTCCCGTATATTTCAATTACTATCCAACGTTTACTATTGATTTATTTGATTCTAACATTCTTACCACTCTTACATTAAACATTCAAACTAAAAACATAGAATTCCCTAAAGACTCGAAAACTTTAATATTAATTTATCATATTTATTACAAAATAATGAAAAGTACTATCTATACAGCCTAAAGCACTCAAAGCACCTCCTAAAGAAGAGGCTCTTCTCTTTGAAGCCAATCGTCATCATTATAATATTCATATTCTAAAAACTATTTAGTTGGGATCAAATTACAAATTCTCGCAAATGTAATTTTACTGAAACTATTCCTCCAAAACCTATCCCGATACAACCTAATTCTATCTCAAATGTTGCCGAATTCTCAAATGGATCAGTTGAAAAAAATTTAGCAGGCCTTCTTTATTTAAGTATGTTGGCCCCAAAAGCAACCTAAGAGGGGGGGGGTGAATTAGGTTGTCTCTAAAAACAAACCCTTTTTTTATGTGCTTAATAGAAATTCAAACTTTATGCACCAAATGAAAACTTAAGCACAAATGAATATAAAAGATATTCAACAATTTAAGCTTAAAAGAACAAATAACAATATTAAGATTAAGAGAATCAAACCAAACTCCCTAGCTTCTCAAGCTTGGAGTTTGCAATTACAAAGAGCTTCTCACAAGGCAAAGAATACTACCAAGTTCACAACTTGAAGTTCAGCCCTAAAAGTCTCTTCAAAGTAGGTGAGACAATAACCTCTTGTACACAAATGAGGATCACTCTTGCTCACACTAATTCCCTTAAGTTGAGCCAAGAGTTTTACACTCACAACCTCCCTTTGTTACAATTGTTATCTCTCCACTCTCACACTTGAAGAACTTTTACACTTCTAAGCTCTTTCCTCACTACCTACACTATTACAACACTTGTACCCACTATTTCTCCCAAATAGCTCAAGAATTGTTTGTAATCAATGTAGAAGTCTCCTTTTACTTAATTCAGACCTTGGGGTATTTATAGTTGCCAAATATCTGCTTTCAACAACTTCACAACGGCTATTTTCTGTCTACTGGAAAACTAGCCGTTGGACCTTTCGGACGGCCGATGCAAAGAAGAGTGCGTCCGAACAAACTAGCCGTTATACCGTTCGGAGGTAACCGTTCGGACGTCCGAGGAGGCGTCCGAACGTGCGTCCGATCGAAGCAAAGTCTACTGGAATATGAACGGACGCTGTTCTTCGTCCGAGGCTTCTTTGTGTCGGACGATTACCATCGTCCGAAGCTGTTGTGGTTGTTTTTGTTCGGACGATCATTTGCGTCCGAACCTCCCTGTTTTTCTGCACACTTGTCTTTAAACCATTAGTATGATTTGGTCATCATCAAAACATGATTAACATAACTGGGGTTCTTCAAAGTAGACCTTCTTTATTCACATTTCCAATCATTATTTGTGACAAAATCCATGTAAAAATACAAACCTCGGCAAAAATAGAAATTCAAAGTGTGATTTTACACTAAATATTCTTACTACTATATATAAATCTACTCATTCTGATCAAGGTCCTACTAATTCTCCCACCCATTCTCAGATGAGGGTAGATATTGATATTAAATGAACATAATTTCATCCAAATGCATTTTAGATATAAACAAGTTAATAATTATAATATTTCTTACATTCCTTTAATGTTGAAAAACATAAATGGTTCTTTTCTAAATTTTTCAGTAAAGAACAAGAACAATTTAGATCTCAGTTTTATTCATATCCACAAAGATTTTGACTTCATATAGATTTTTCTTAAATGATTTGAAATTTATTGTAAAAATCATATAATACACAATCTTTTCTTCTTGTTCGACAAAAGTTATATCAAGAAATTGGCATGCATCATCTAGTTCTATCACGTCTTCTCTACATCCTCATTTAGAAGAAATAAAAATAAATAATTCTGGTAGAATTATTATAGTTTTTCCTTTTAATGATGTCCCGGTTAGTGAAGATAAATCTTCATAATATTAATAAAATTTGTCAATTAAACACTATACTAATAAAATCTTATCAACCAATTCATCTCACCTCATGAAAATAGAAAACAATGTTAAAACACCAACTACTTTTCAATCTCTTTATCAAAAGCCAACTCCTCCTTCTCCTAGCCATCCCATTATTCAGGCCATTTCAATGTCCTACACAAAACCCTCATACTTTAGGAAAAGATAACATAATAATGGAAGACATTGTTGTGAGATTAAATAAATTAGACTTTAATAAAAAGGTTGATAATGACAAGAATCTTCATAAATTGCCACTCAACTCAACGTAATGAGATTGATGATACTCTTGATATATACAAAATTACTTCTTGTAAAAAAAAAATCTAAATCTAGACAATTCTATGGAAGAAATTGCTACTATAGATCTTCTTTTCTAGACATGTAATATGAAAAAAGGCATACTCTTTCTTGCACTTCATATAGTGGGAACTCTATTTCTAAATGAAACATTGATGGACTAACAGAACATTAAATTTACAGAAATTAGTATGGCTACTACAACATACAAAAGTAGAAGTAATGACGACCACTAATATGCTAAACTCTTATTGCTAGATTTACCAGAATTCTTAAAAAACAGTGGGATAGTTACCTCATAGATTCAGAATGACATTCTAGTATTCAAAATGCTATTAAAAATATTTCAACTCCGATACTTCAAGTTTCTAAATCTGTAGAAAGTAACAATTCTTAAAATTAGTGCCATGCCCACTCAAATTATACAAACCCAAGTACAAGACACTATTCCTACCATTCTATATGCAATTACTAAACATTTAATAGGTGAACCTCAACATTTTTAAACTCGTAGTTTTGAAATATTAGCCAATCTTATTTTTGAAATATAGGAAAAGACCAACCCAATTTGTCTACAATTACAAAATATATTTCCTCTAAAATATAAAAAATATTATTCAAATTAAATGCCTTAATTAGGATAAAATTACATTTTTGTAAATGGAATTTTTCTTGAAATTATTTCTCTAAAACCTATCCCGACACAATCTAGTTCTATCTCAAGTATTGTAGAATTCTAAGATGGATTAGTTGAAATCTAATTTAGCAAACCTTCTTTATTTAGTAGACCTTCTTCATTCTCATCTTCCTGGCATTCAACTTAATCATAAATCAATATAGAAAAATAAACCTCAGTAAAATAAAAATTCAAAGTGCAGATTTTACACCCAATATTCCTACTATTATTTATAAATATACTACTTCTGAACAAGGTCCTCCTCATTTTTTTCTACCCATTCTCAGATGAGAGTAGATGTTAATGGTCGAATTAAGATGATTTCATCCAAATTCATTTTAGATAAAAACAAGTTAAGGGAATACTTCTTACATTCCTCTAATGATGAAAAATGTAAATGTTTCTTTTCTAAATTTTCCAAAGAAGAACAAGAACAATTTAGATCTCAGTTTTATCCAGATCTACAAAGATTTTAACTTCTCATAGATTTTTTCAAATGATTTGAAATTTATTGTAAAAATCATACCATACACAATCCTTTAACTTCTTGTATGATTGAAGTTATAGCAAGAAATTGTCATATGTCATCTAATTCTATCATTTCTTCTCCAGATTCTCCCTTGGAAGAAATAAAAATAAATCATTTTGAAAGAATTATTGTACACCTTATCCTTTTAAAGCTGGCCCAATTAATGAAAATAAATCTCCAACTTTAAAAGATATTAATAAGATTATCAACAAAATAACTATAGTAATCAAAACTTATCAACTATTTCGTCTTACCTCATAAAAGATAGAAAATAGTGTTAAAGCACTACCTACATTTCAATCTCTTTATCAAAAGTCAGCAGCTCTTTCTCCTAGTTAACCTCCTAGTTAACCTTTATTCAAGCCATTTGAATTTCCTACACAAAACCCTCCTACTTTAGAAAAAGATTACAAAATAATAGAAGAAATAGCTGCAAGATTAAATAAAGTAGGCTTTGATAAAAAGATCGATGAAGACAAAAAATCTTCTCAATTTGCCACTATAGCAAAACATAATGAGATTGATGATACTCTTGATATAAACAAAATTACTTCTCAAAAATCAACTTTACCAAAAATATCTAATCTAGATAATTCTATTCAAGAAATTTCTACTGTGAACCTTCTTTTCTATTTGACATGCAATATGTAGATTTACACCATTTGTAAAATTGTAATAGGTTTCAATGGTTGAAATGCAAAACATAAAATTCCCCTATATAATTTTTATCGACCATTAAGTCTCTAACTACTCTCAATATTCTTTTATTTCTCTTAGAGCCCATTTGGATGATGAATTTGAATTGTGGGATGGATTTTAAATGAATGGAATTTAGATGGAGTGGATTTGAAATAACTCGTATTTTGGGTGGATTTGAAATATACTAATTTAAACAATTAAAATAACTACCATTTGTTGGTGAATTTCAAATTTCTAAAAATATTATTTAGTTTTTTGGAATAATATAAGAGAGATTTGGATTTGAATCCAAATCCGTCCAAATCTCTTCAACCAAATTCCTCCATAGAAATGCACACCTAAACTTTTGCCACCAAAGATTGCAGACTTTTTCTCTTTGTTCCGCCTGTGTTCAATAAATTTCCAACATAAATATTAAGGGACAATTTCAAAAACCTTCCGGTCTTGAAGTTTATGTTAATCATTTGACACGCCTGAAATTCTCAAATTTAAACCTCTTCTAACTTTTGACTCATTGTAACATGTCAACCAATTTATAAAAGAATTATTAATAAATTTATTTAAACAATTTTACCCTTATTACTTTGGACACTTATTTATTAGGTGCTTATTTGCTTACATTTATTAGTTTTTTTTTTCAAGTTTGATTTTTTTTTTTTATATTTTGGTTTTTATGGACAACAAAAATGTTGAAGTTTCAAACATAATTTTTTAAAAAGTGTTTGGTCCATTAACTTAATTAGTAAGAAAATCACTTAATTATGTACATATTTTGCCTCCAATTTAAAGTTAATTCAATGACAATAACTCAATTATATACTCCTTCCAAATTTGTAGATAAAAATATTCATTGTAAATTTGTCTAATTTGAAATACTAAATCTGTCTTCAAATCAAAATTTAATATGCAAAGCAATGTAATTACAACAAAACATAAAATTAAAGTTTGTCATACTATATTAAAAAATTGCTATATTTTACTAAATTAGATTGATATATAATTCCCTTTTCGAACTATATTATTAAATAAATTTTTATATTAAATTAATTAGTGGATCAACAAAGGAATAAATTTGAAGTAAATTAGCTTCTCTATACCAATTGGATTGTTTAATATTTTAAGAAATTGGAGTGAAATATTACATCAAAGAGAACAGAGGAGATTTGCGAAATTTTTAAAAATTTAAAAATGTCAAGTGATATTATAATAATTTCAGTGAGGTGGCTCAAATTAGGTTAAGGATCTTCTGTCCCATATTTTGTGTCACTTTCTGTCACACTATCTAATGAACTGTCAAGATTACTCCACTAAAATCACATCACTTAATCTTGACAGTTCATTAAGTGGTGTGACAAGAAGTGGTACAAGATGTAAGACAGAAGATCCTGTGCCCTAAGAAACTTTATTATGGGAAGGTCGTACCAAGTGTTGTGTCGAGTGATATCCTCAAAACCAATGAGATTCCATTATTTAAAGTTGTGGGCCTAAAAATAAAATGAATTAGTGGACCACTATTTAAAAATATTAAAATTTCATTAATTTGGAGATAGTAGTTGAAATGATACCTGATAGAACTTTCCTATAATAAAATTTTTCTTGTGCCCTCAAATTATGAGTACACTGTTTATTCCTTTCCCTTTCAAGCAAGGAAAATACATCTCACTTGTATCACACATTTATAAAAAATTTTGGTCATTAAATTCCTACGTGTGCGCTGACAAATCAAACCCCACATCATTTACAAAGCGCTAAAAGTTGAAACAGTAATGCATTGTATTCATCTCCACACACACAACGCAATCCAAATGAATAGGGGTGAGGAAAAAATGACTGAAGGTGGATTGAGAAATCCAATGAATCCTAACAAGCAAATTGTGTTAAAAAATCACGTCACCGGTTATCTAAAGGAGAGTGATTTTGAGATGAGAAATAGTTTTATTAGTTTCGAAATCCCTCATGATTGTGGATCCAAAGCTGTGCTGGTGAAAAACCTATACTTGTAGATGAATCCTTATATGCACATCTAGATGTCTATCTCCAGACAGCACTCTAATTTGCCTCTTTGATAACAGGTTGCCCACGGGATTTTATATACACTTTCCATTTCTTTATGTTTTTAGAAACAAAAAATTTGCAGTTTTTCTTTTATTTTTTTTTCTTCCCTTTCTTCATTTTAATCAGAACTCATAATAGAAATATTGATGAATAGCTAGATTTTTTTTTAAAATCACAAATAATAGTGTGAATTTCATTTTTAAGTCACAATTAGTGTTTGCGATTTTGTACACTGACTCTTATTTGTCGGTTACAAAAATTATTTGTGTCTAACATACTTAGTTTTTATGATTTTGATTTGTTGATTACCATGTAAAAAATTACAAACACTAAGTTTTATAACCTGATTTGTTGATTACGGTTTAAAAAGTGAAAAACACCAATTGTGAATTGAAAATAAAAGTTATGTCATTATTTGTGACTCTTGAAATTATAATTTTTATAAGCCACCAAAAAAAAAAAAAATAGTGTTTGCGATTTTGTACACTGTGACTCTTATTTGTCGGTTACAAAAATTATTTGTGTCTAACATACTTAGTTTTTATGATTTTGATTTGTTGATTACCATGTAAAAAATTACAAACACTAAGTTTTATAACCTGATTTGTTGATTACGGTTTAAAAGTGAAAAACACCAATTGTGAATTGAAAATAAAAGTTATGTCATTATTTGTGACTTGAAATTATAATTTTTATAAGCCACCAAAAAAAAAAAAAAAAAATTGACCTTTTACGGTCATAAAAAATTAAAAGTTATAAAAATCATATGTTTTTCTTGTAGTGGATTATTAAAGATGTTTTTGTCAAAAAACTCTTGAAGGTATAGAAAGGAATACAGCTAATGTACAAAATAAAGGTTTTGTAGTTGTGATAATTATTCAACATTTGTTGAAATACATTGATAAGTTTTCAATAATGATTATGTATAATACGTGCAAGTTGTTTTGAATCAAACTTTGCAGAAGATTCATGTACAGGTTGGAACTAATATCGATATCTATATGGTTATATATTTTTGCGACAATAATAGCAAGAAAATTCAATGAAAAGATATGGAGTTCAAGTCTAAAATTATTACCTTGTAACACAAAAACTCTCGAGCGGACAAATTTCTAAGATATGTTGTTTTTTTTTAATCTTGTACGAAAATTTTTTGATTTCTTGTTGATCTTTCCAGGTACTCATTGGGTATGGAGTAGCTAAGGTGATAAAATCAGGAGATCCTACATTCAACAAGGGAGATTATGTGTGGGGAAAAGTTGGATGGGAAGAGTACACTTTGATCCATGACGCTCAGTTGCACATGTTGTTCAAGATCAAGTACCCAAATGTGCCCCTCTCGTACTATGGGGGCGTTCTAGGTACTACATAAGTTCACAAACAAGCAGTGGTAGTAATTCTTTCTGGATTAAGACGAGTATTCTATTTGAAGTATATAGTAGGGTAATTTTATAGAAAAAATAGCCCTTCACTATAAATAAAGGGCAATCATTAATTCAAAAATAATTACTGTGCACATTCACTAGTTAGTCCCATTGAAAATATAATTATTAGTTTTTTTAGCTTTAATTTGGTTTCGGCGATGTAAAGTAACCGAAATTCCAGTTCAACCCATGAAATTGAAAATACATAAAAAATAGAAAGCTTAAAATAAAGTCGTGTCATTGTAAAATTTGTATCTTTTAATGTAAGTAATGACGGGGAGCAAGTAATTTTACTAGAATGGCTTTGAAACCTCTTTGATATTATACTCCATTATTTTCTAAGGTTGAGTTTGGATGGAAGGAAATGAAAGAAAGAGAAGGGAAAGGAAGGGGAAGTTAACCCCTTTTTTTTGTTTGTGAGTTTTTAATGGATAAAAAAGAAGGGAAAAGGGCGGAAAATGGAGGGATAAAAGTTTAAAAAACTTTCTTTTCATAAGTGGAAAGAAATAGAAGAAAAAGTTATATGTCTTACTTTACAATTAATTATGAAATGTCATATTTGTTTTTCAAATATAATACAAAAATATCAAAAGAAGGGATACTTTAATAAAATACTAATAATAATGAAATTTTTCTTCCAAAACTTCCAAACAACTTATTTTCCCTTCCCTTCCCTTCCCTTCTCTTTCCTACTCATTAAAAACTTTCCCTTCTTTTCTCTTCCTTCCTAAACTGCCAAACTCAACATAAATGATGAAAACCAAACACTAAACTGAAGAAGAAAAAAAGAGGGCTAAACTGAAATTTTGTTTGAAGTGCAAAGTTGAAGCCATTTCTCTTTTACTTTCAAGAACTTAATTAAAAAATTTTATTATTTTGAGACCAAATTGAAACTAACATTAGTGTTTAACAGAACGTGTACTTTTTCCAAAGTGAATGTTTAATTATTGGGACCTTTTTCTTGTTTGAATAATGAGTACTTCATGTTATTGAGTCATTTGTTTCCCTTGTGTCACCATTGAAACTTCCTGTTAAACTTCAAATATTGAACTTTAACAGCTCAATATCCTATTTTCTCCTAAATAGTTTGCATATACTTAAATGAGAACATGAAGTTATAAAATATCACTGCCTTAAGGGTGTATTTGTTTGGATGTAAAATATTTCATTTAGGAAAATATTTTTAATAAAAAGTATTTCACATGGGAAATTGTCATTTCCATAAAATATTTCAGTATTTGGATAACAATGTAAAAATATTATTAAAACATATTATATTTGATATTATTAATACGAGTTAAAAAGGCCAATAACAATTGTGTTCCCTCTGTCCATTGTCAAGGTTTCTCTTTGTTTTGTCCCAAATTATTTTACAATAGCTTGCAAAGTAAAATAATAAAGTCACATTATCTATTTTACCGTTCATATAGTACACAAAATAGAGCATTAAAAACATGTTTCAATATTAAATTATCTAACAAACCATTTCAAAATTAAGAATTTCAAAAGTAGCAAACAAATTTTGAATACACATATTGATTGACATGAAGAAATCATGAAAAAGTATTTGGGTTTAATACTTTGTCCCTGAACTTGTTGGTAATTACAATTTGCACACTTATACTAAAACTATATATACTTTGCCCCTCATTGACTCTATTCATTCATTATAACCTATACACCATCAAAAAAATGTAGTTAAATGACCTAAATGTCCATAGTTCTATATTTTGGTTTTTAATATATTTAATTTTTGTTGTGGTGTGACAATTATTAAAAAATAAGGAAAATTAATTATAAAATATCTCAATATACAATTCACGTCAATATAGTTTTAGTTAAATTTTTTTGGTGATTTCTAGAGGTTATTTGATATTATTTCGAATTTGTGTTTAGTCATAGTGATAGCGCACTTTCCAAGGTGAGTTTATTTTCTATTGAAAATTTTTATTTAAGTGTATTGTGTGACAATAGATTTTGCATAAACTTTTGTGATTTTTGGTGTCTATTAGTATTTTATACTTTTTAATAGTTGGCTTAAATCTCTGCAAGAGTGCAATGTTGGATATAATTTTGTTTAATATTTTCTCACATTTTCACTTCCTAAAGACAAAGTTATCAATTTGTTATTGTAGTTTATTTTTTTTCTAGTTCTTGTATAACTATCAAAATTTCAAATTAAATACTACATGAAAAATCAAAAATAGTACTAAGGGTATTTTAGTCATTTAATTAGAGTTTCTTGATGGCGTTAAAGTTTTTAACAGGTGAATAGTATCAATAGGGGCAAAGAGTATATTATTTTATTCCTAGAAAGTGTAATTACCCACCTAATTCAGGGGGTAAAATGTTATTAACCTTGATAAATATTTGACAAATAACTCTAATTAACAAAAGATTTATTATGTTTAAGATTTGACTATAAAAAAATATATAATAGTAAAGTGTATGGATATGCATAATATTATTGTGAACCCATAATGAGGAGAAAACGAATAGACAAGAGTTGAAAAAATAGTAACAGAAGTTATAATAGTAAAAAATTGTGGTTTAGGGCAAAATGGGTTCTATTCTTATACTATTGGGAATATAACTTATGCTATATAAGTTCGTAAGTTGTTTCCATGGATAATTAGAAAATTTTTTCCTAGTATTTTGCACTTAAAAATATTTAAAAAATTTCTAAAAATATTTTCAGTCCATCGAAAACTACTTAAAAACACAATACTTTAATCTTTACATGTATCGACCAATTACTTAAATGATTGAGTAATATGGTTATAGATTCTTTCCTCTTTTTGGATATTTCTTTCAATACCTGCCCAATCAAATTACTATATTGAATTTAGGATATATAGAGTACAGGGTAGTACATCTTCCACTTGAGCTACATCTTTCTAATTCACAATGTAAATAAGGCATTTGGATGGAAAATTAATCCTAATTATACAGTCGAGGGATTCGTCCAATTTTAGGTTATTCTTGTTGAAAATATAGATTTAATTTTGGATTCCACCAATAGATCTTTTAGTTATGATTAATTTTTATAGAATCTTGTTGACATCAACTGATATCTTAGTCATTTATTTTATATTATTTAACCCATACTATAAGGTGTACAAGTAGAAACAAAAATCATATCTATCCAAATATTTCTCATTTTTGTTTACTATAATCCTTAAACTTATTCTTTTATTATATTTACTTGGTCTAAACTGCGCTTAAATTTGACTTTTTACGTGTGGATTTTGTGACTGATGAAAATCAGGTCTGAAGTCACGATTGTTTGATCAATTTGTCTTTTGTATTAACATTGAATTCTACCGTATATAGCTATGCCAGGGATTGCAGCCTACTTTGGCTTTCATAAAATATGCGCTCCTAAGGAAGGGGAAATAGTCTATGTTTCTTCGGCTGCAACAAGGAGTTGGACAGCTTGTTGGGCAATTTGCCAAATTAATGGGATGTTATGTTGTTGGAAGTGTTAGTACACAAGAAAAGGTTGGAACTATATACATCGAACAAGTGTTTTTAACTTTAAATGAGACTAAATTGGTGTGGTAGTAAGTTTTATTTTCAACTATTACGATGCATCGTAATTTAAATAAACTATAGATCAAAAACTGTTGAATATATTTTTTAAGGGAAAAAAAAAAAAAATTTTGATAGTCCTTTTTCTCTATTACTGTTTTCATCGATTTTCAGTTAATGAAATTAGACATTTTATTGTTTTTTATTTGGAATGGAAAGCTAACATCCTTGGTGTGTTTTTAATCTCAAATAATATATTACAGGTTGATATATTGAAGAGCAAGCTTGGTTTTGATGATGTTTTTAATTATAAGGATGAGCCTTCTTTATCTGCCACCTTGAAACGGTTAGATTTATTGGAGTTTGACATAGCTATTGTAAAATGAATTTCTTTGACTAAATATTCAAATTTCTAATGAGTAATTCTTTTCCTTCGAACTTCATTGAATAAAGGCATTTTCCCAACGGAATTGACATTTACTTTGATAATGTTGGTGGAGAAATGCTGGACGAGGTTCTTTTACATATGAATCTTCATGGTCGAATCGCTGTTTCCGGGATGATCTCTCAGTATAATCTTAGCAAACCAGATGGGATTCACAACTTGTTTACCCTTATCACCAAACGAATCAGAATGCAAGGGTTTGTTGAACTGGACTTCAAGAACGAAATGTATCCACATTATCTTGAATGGGCCGTTCAGAATCTATCAGAGCATAAGTTAATATATCTTGAAGATATTGTTGAAGGTCTTGAAAATGCACCATCTGCTTTAGTAGGAATCTTTCATGGTCGTAATATAGGGAAGCAACTGGTTTGTCTTGCCCGAGAATGATTTTTCATAATCAATAGCTGGGAAGAAATTTTCCAATATTGTTAGTTCTTTTGGGCTCATTGTGAGCATTTTTTACGCAAGAAACGAGACGACGTTGTTGGAATGTTTTCGTGTTATATTAATTTTAATAGAAAGGTGGTTTGATTTGGTCAACCCTGCAGTCTGATGGAGTTAGGATGACTTTTCAAAGTTGCGGTAACAGATGTCACTGTTTTATATCGGTTACAGTTATATATCACAATTGTTTAATGTTATCAACCAGCATAACTGTTAATATAATTAAATCAAACTCTTTATGAATTAAAAATTATATAATTATTGGGTTTTTAATTATTTGTTATTTAACAAATTTAATTTAATTTTTTTTTTTCAAAAAATTGTCTATTTACACATTAGAATCATGAGAAAGTTAACATTCTCAATGCAATTAAATTAACAAAACTATAAAAGGTATGTTATTGTATACAAACAGAGCTTTTATAGATTATTCAGTTGACAAGAGTTGAGTTGAAAGCTTAAAATAGGGAAATTTTAAGGTAGAAATTATGACTATTATGCGGTGGATTTATACAAATCTCAATATGAGAATCGGATGTACGTTTTTCTTTTAACCCCTCTTCTCCCACACATTTTTATACGTTAAATAAAATTATCTTTCACTACGTATTTTTGTTATACTAACAAGTAGTATTAGAAACCTATATTATGATCCTGGTGTGTTTGAAGATTGAAGAAAAAGTGTTGTGTTGGAGTACTTAAAAAATTTGACCACGGGAGGCTCATTTTGGGTACTTATTTGACAATTAAGTAATAACCGAATTAGCTCCAATTGAGACAGAGATATAAAAGGGATTCTGTCGAATGTTATTGTGTAGTGTTGTACAGTGATAAACTACTAATTTGATTGTGAATATTAATTCACAAAATTGAGAATTTTGTTACTAACAGTGATCACTGAAAAAAGTCAATAAATTGTGCGACGAAGACGAAGAAAGGAGCAAAAGCAGTGCGGTGAGAGAATCAACGCCTCGCCCATCTTCTTTACCTTTTCACTCACGAGAAACTCAGGATTTAATTTGAAACTAGATGGCAGCAAGGTTGAAGCAACTACAGTCCAAGGCTTGCCAAGCTACACAATTTGTGTCCAAGCATGGAACTGCTTGGGACAAGCTGTTGATGGAGCAGAACAAGCAGTACATTCAGGAACCCCCCCACTGTGGAGAAGTGCAATGAGTTGTCCAAGCAGATGCTGTTCTAGACTCGTCTTGCCAGCATTCTTGGTCGCTATGAATCTTTCTGGAAGGAGGTCGATTTTGTCAAGCATATGTCGAGAAACAGGCATGAAGTAAAGGTTGAGGATGCTGGCATTGCTGCTGTGTTTGGCCTCGAGTGTTTGTGCTGGTGAGATTGTGGGAGGGGGTTTTACTTTCACTGGTTACTATGTCTGAAAACCACTTGCTGGGTAAACATTACATCAGGAAAATTGACTCTTATGAGCCTTTTGTCATCATTTCAGTTGAATTGAGCCACTAGCATTTTACATACAAGATTTTGTTTCTTGGAAAAAAAAAAGAAAGAAACAAATTTGTGCGACGAAGACTTATTCTTTCAGATGCGTGGATCATTTGAAAAATTCAAAAGATGAAGATCAACTAAAATTATTGGTGCCAAATTGCGGTAGAAAAAAAAAAAAAAAAGACGAAGTCATACAAGAGATTCTTGACCAAATTATTCTTGAATGAAATAGACGCTTCCTCATCTCTTGTAGATGAGTTTAGTTTAAGGGAGGCACTGTTAGCATTATTAAACCAAACTCCTCACTAATTAGGATTACTAATTAGGAATTATTTTATTGTTTTTGGTAGTTTAGTTATTTAAGGTATTAAGTATTATTTGACAGTTTCTTGCCAGAATTAGTTTTAGAAATATATTACCAATATAATTGGGTTTCTTATTAGACAAGTTTTGTTAATTATAAATAAGGAATCTGGTAAATTATTCAACAATGTGAATTTCAAAGATACCCATATGATCATGGATTTTGTTGATCATGTATTTTAAAGATGCCCATATGAGCATACTTTATACATCAAAGTTAAAGTTGTCAAAAAAATTCTATGGTCATTGTGTACAAAGTTTCGCACAAAAAATACGGTTCTTGAGGTGACCAATGACTTGAATACCTTGACACTTGAAGAACTAGAAGGTGAGGTGGTGACTTATGAGAAGTTCCTGAGCCAACAGATAACTGATACAGTTAAGGAGGCGTTACAAGCAGTAAGGTGGAGCAATCTAAACAAAAGGAGGAGATTTCAAACCTGACTGAAACAAATTAAAGAAGTCAAAATTTCAGAGGTAGAGGATACAGAGGGAGAGGTAACTTTAAAGGCCGTGGTAGAAGTAACTTTAATTACTAGCAGAGAAATAATACTAGTACTTTTAGGAGAGACTAACACAATAATCAGCAGAATAATATTTTTCAATGGATTGATAGATCTAAAATTCAATGTTATTGTTGTGGTAAAATTGGACATTATAAAAAAGAATGTTGGCATAATAAAAATCATGATGGAGAAGTACATGATATGTGGCTAAAAATAATAGTGATAAATAAGAGACTGTTTTGTTTTCCTGTTTTGAGTTTGAAGAAAAAATAAAAAGAATGAATGATTTATTAATTCTGGCTGTGCAATTACATGTACAGAAAAAATGAGTTATTTTCTGATCTAGATAAATCTTTTAAATTTTATGTAAAATTTGGTAATAATGAAAAATTGTTTGTTTTAAATTTGGGTAAGTGAAAAATTAGTATTATTTTGAAAGATGGGTCTTCCAATTTCATATCTAATGTGTTTTACGTGCCAAGTTTGTATCATAATTTATTAAATTTGGGACAGTTGTCTAAAAAAGGATATGATTTGAGAACTAAGCATGTTATTAGTACTATTTTTTATGATAAATTAGGACTAATTGCTAAGGTAAATATGAACCATAGTCGTTTGTGGCCTCTTTCTCTAAACTGTAATGATTTATCTTATTTTAGTTCTGTGATTTTTTTATGATACTTAGCTGTGCCATTTGCATTTTGGCAATAGAATTTTGACAGTCTGAAATTTCTTGCAAAGAAAATTTTGTTGTTGGTTTGCCTTTTATTAATTATCCTAACAAGCAGTGTGAGTCTTGTATCTTCGGAAATATGCATAGAGACTCTTTTCCAAAAAGCAAGGCTTGCTAGACAAACAAATTGTTGCAGTTGATTCATTCATATTTGTGCTTAGTGGAGGTTTCTTCCAATAGTACAAGTGGTAGTATGTATTTTATCACATTTATTGATGATTTAGTTGAAAAACTTGATTGTGTTTTTTGAAAAAAAAATCTAATGCTTCTGATGCGTTTAAGAAGTTCAAGTATTATGTGGAAAGTAAAGCAATTATTATATTAAAATTTTGAAAATTGATAGAGGCACTAAATTTCTTGTTTGTGATAAATTTTTGGAAAACATGGCATTAAACATGAATTGATAGCTAGGTATACTTCTCAGCGAAATGGTGTGGTTGAGAGAATAAATAGAACTATGATGGACATGATGAAATCCATGATGTATTCAAAAAATATGCCTAAAGTTTTTTTGGACAAAAGCTATTTCTTGTGCTATTTATATGTTATATAGGTGTCCTACAATTAGGCATGACTACGGTTCTGGTTTCGATTCCATGGAGAGTCGAAACCAAAACCTTGGGAGCCAGCTCCAGTTTCAGTTGGTTTCAATCTCAGTTCTAATCATGGTTCTAATTTCGAATTTTTTAAAGTAATTGGTAGATACATTTTGGATAATACTAAAAAAGAATTAATATAAGCTAAGATGAGAAATAAAAAATTACATTTTATTTATATTTCAATTGTAGATTTTGTTTTTGAAAAAATAAAGTACACTATTGCATTATTTATTGAACTATTAAAAATTAAAATAAATATACATTTTGGATAATCCGTACTAAAAATAAAAGATAATCTAAAGAAAAATTAAATGTATCAATTACATTGGCCTATATATATATATATATATATATATATATATATATATATTCTCTTTTTTTACCCGGTTCCGGAAACCATCAATGATGGTTCCAGTTTCGGTTCTTGAACCGCCGATTTTCGACGGTCTGGTCCCGATTCTAGCGTGGCCACCTCTACCTACAATGTGTAATTACGGACAAACTGCATATGAGACTTGAACTGGTAAGAAACCACATACTTCCCACTTAAAAGTTTTTGGTTGTCTTGCTGTTCGCTCTGGTTTAGTGAGGTTCGTTCTCACGATAATTGGAATGATGATTACTAGGCTCATAGGGTCGTAATACTATTTAGACAAACAAAGAAAGGGTTGTTACTAATAAGAAAGATAATAACAAGGAACACTTTACGTAAAATACGTAATTTAACTAATCAAAGAAAGCATGTAAAAACTTTCACTAATTCCTACCCTAGCAAGCAACATATATGCATAGGAAGGCATTCAAACTAAGTTAGGCTATAATGGATCAAAAATCCCAAAAAGTAATTAAGAACTAGATTAAGCAAGAAATTAAAACTAATTCTATGAAAGTACTTAAAATTAACTAGAGAGGTGACTAGAACGCAACACTAAGAAAGCTATTTAGCATAGGGAACTTGGAAAGCAAGTAAAGTTCTAGTCTAAGAAAGCAAGTAAAGTGTTATGCTAAGAGAACAATTAAGATATTCAACTAGGAAAATAAACTAAAAGATAGACTAGGAAAGCAATTAAAAATCCACGCTAAGATAGCAATTAAAGAGATTAAACTAAGGTGAAAGCAATTTAAGAGGCTACACTAAGAAAGCATAATAAATACTAAGCTAGTATTGATTGAAAAAGTAAGAGATAATAAGAAAGAATTTACCAAAATCTAGTATTTCTTACACGAGAAAGTACTATGTTCTTCACTTTTACTATTTTTGGAAGGTTAGGAAAATGGAAGAAATCTTTATTTAAACTAACAATTAGGTTTTAAAAGACAGATTTAATTAAAGCCCACTAACTAGAGCATTAACAATAAAAAAAAAGTAAGATTTGCATTAAGATCTACTAATTAATCTAAATTTAGGCTAACTCTAGGAAATGACAAGAACTTGAAATAACACAAAATGCAAGATTGAAATGAGAAAATAGGTGAAATTGGTATTAAATTAAAGCTAACGAAAAACTCAATAATTTAAGAGTAAAAGGGTTAAATTTTACAACTATATTAAAGACTAAAATTAGAGTTTAAGAAGAAGGAAGACAGTACTAATTACAAGGCTATACTAATGGCCTACATCCACACTCTTATCTATTCTACACCTACTACTTTGTGTTTTTGATGTAGTCTTCTTGGGTATTTTCAAAAATCTGATGGTCAAAGTGCTAATTGACTTCGTATACAATTTCATTGACTGAGGTTAATGACCAATTCATTGTAGTTGCTTGTTGACCGTGGTTAACAAAACTGTGTTTAGTGTGGTTGAACGCAGTTACTGGCACCTTGAAGTTGAAGTAGTGTTGACCACGATTAATAAATTTGCTTCATGGTGACTTTGAACGCGATCAATGAGAGCAATGGCCTTGGACTTGGTTTTCCATTTCCATGCAATTATATCCTTGCCCTTGGCTTCTTCCACTCCTTCAACATGCCATAAAATCTTCAAACATTCCCTACAAAATATACCAAAATCACTAAGTCAAAATGCACATGAAATCATTAAGTGTCAATTTAGTACATAATTACAAGCAAAAATTCTAATATTACTCCACGGTAAAAAAAAATCACCAATAAATACAAATCTATGAGCAAAAATACATAGAATCAATACGAATGGGACAAACATGACCAAAATTGTAAAGTAATTGAAGGCAAAATAACTCTATATGATAGAATTACCACACCCCCTATACCCAACATTTTGCTAGTCCTAAGCAAAATATGAAAGAAAAAGGACTAAACACACTAACAATGAGAATAGCGTGAATTGCAAATATTGAACTTAAGACCATTAAAGCATGAGGAAATGAAGTTTTAACTCAACAAACTTAATCTTTTTAATCACTTGCACATTTCAAAAAGTGTAGCTAGTTCTAACTGCAAACTTCACTTTAATCATTGAAGTATTCGAAAAATTCTAATTCAATTTCAAGTTGATCAAGAGTAAATAATTGACTTTCTCAAAAATCGACTTCAAGTGTAGAAAGATCTCTAAGATTTGTTTTAAGAAGCACTAAAGGTATAAATGAGCATGCAAGGATATTTCTAGACACCGCAAGATTTACCTAGGACATCAATCGAAGAAATATTTAAATCTGCTTCAGCCCCAAATCTCTAAGATCTTATAACCTAGATTAAGAATCATATAGGACTTGTAAAGCTTGTAATATAGGCTAAGATTGAGGGTAGGATAAATATGGATAAAAGTGACTCAATTCACCTTAGTAATTCAAGACAAAACTTTGAACTCCAATCCTTTAAACAAAAATCCCCACACTGAGCCATTAGTACTTGTTGTTCGCTTTGTGGTTGGAAGAAGGCTTGACCACATGGTGGCCAATAGTGCCATGTCGGTGGAGGCCTTGGGTAGATCCAAGTATAGAGAGTCGTTGCTCGGAGAGTTTGGCCGATGAGCGTAAGGTTTATTGTGCATGATCATCTAACTATATGTCTAATAAGCTTGCATCTCATCCCTCACATGGTCGGTTTTCAGAGAGTTGTAGAAATAGCCACTCGGCATAGTGGTGAACTATGCTTGAGGATGCTGCGCATCCAGTGCATCTATCATCGGATGGTGCCATTTGAATTCTTCATCGTAATTACACATATAGGCTCCATTAATCTTCCCATTCGCATGCTCTTCCTCATCCCCAGGATTAATTTGACAACCTGTTTTAAGACAAAGCTAAGTAACAAGACCAGGAAGCTAAAAGATGAGCTTCACCAACTATGAATTTTTTAGGAAATCCAAATAGATGGTCTTTCCCAGATTAATGCTCAGGTTTTCTAGAATGCCAAACACTAGACATGCTTTATTCATCTGCACAAAATTGAAAGTGGTAGTCTCTGTGATACAACAACAAATGAAATACAACCAAATCTTGAGTAATAATTGAAGGTGCTCTTTACCAAATCCCAAAACCTTGGTCTGAGCATAGTTAAATGCCCACTTAGGCTCATTCCCACATAGTTATGGCCAAATCCTGTTATAGTCGAGCCCCCCAAGTTGCGGATTCATCAAGTCTTCGTACTCACAACCGTTGAGATTTGAAGTCTTAAAGACCGAATTTATCTTTCTAGCACTTATATCAACCCATTTCCTCTCTCACATAAACTTGTTCATCTCTCATTCCACTCAGATTTTAGTGGAATTCCTTCACAAAATTCACATTAACTTTTAGGAATCTTTTCATTAAAAGCTCCCTAATTTCACTCATGCATTTGATGCTCAATTTCCATCCTAAGTCCCTCAAATTCCTGCCAACTTCCCGGAGATCAAAACTTCTTTCTTGGATGATACCATGCTTAGCATGTTTGGGGTAAATTTTAGAAGCTTTAGCACTCACAAAAACATGATCTTCTAACGCCCCAATATCACCACTCCTAGATTGGCTACTCCTGTTTTCTTTTTTTTTTACTGGCCAAAGTCGTAGAAACCATTTTACCCTTTCCCTTATCTTTAGCCATTTTATCAACAATTGCCAAAATCAACAAGAAATTCCAATTAAATAAACTAAAAAAGTCCCAAAAATCAAACCAATCACAAACAATCAAGGATTCCAATTAAATAACAATACGTTGGAAAATTTCCTCAAAACTCCAAAAATATGGTGTCACACAAAATTGAAGATTGAGAACACTTACAAACCCTATTTAAGGAATTTAAATCATTTTACCTAGTAAAAACGTTAGTTGAGAAGTCCTTTGATGAAGTTCTTGACCAATTAATCCTCCAATGTTTGAAAAGAACTTGATTTGGGGTGCCTTGTGGAAAGATTGAGGGGAATTGTTGGTTAAAATGGTGGTTTCTCATGTGAAAAGGATAGGGAAAGCAGAAGGGTCGGTTGAAATTTGGCAGAATTGGGGTTTTCTAAAAATTTTTGTGGGTTAAAAATATTTATACTTAGGCAAGAATAGGCACCGCGGTCAAAAAATTTTCAATAGAAATTTTTTTACCCCGATCATTGTTTATTAGACAATTTTTTCCAAAAACAAATAGTTGACTGTGGTCATTGAGATGTGGTCAACTTTTTAGTGCCACAGGTCCAATATTGAACACGATAAAAAAAATGGACTTAGAAAAAAAAATTTCATTCAAAATTCACAGGATGACTACGGTTAAAATATTGTAGTCCTTGAAATCATAGACCCTGGTCATTCTGACTTAGAAATTTCCTTCAAAATTTCAAGTGATTGACCACAATTAATAGACCGCAGTCAACTTTGTGGAGAGTTCAGTCGAATTGCTGACTAAGGTCAATAAAATCAACGACTGCGATAAAAATATAGAATTTTTTTTTCAAAACTTAGGTTCTGATGACCGCGGTCAATAAATCGCAGTCAAAATGACTTAGAAATTTTTTTTTAAAAAAAATCCTTGTTGGACCGCAGTCACTAAGACGCTGGTAACTTCTAGTTGGTTGGTCTAGTTGTTGACTGAGGTAAAAAATATCAATGACCGCGATTAATTTTACATAAACCAATTTTTGACTTTCATCTTTTCCCCAAATCACTCCTTTGGCTTCCCCATAACCTATAAATATAAAACATCAATTTAGAGATCAATTCCACTAAAACTCCTTCAAACTAGAAATAAACCAAATTGACACTAAAATTGAACTAATTAACCTAATTAACCAAAGCATGTAGTTGCAGTGGTGCTAAACAAGTAAAAGAGAAGAAACTGGGGTTGACTCCCAAGAAGCAATTTTGTTTATAGTTGTTAACTCAACTATGGGTGTGGAGATCAAGTATCAACATAGAGGACAGTGGCTTGTCCTCTTTCCTCTGGATCACCATGGTAGAGTTTCAAATGATGTCAATTCATTTTGAGGTTCAATTGTGTGCCTTTCAACTCCACGACTCCTCCAGAAACACTTTGATCACCTCAAATTGACCCTCCCATCCAGACTTGAGCTTGCCCAAAAGCAACTTGAGTCTAGAATTGTAGACCAAGACATGATCATCCGGAGTGAATTCTTTCCTCAAAATTAACTTGTCATGCCAAGCATTGGTCTTCTCCTTCTAGATCAATGAGTTCTCAAATGCTTCCTTCCTAAACTGGTCCAACTCATTCAAGTCTAGGAGCCACTTCTCGCAAGCTTCTTTCATATCAAAATTCAAGCTCTTTATGGCACAGTATGCCTGGTGTTCTAGCTCATTTACTGAGCTAGATAAGTAGACCATGCGGTAAAGAGACATACCAATTAGAGTCTTAAAAGCCGTACGGTATGTCCAAAAAGCGTCACCCAACTTCATTGCCCAATCTTTTCTTGAGTTGTTCACCATCTTCTCTAAGATTCTCTTTACCTCTCTATTTGACACCTCTACTTGACCTGAAAGTTGGGAGTGATATGCAAGATCAATTTTGTGTTGTATCCCATACTTCGACATCAAGCCTTCAAAGTGAGAGCTCTTGAATTGTAATCCCCCATAAAAAATGATTGTTTTAGGTACTCCAAATTGGGAGAAAATATTATTCCTAAGGAATTTGGTGACAACCCTTGCATCATTGGTCGGTGTAGCCATGGGTTCTACCCATTTGGACATGTAATCAACTGCAACTAATATGTACTTGTTGGAATGTCATGCCGAAAGGGGTCACATGAAATCAATGCTCTATGCATCAAAGACTTCTAACTCAACGATTTCATTGAGGGACATTTCTTATCTCCTTGAAATGTGTATTTCTGACCCTTTGACATTGATGACATTTAAGCACGAAGTTCCTTGAATCTTTGAAGATCGTCGACCAATACAATCCACTTTGCAACATGTTTCAAGCCGTCCTTTGAGGTCCATGATGGTCTCTCACGGGGAATGAATGGCAATGCTTCAATATATCCTCCATCTTCCCTTTTAGAACACATCGCTTAAGACTTGTTCTCTACACTTCTAGAAAAGATATGGCTCATCCCAAAAGTAGTCTTGATTTCAGAGAATAACATTTTTTATTGATTGACACTTAACAAGCTCGGCATCACCCTTGCAACTAGGTAATTAACAATGTCTGCGTACCAAGGATAGGCTTCTTTAACTTCAACTAGCATCTTAATAGATTATTCCTCCATAATGGATGTTCTCTCTTGTCCCATGAGTCATTACTCCTTAATCCTTGACAAATGGTCCACCACTGCATTTTCGTATCTCTTTCTGTCGAAGGCTTCCCAATCAAATTCGTTAGGGGTTCGTTATTTTATAGTTAGACCCTCTTTTATCTTTACCATCATTATCCTCTTCACTTTCTTGGATTGAATAATTATCCTCAAGATGGTTCAAAAATTCCTTCACCTCTTTATATTCTTGAGCTACTTCAATTGAGCTCACCAAAGCTCTCTCTAATGGGGATTCTACGAACTTGTACCTACAAAACTAATGGACTAACTCATCAATTAAATTTATGCTCATAAGATCTTCGTGGATAGAGGGAAGTTTTAAAGACTCAAAAACATTGAAAGTCACAATTTCATCATTAACGTGGAATTTCAACTTCCTTTCTTGAATATCAATGAGAGCACGAACGGTTGCTAGAAATGGTCTCCTTAATATGATTTGGATATACTTGTCCTCTTCCATATCAAGAACTACGAAGTCTGTTGGGAGATACACTTTGCCAATTTTGTTGATGACGTCCTTGACAATATCTCTTGGAAATTTTATATTTCGATCTGCAAGTTGAAAAGATACAGTAGTAGGCTTTAATTGGTTCACCACTAAGCTTCTTGAAGACCAAGAACAGCATGAGGTTTGCCAAGTCCCCCAAGTCACATAGAGGCCTTTCAAATTGAATACCCCTTATCTAACAAGGAATTGAAAAGGAACTCGGATCCTTCAATTTTGGAGATAGTTTGCTTGTAAGGAATGCACTACAACGTTCCGTTAAACAAAGAATCTCACCTATCATAGAATTTCCTCTTCGAAGTGAGAACTTGCTTCATGAATTTAGCATATGCATGCATGTTTTCAAGTGCCTCTATGAAGAGGATATTGACCTCTAGTTTCTTGAACACCTCAAGGAATTTCTTGAACTTTTTAGCTTTCACCACTTCTTTCAACTTTTGGAGAAATGACACTATCACTTGCTTTGTCAATTGTGCCAGTGGGTCCTTGCCTTCATTTTGTTGATCAATGGGCTTGGTAGGTTCTTCAATCATTACACCCATGTCCTTTGAAGACATTCCTTTTTCCACTTCATTATCCTTATGCTTGATTACTTTCTTTAACTTTTTGATGTCAAACTTTTCCCAACCTTTCCTTCCAATGACTTGTTGCTCCTAAGTGTAATGGTTTGAACTTGTTCCCTTCCATTTTTATCCCTTGGATTAGGAATCATATCACTCGATAAAGCTCCAACGGCCTCTTATTTTCTTGTCTAGCTATTTGATTCAATTGGATCTCCAAATTTCTTGTAGAAGCCCCTTGATTCCTCACGAAGATGGCATGCTCCCTTCTTGAAGTATCGTTCTCCCTTCTCAAATTCTCATATTTCCTCCTTATTTTTTCCCTGTCCTTTCTTGACATTTCAATGTCCCTCCTTAGTTTTGCGAGTTGAGATTGAACATCCTCTCCTTTTCTAGCAAAGTTGTGAAGATTGTTCAAAGGAAGATATGGTTTAGGTTGTTGATATGAGGTACTTGGTTGGTTATTTTGATGAGAAGGATTAGGTTGAAAGCTGAATTGGGAGTAGTAGGGATTAGATTGAGGTTGGTAGAGTAACAATTGATAGGGGTTTTCTTTGATGTGGGGGTTGATATGTTTGGGATGATAAGCCTTGGTAAGAGAAGTTTTGTGGTGAAGCTTTTGAGTTAGATGCGTTGTTGCTCCATGGGAAGTTTCGGCGATTTCTCTAAGAAGGGTTGTAAGTATTTCCATATACATTGGGTAGATTTCTCAAGGATGAGACTTGGTTGGAAACATAATGCAATTGCGCATTACTCCTATAGATGTCTCACATTAGCCATTCAAGTAATCGCCGTAGCAAATATTGCATACTATAGGTGCTTGGGAAGATGAAGCTATGGCATGGACAGCACCACTGCTTCAAAGATTCTCAATGGCCCTTGTCAAATTTGCTATTAAATTGACCATAATCCCATTTTGGGCTGAGAGGGTATCATTGTTGTTCAAGTGAAGAACACCTCCTTGAGCATGTTGAACTTGTGCTTGATTGTTTGGACAATAGGTTGCATTACTGGCCATGATGATGATAATTGGAAGAACCATCTTGTTAAGGAGAACTTGTGTGTCTTCCGGTGTCTTAAAGGCTAATGAACCTCCCGTTGATGCGTCTAAAATAGATTTGGTCTCTTGGTAGTGCCCGTTGTAAAAGGTTTGAACTTGTAGTCACAACGGTATTACATGGTGTGGACACCTACTCAAGAGTTCTTTGAATATTTTCCATGCTTCACTTAGACTCCCTCCAACATCTTGTTCAAATGAAATGATTTCATTCATCAACTTGGTACTTCTAGACAGAGGGAAGTACTTTGCCAAAAACTCGTAGGCTAGTTGGTTCCATATAATAAATGTTCTTTGCTCGTGAGATTGCAACCACCATTTAGCTCGGTCATGGCATACGATCGGGATGAACCCTGTTGAACTTGAACGACTTTAGTACTATCTCAAAATTCAAAAGGTAGGTGTAGGGAAATTCAATGGGACCTCCTTCCAAACACAACTTGATTTTGTAGCATTTGGATCAAAACAGGCTTGATTTTAACAATTATTGGCTTGGACCAGCGTTCTTGCTATGCTTGAGTTTGCTTCCTCAAAATTCAGCATGGCATAGTCTCGAAGTGGTCTCACATTGACATGATGTCCATTTCTGTGATTACCCACTTCACCATTGTCATTATTTCCCACTACTTCTACTTGAACCTCATTCCTCAAATTTTCATTAGGTAACCTAGCATTATTTTGTGGGCTTACCATTTGACTTCCTTCTTGGTCTTGTTGTAGTGTCTTTTCCCTTTGAATATTTGTTAATGTCCTCTTAATCTATAAGTCCAACGGTCTTAGGGATTGCCTACCATTAACTACAAACTAAAAAACAAAACCAAGCAAAGAATGAAGTCCAAATGGCAAAACACCAAAAGCAAGAAGTAGATAAAAACAAGAAAGCAATATCTAATTCTAGACTACAAGCAATTACTAATGAAAGAAAGACATCTAATCTAGTATGACCCGAAAGTAACTAATACCACCATTGCAAACACAATCCCTGAATCAACGGTGCCAAAATTGTTCGCTCTGGGTTAGTGAGGCTTTTAGTGCATCAAATAAGTGATAAAAAAAGTCCTTCACACCTATCCAACACCTTCACACTCGCAAGTATATGAGGAAGGATTGTAGGCTAGTGGTGAGTAGGTGTCGTTTCCACATGGGCTGGGATGATGATTACTAGGCTTTTTGGGTCATTATACTATTTAGACAAACCAAAGAAAGGGTTGTTACTAACTACAATGATAATAACAAGGAACGCTTTACATAAAACAATTAATTTAACTAATAAAAGAAAGCATGTAAAAACTATCAATAATTGCTTACCTAACAAGCATCATGTAAGCATGGAAAGTCATTAAAACTAAGTTAGCTACAATGGATCATAAATCCCAGAAAGAAATTAACAACTAGATTAAGAAAGCAATTAAAACTAATTCTAAGAAAGTACTTAAAATTTATTATAGAAATTACTAGAACACTATACTAAGAAGAGCGATTTAGGATAACACTAGATGTGTATCAGGAACTAGGAAAACAAGTAAAGTTCTAGTCTAAACAAGCAAGTGAAGTGTTATGCTAGGAGAACAATTAAAAATTCAACAAGGCAAATAAACTAATATGCTAAACTAGGAAAGCAATTAAAAATCTCTCTAAGAAAAAATTAAAGATATTAAACTAAGAAACCAATTTAAAAGGCTACACTAGGATAGCATAGTAAATACTAAGCTAGCATAGAATGAAAAGGTAAGAGATAGTAAGAAGGAATTTACAAAAAAATAGCATTTCTTACACTAGATCTTTCACATTCTTCATTTTTACTATTTTGGAAGGTTAGGAAATTGAAAGAAATCTTGATGTAAACTAATGATTAGGTTTTAACAGATAGATTTAATGAAAACCCACGACTAACGAGAGCATTAACACTAAGAAAAGCAAGATTTGCCCTAAAGTCTACTGATTAATCTAAAATTTAGGCTAACTCTAGGAAATGGCAAGAACTTAAAATAACCCAAAATGCAAGATCAATCTGAAAAGAGAAAATAGGTGAAATTGGTATCAAATTAAAGCCAATGAAAAACCCAATACTTTAAGAGTAAAAAGGTTAAATTTTATAGCTAGATCAAAGACTAAAATTAGAGTTTAAGAAGAATAAAGAAAGTACTAATGAAAAGACTATTACTAATGGCTTCCCACTCCTAATCTATTCTACACCTACTATTTTGTGTTTTAGGTGTAGTCTTCTAGGATATTTTTAAAAATTTGATGGTCAAAGTGTTAGTTGACTTGGTTGATTGAGGTCAATATTTTTTCTATACAATTTCATTGACCACGGTTAATGATGGATTCCTCGTAGTTGCTTGTTGACCGAGTTAATAGAATTCTGCCTTAGTGTGCTTGACTGCAATTTCTAGAACTTTAAAGCTGAAGTAGTGTTGACCATAGTTAATAAATTTCCTTCATGGTGGCTTTGAACGTAGTCAATGAGAGTAGCAACCTTGGACTTTGTTTTTCATTTTCGTGCAATTACATCTTGATCTTGCCCTTGGTTTCTTCCATTCCTTCAACTTGCCATCAAATCTTCAAACATTCACTACAAAATATACCGAAATCACTAAGTCAAAATGCACATGAAATCATTAAGTGTCAATTTAGTCCAATTTAGTGTAAAATTACTATCATCATCAAAAATTCAAAAAAGTCACCTCCTTCTCTCTAAACTTTCTCTGTCTAAAAACACTTCCTACTACCCCTTGGCTGATTAGCCATGGCCGATTCGAATGCCCTTCAATTACGGTTGGGGGGAAACACGTTCATTTGCTAAAGGTCTTAAACCCAAGGCTGACTCTCAAATTCACTATCCGGAACCTCTTTTGAATGAGTTGCAATCATATAAAGAGGACTAGGCTATATTCTTTTATGAAGAAGTGCAAAAGCTAGCTGCCTTTTTCGATTTACTTTGGTAGGCAATTTCCCTAGGGGAAACCAAACATGGAAACCGTGCATAAGAGTTTCCACACAATTGGCTTCAAGGGCACACTTACAGTAGGGTTTTCTTGATCACAAGCACATCCTTATTCAATTTTCTTTGGAAGAGGATTACTTGCATTGCTGGCTCAAAAATACTTGGTTCATCAATGGATTCTATGTAAGAGTTCTCAAATGGCACCCCTTCTACATTCTAGACGTTGAGCCTTTGGTTTTTTCGCTATGGATTATTTTTGAAGGTCTCCTAGTAGTGTTCTTTAACAAGCATGCTATTTTTAGTTTGGCACAAGCTGTGAGAACTCCACTCAAGCTAGACTTGGCTAAGAAAACTTCACGTGTCCAAACATAGCTAAGGTATGCATGGAGATTGATCTTTTGGCAACTCTTCCAACACGAGTATGGTTAGGGGTAGGTAATGGTGGAAAGTGGCAAAAAATCAGCTATGAAGACGTTCCACCCTATTGTACGAAATGCCACAAAATTGGTCATCACTTGTCCGAATGTAGAGTGGGGGTTGATAGGCCTTCCAAGTAGCCAGACTTACAATCAACTAAAGTCAAAGTTAATTATAGTTCTTCACGACCAATTAATAAGTCCACGACTAATTGGAAACCGGTTAAACACCATGAAGCAGGACCCTTAGGTGTCTCAAAGGTGAATCCAGAAGATGTTACAGTCAAGCCCACAGATAAATCATTGCCAGACTTGAATGTTACAGCCATAACGGCTATTAATCAGGGGAAAAATATGGTGACAGAGGATTTACCAATGGAAAATGTGGTGGTAGAGGCCTCTCCGGTGGTAGCACCACCAATTTCTCAGGCGGTCAAGGCTGGTAGTTCAACTCCACAAAATCCAACTATTCAAAATTCAAACCCCTTAGATGATGGGATTGAGAATTTGAATCTGGTTGAGATAAGCCAAGACCAAACAACTTCAAATAATGAGGGTTTGATCGGTTCTAAGGACAATTCTAAACCTCCAAATCCAATCAAGGATTTGCCTATTCCAAATTCAAGTGATGAGCTAGCCCTTTCTCATTCCCTTATCATGGAAGAACTTCCTACTTGTCCTATTAACACATCTCCCACACTGCATGAGCTGAAGAAATTCACTCCAACATTGGGAGATAAGTCCATTCCAAAGAGGAAAGGTAGATGGAAAAGAATCTACAATATGCCACATGCCATGCGAACCAGGTTCTATACTAAATCCTCTAGATCGCACTAATCCCCAGCAAATTAATATGGATAGTATTCTAGTCTGGACTATAAGGGGGATAAGTAATAAGCCTTCCTTTCGAAGAATAAAGCTATTGGTAAAAGACCACAAAAAAAAAATCCTTACTATATTGGAGCCTAGGTGGACAAAGGAAAGATTGGTTTCTTTGCTCATTATTTAGGTATTGATAATTGTATGTCCAACACTAATGGTAAAATATGGCTATTTTGGAATAATGTGTTCACTATCAAGGAGTTAGTGATCTCGGAACAACTCATACATGTCTCCATCTCATCCCAGCTTCTTCATAAAGATTTGATTGCCTTTTTTATATATGCTAAATGCACAAGGTAGGAGAGAAGTGAAAAGACCCCTATGGCAAGACCTTCATGCAGTTCAATTGTCTAATCCATGGCTGGTGGATGGTGATTTCAGCATAGTCTCTATTTTGGATGAATACAAGGGCTCATTCTCCTTGGATTTGGAGGCTTTAAAGGAATTTAATGACTGCATACATGATTGTGGCTTGTTGGATGTTGCATGTCACGGCTGCAAATTCACATGGAAGGACAATAGATTTGGCAACCTCGTATGGAAGAGACTTGATAGATATGTTTGCAATCATGAATTCCTCTCGTTTTTCAACAAAATGTGGTTGAATACCTGCCCAAAACATGGTCTGATTATTCCCCTCTTCTACTCAAAATATCCAATGGGTTTGCTTCAAGTCCAAAGTAATTCAGATTTCTAAATGTATGGATTAACCATCCTAATTTCATTCAAGTTGTAGAGAACCATTGGAAGCTGGATTGATGTTCCAGCTTCCCCCTTTATGGCTTAGCATCTAAACTCAAAAGACTAAAGACTAAGCTACCTACGGAACTGGAGTCACTCAGTTTTTGGCAACGTGTTCCATAAAGTAAGGAAAGCTGAATTACAAGTTAAATATCTAGAGGAAGCTTACTTGTTCCAGTTGAACCAACAAAATCACCTTGAATTGGCCCTTATACAAATGCTTTCCATACCAAGTGCCTTGCGGAGGAAGAAACTTTTTGGAGGTAGAAAGCTAGAATAAAATAGCTCCAAGAGAGTGATCATAACTCTCATTTTTTTCACTCATCTCCTTATAAAAGTGACATAAGTTAAGCATCTCAAAGATCAAGATGAATGGTGCTTGGACAGACGACATGCAACTCATAAAATCTGAAGGGGTGAACTTCTTCAAAAGTCTGTTAACCGAGACAAACATCCCACATTTTGATGAAGCAAGCTTTGGAACCATCATAGAAGCTATCACTCAAGAGGATAATACTTTCTTACTTAAAGAGCCTTTCATAGGTAAGGTAAAGGAAGCTACATTTTCTCTTAATCCAGAAGGTACGGCATAGAATAGATGGCTATAATGGTGTCTTTTAACCACTTGCTAGGAGATTATTCAAAGTGATTTTCATAATGCCGTGAAGGACTTCCTAAATGGCGAGCCATTGCCAAGGGTATCAATGAGTACACTCATTACTTTGATTCCTCAATCATCCAATCCCTTATTTTTTAATGACTTTAGACCAATTAGTCTTCGTACTTTTTACAATAAAATATGTACAAATATATTGGCTAACAGGTTGTCCTCTTTGCTGCCAAAGTTAATCTCTTAGGAGCAAGCGGATTACGTTAAAGATAGAGAGATCACTGACAACATCTTGATCGCTCAAGAATTGATTAAATTTATTGACAGGAAAATGAGAGGCAGCATTGTCGTCATCAAGCTTGATCTAATAAAGGCGTTTGATCGACTCTCATGGAAATTACTTTATGCCGCTATGAGGAAAATGGGTTTTAATGATAGATGGAATGGCCTACTGAAGAATGTACTAGAGAATTGTTGGTTCTCAGTATACTTATAAATGGCTCCAAAAGGTATTTTTAAGTCAACAGGAGGAGTACGACTACGGGATCCCCTATCTCCACTCCCCTTCATCATTATGATGGAATCATTTGTAGGAGGACTCAATCTCCATTTCCATTTTGGGGAAATCTCCAACTATTCAATTCCAAGGCGTTGCCCATCCATCTCCCACCTTGCATATGCGGATGACATTGTTATATTCGCAAAAAGTGAGATGAGATCTGTTAACAACTCATGGATTTTCTGGCACATTTCGAAGCTTTCTCAGGACAGCTTATTAACAAGTCCAAAAGTCACTTCTTTATGCCTAAAAATGCCACAATCTCTAGAGTGTGGATGATTCTGTCAAAAATGGGGTTTCAAAAAAAAATCCCTGTTGGCCCAAAAGCAACCTAAGAGGGGGTGAATTAGGTTGTCTCAAAAAACAAACCTTTTGAAGTGCTTAATGAAAATGCAAACTTTGTGCAACAAATGAATACTTAAGCACAAATGATCAAAGATAGTCCCAATATTTAACAATCAAAGCTTAAGGAAGAAATAAAAGATTGAGATAAAGAATATCAAACCAAACTCCCAAGCTTCTCAAGCTTGGAGTACATCCACTAGTAGTGCCTCTTCAAAGAAGGTGAGGCAATAACCTTCTTGTACACAAAGTAGGCTCACCCTTGCACCAACTAAGTTCCTCTAGTTGAGCCAAAGGGTTTTACACTACAACCTTACTTTTGTACACTTGTTATCCCTCCACTCTTACACTTGAAGATCACTCACTAGTCTACTCTTGCTCATATTAATTTCCTATAGTTGAGCCAAGAGAGCTATACTACCCACACCAATACAACTCACAATATTTTAGCATATTTCTCCCAAAATAGCTCTTACAAGTGTTTGTATTGAATGTAGTAGTTCCACACATCATTTGGAAGTCCTTGGGCTATTTATAGATGAAAGATGTGCTGAAATTTGAGCTCCAACGGTCAAAAAAATAGCTGTTAAAAACTAGCCGTTAAGTGTGGTTCGAACGGTGGTTCGGACGTCCGTTCATGCATCCTACAACTTCATGAACAGTGTCTCGTATGGTCATATGCGTCCTACAGCTTTATGAACAGTGTCTTGGACGGTCATATGCGTCCTACAGCTTTGATAGAAAATTTCTTTATTTCGAACTCCTTTCTTCGGACAGTCTAAAACGTCCGATCTTTTTTTGGCTTCAGATGGTCTTCAACATCCGGTCATCATACTTTTGAATTCCTTTTCTCGGACGGTCTTCAACGTCCGATCATCATACTTTCGGATTCCTTCGGACAGTTATCTACATCCGAAAGATGTGTTCTTCCTCAATGTTGTCTGGTCATGTTTCGGATACTCTCTTGCGTCCAAACTCCTTTCTTTCGAACGCTCTTCATCTTCCAAAAGGTGTTGTTCAATTTTTGATTGTTTTTCTTGATTGTGTTCGGATGATCATTTTCGTCCGATCCTTCTTATTTTTCTGCACACTTGTTTGCAAACCATTAGTATGAGTTAATTTGGTCATCATCAAAACATGATTATCATAACTGGGGTTCAACAATCCCTTCCATTCATGTACCTACAGTGCCCAATATGAAAACCAAAGAAAAGAAAAGCTCTTTTCCAGCCAGTGATTGAGAAAATCACAACTAAAATTGCTGGATGGCAAGCAAAGTTTCTATCCCCAAGTGGACGGCTAATTCTCATCAAGCATGTTCTTAGAAGCATCCCATTATATCTTTTGGCAGTCCATCACCCTCCCAAAATGGTCATTAAAGAGTTAGAAAGACACTTAACAAATTTCTTTTAGGGTGCTTCAGAAGTAGGGCACAAATACCATTAGGTGTCTTGGCAATGTATATGTAAGCCAACAACTTCAAATGGACTTGGCGTACACTCTCTCCTCCATTTAGTTAGGGGATGAAATTGTGGAGGAAATTCAAGAGAAAGAACTCTCTTTGGTGCAAATTTCTTCTTGGAAAATATTGCAAAACTCACCCATGCCTAGTTATAGAGACGTCCTGGGAAATGGATGCTACAAAGTTGAAGCGATACTGAAAAAGAGTTTCTATTCCTAATAAGGGATGGAAGCTCGTCTTTTTGGTTCGATCCGTGACTACTTCAAGGCCCCCTATTCAATGAAATAGATTAGATTTATGATAAATACCCCACTATTTGCCAAGTATGGGCCCTTAATGGCTAGAATCTATCAGCCTTAGATGTCCAATATTTAGTGGGAGAGTTAGATAAGATCAAAAACATTATCAATAGGAACTCCTTATTACTTACAAATGAACTGGATGAATTGGTGTGGACCTTATCATCTACTGAAAAGTTTGTTGTGTCCTCCACGTTTCATGCCAACACGACAAGGTTCACAATGAGAATGATTCGGGATGATAGATTGCAACTCAAAATATCAATTTTCATGTAGCGACTGTTAAACAACCGACTTTCTCTGGATAACCTTATAACCAGAATTGGAGTGACCATAGCTTCTAAATGTAGATTCTGTGACAACCAAATTCTTGAGACCTTAGATCACCTATTTGTCGAATGTGTAATTTCTCGACAAGATTGGTGCTATTTCGAATCTTGGCTTGTGAAGTTTTTCCCCTCCTCTTGCACCCTACTTGAAAAACTGAATTTATGGTGGTGGCAAGACATTCCTTTGAGCACTATGAAGAAATTCATAAAATTATCCCTAGCTTAATTTGCTAGTTTATATGGAAAGCAAGGAATCTAGTAACTTTTGTGGAGGCTAGCATCAAACCACATCTCATTATCACAGACATTTGTTTGTACTTGAAAAATATATCCACCATTTTCCTGTTCACAAGGCATAGAGAAACTGATGATCTTTTACTAACACGTGGTATTTGTCATCACTTAATCAACACTAGACCAATTAAGGTCTTGGTGGTCAAGTGGATCCCCCCCCATGGGTTTGCCAAGCTGAACATTGATGAAGCTTCTAAAGGGAATCCAGGTTCAGTTGCTGGAAGAGGTATAATTAGAGACTCACAAGGAAATCTCACACTTAGTGCTTTCTATAATCCATATAACATCCAATCCAATTTGCTAGCAGACGCTAGGGCTTTGGTTGATGGTTTAAATCTTTGTGCCAAATTGAAACTTTCAGCAGTAGAAGTGGAACTTGACTCCTCAATGTTAGTGCACATGATCAACGGCCGAGTTACCCTATCATGGAGTATCTAGTAGCAATGGAGATAAATAAAATCATTTGTACAAAATAATGTTTATTCATTTTCTCATGTATTTAGAGAGGCTAATCAAATAGCTGATTCCTCCGTAAATGAGGGCATTGTGATAACTCTAGTAAACTAGAGTTATTTTTCTCTAAATTATAGCATTTTGATAGTTTAAATCCCGAATTTTGGGTAAGTAATTGAAGATTTTAGTTAATTTCTTTCATATGTGTTTGTATTTCTGTTCTTGATTAAATATGATAAGTTTTTATTAAATTTCTAGTTAATAAATTGCTTAATGGTGTAAATATTATGCAGGTCAAAATTAGAGGTTGGGAAGCTGGAATGAACAAAACTCAAAGGACCAAATTGCAATAATGGAATAAATGAAGAATGTTGAAAAGAGAGTCAAGACCGCGATCTCAATTGTTCCATATCGCGATCTCGACTCGCTTACAGTTAAATTGTAAGGGCAATTTGGTAAAATTTCAGCCAACAACTCCTGATTTTTGTCTTGTGTAGCACTACACTATTTAAGCTACTTAAGAAATAGGAGGTAAAAAAAAAAAAAAAAAAAGTAGGATTAGAAATAGATAGTTAGTAGATTTTAGGATAGTTTAGGATATCTTGAACTCCAAATTTACTTCTTTAATAGAAATTTCTCTTTAATTGTCTCTTAGATCTCCTTTTAATTTCTTGCCAAGTTCGAATTTTGATTAGATAATCGTAGTGGGTTAATCACAAGTTTCGCGTAGATATAATTTTTATTCGCTTTCTAGTCTAATTTAGTAAGAATTTCTTTACTTGCAATTTAGGGTTTCTTAGGTAAATTAGGGTTCTTGATAATTTCTTGCATTTCTAGTTAAGAATTCTCAATTTCTTGCATTAATTTCTAATTAATTACTAGTGGGCTTTCTTTATTTCTATCAAAAATCAAAAAATATTTAAATTTCTAGTTTAACTCTTTTCAATTTCTACTTTAGAAATGATTGCTTTTAGTCCTCAAGGTTTCTTATTTGTAGTCCTTTTAGTTGGGTAATTTGCTTGCTTTCAATTTTAGTTTTAATTTGGTTAATTTATGTTAGAATTAAGTGCCTTCCTTTACTTGCTTTTTCTAGAGTAGATTAATTAGTTTCTTAATATCGTAATTGGTAATTTTCACTTACTTGCTTTTTAGTTAATCTAGCATAAAATTAAGTTTTTATCGTTTTCATTTAATCATGGTTTTTACTAGAGTAGTTCCATCATCCATTGTTTGATTTCGCTTAACTACACAAATATCCGTAAATCTTGGTAATTGCCTTTCAACAATCCTTGTGGGACGATACCCACTCATCCTATACTAGGCTTACGGGCACTATCAACTCGTATACTTGAGGAAGTTAGGTAGAGTACAGTGAATTAGTGTGGTTAATTATTGCTTGTTTGTCCTTTCAAAGTTGAATTCTACCTAACGAAGCAATCAAGTTTTTGGCGCCGTTGGCTGGGATTGTCTTAGGTTTTTGGCAATATCAAGCACTTTACGGGTCGTGTAGATTAAGCACTTTAGTTTAGCTTAGTTTAGTTGTTAATTTTGTGAATTTTTATGTTTGTTAGATATCTTGTGGAATTGACTTGGCACTTCAATTGACTATTTTGGTTTCGTGTAGTGCATGGTAAGAGGAGCTAAGAGCCATTCATTTGCTTAAGCAAGGAATGGGAGAAAGAGCTAAGAGAAATTCAAAGGTTGAGAAGGGTACAACAAGAGAAAGAAAGGATAGAGATGGCAAATACTAATGCTCATCAAAGGAATGTAATCATGGAAAACGAAGAAGAAGAGGTTGTTGAAAATAATGGGATGGGTGGCTATGGGAATGGATGGTAATGGCATGAATGGGAATGGAAGGCCATTGAGGAAGTATGCTCTACCCAATTTTGATGGGGCGAATTTGAGCATTGCACGGACGCCCGTGCAAGCTAACAAATTTGAAATCAAGCCCACCCTAATCCAAATGCTCCAAGTCTATGCCATGTTCGGAGGTGGACCAAATGAGGACCCGTACACACGCTTCATGAATTTTGTAGAAGTCTTGGACACATTCAAGTTTAATGGAGTACATCCGGATTGTGTGCGGATGAGGGTGTTTTCTTTTTCTCTTCCTGATAGGGCAAAGTCATGGTTGCAATCCCATGCCCAAGGAACATTCTGTTGGCCCCAAAAGCAACCTAAGCGGGGGGGGGTGAATTAGGTTGTCTCTAAAAACAATCCTTTTTATGTGCTTAATAGAAATTCAAACTTTATGCACCAAATGAAAACTTAAGCACAAATCAATACAATAGATATTCAACAATTTAAGTTTAATGAACAAATAAGAATATTGAGATGCATAAGAGAATCAAACCAAACTCCCAAGCTTCTCAAGCTTGGAGTTACAACAACAAAGAGCTTCTTACAAGGCAACTACCAAGTTCACAACTTGAAGTTCAGCCACTAAAAGTCTCTTCAATGTAGGTGAGACAATAACCTCTTGTACACAAATGAGGATCACTCTTGCTCACACTAATTTCCTTTAGTTGAGCCAAGAGTTTTACACTCACAACCTCCCTTTGTTACAATTGTTATCTCTCCACTCTTACAGAGTCAAGAACTCTTACACTTCTAAACTCTTTTATCACTACCTACACTATTACAACACTTGTACCCACTATTTCTCCCAAATAGCTCAAGAATTGTTTGTAATCAATGTAGAAGTCTTTTTTGTATTAAATCAGACCTAGGGGTATTTATAGTTGCCAAATATCAGCTTCCAACAACTTCCCAACGGCTATTTTCTGTTTACTGGAAAACTAGCCGTTGGACCTTTCGAACGGCCGATGCAGCAGGAGTGCGTCGTCTCAAACAAACTAGCCGTTGGACCTTTCGGACGGCCGCTGCTAAACCCTGCGTCCGACACTACGTCCGTTCTCTGAGGGTATTCGTTCGGACGTCCGAGAATGCGTCCGAACATGCGTCCGATCGAAGCACAGTCTACTGGAATATTATCGGACGCTGTTCTTCGTTCGAGACTTGCTTCAAATTCTTTGTGTCGGACGATTACCATCGTCCGAAGCTCTTGAGGTTGTTTTTGTTCGGACGATCATTTGAGTCCGAACCTCCCTGTTTTTCTGCGCACTTGTTACCTATTTTTCTGCATACTTGTTATCAAACCATTAGTATGATTTGGTCATCATCAAAACATGATTAACATAACTGGTGTTCTTCAATCTCCCCCTTTTTGATGATGACAAATCAATTGGACAATTCAAAAAACTACACAAGAGAATTTGTCCATTATTTCTCCCCCTTTGGCATTATCAAAATATAAGAAAAAACAATGTAGTTAAAGCTCCCCCTAAGTTTATTCTCCCCCTTGAAAGATGAATAAAATGAGGACAGAGAGAATTCATGCAAAAAATTATGATCAATTGCACTTATGATCAAACAATTTTCGCTTATTCTTTACAAAAAAACATCATCAAAACATTGAAGCATGTGTGATGCAATTTCTTGTAAAAACAGATTCATTTTAAAAAAATGCTCCCCCTTTCTTTTGCAAGTAGTGATATTTATAGACAAAATTTTGGGGATACAAGTATCCTAGCATTCTAAACACATTTGACCATATAGATGAGTAATATTCAAGAGAACATAGTTCAACTTGATAAATGAAAGCACACAAAACTTTAGATGTTACCCATTTCAATATGATCTTAGCTCATATGCCTTGAGCACCCTTCATAGATAATCTATCTTGAATTCCTTGGTGCTTTCCAAGCATACCTACATCCAAAGTTAAGCAACAATTTTTGGTACCCAAACTTTCTTGGGTCCAATTGGATTAGTAACATGCTTAATCACCCAAATAGAATTTAGGTTCCTAATTTTTCATTTCTTTTAACATAACAATTTTTCTTTATATGGCCGTGTTGATGACAATAATTACAAATAATGTTCTTATTGCCATACAAAGAAGATTTAGATTTAACAAAGCACAAATCATTTTTTCTAAAGGTGATAAAATTTTTGTTCAAAAATATATTTCTAGTTCTTTTCTTTTCAAAAACATTTTCTTTCTTTGTTTTCAAAGTAACATCAAGATCATCTAATCTCTTCTTCAATGAAGCTTGTTCTTCCATGATCTTGGTTTTTCCAACGAATTTTTCTTTCAAAACATCATTTTCTTTTGTCAAAGAATTATTTTTATGCACAAGTTTTGAGTTGGCACTCAATAAAGTATTAACTTTAATTTTTAACTCTTTGTTCTTAGCATATGATTCTTTCAAACATTCATGCATTTTTAAAATAAATGATTCAACATCATCATTATCATTATCACATGAATCATCACAAGAATCACAACTAGAGGTTACCTCAAATTATCGCCAAGTGCCATAAAAGCCATTTGAGCCTCCTCATATTCTTCTTCAACTTCTCCATCCGAATTGTAATCATCCCAAGTGATTTGGAAGTTGTTGAAGTGAGGCTTCCTTGAGTCTTTTCTCCCTTTTGATGAAGCTTTAAATGCTATGCTTCTTTTTCCCTTTGCCTCCTCATCTTGTAGCTTGTATTTCAACTTCAATTCAAATGAGGTTAGAGAATTGATCAAAGAGTCAATAGGCATAGAATTTAAATTCTTAGACTCTTCTATGGCAATGGATTTAGGTTCCCATTCCTTAGGTAAAGCATTCAAAAATTTTCTATTCTTTTCACCCAAGGAATATTCTTTACCCAAACCTTCCAAATCCTTTAACATATCATGGAACCTACAATACATCTTGTCAATGTTCTCATGAGGTTCCATTTTGAAGGATTCATATTTAGCCACAAGAAGTGACTTCTTTTGCTCTCTAATATCTTCACTTCCTTCATGGATTTCCTAATCTTTCAATTTGTCCCATATCTCCTTAGCCGATATGCAACCTTTTACTTTAGAAAACTCATCTGCATCCAAAGCATTATACAAAATATTAATGGCTTTAGCATTTAAAGATAAATTTATTTTATCTTGTGCATTTAACTCAAATCTGGTTTTAGGCCTTAATCTATGAGTATTTTCATCAAAAATATTTGCCTCAATAGGACCTTCATAAATAATATACCATAATTCAATATTAATAGATTGAACAAAAATTTTCATTCTATCCCTCCAAAAAACAAAATTAATGCCATTAAACATGGGAGGTCTAGTGATAGAATGCCCCTCTAAAAACAGAGTATTATTGGTTGCCATGATCTTTACTCTAATGCAATTTAAGCAAAAATAAAGAGACCAATGCTCTGATACCAATTGTTGGCCCCAAAAGCAACCTAAGAGGGGGGGGGTGAATTAGGTTGTCTCTAAAAACAATCCTTTTTATGTGCTTAATAGAAATTCAAACTTTATGCACCAATGATGAAAACTTAAGCACAAATCAATACAATAGATATTCAACAATTTAAGCTTAATGAACAAATAAGAATATTGAGATTAAGAGAATCAAACCAAACTCCCAAGCTTCTCAAGCTTGGAGTTACAACAACAAAGAGCTTCTTACAAGGCAACTACCAAGTTCACAACTTGAAGTTCAGCCACTAAAAGTCTCTTCAATGTAGGTGAGACAATAACCTCTTGTACACAAATGAGGATCACTCTTGCTCACACTAATTTCCTTTAGTTGAGCCAAGAGTTTTACACTCACAACCTCCCTTTGTTACAATTGTTATCTCTCCACTCTTACACTTCAAGAACTCTTACACTTCTAAACTCTTTTCTCACTACCTACACTATTACAACACTTGTACCAACTATTTCTCCCAAATAGCTCAAGAATTGTTTGTAATCAATGTAGAAGTCTTTACTGTATTAAATCAGACCTAGGGGTATTTATAGTTGCCAAATATCAGCTTCCAACAACACTTCCCAACGGCTATTTTCTGTTTACTGGAAAACTAGCCGTTGGACCTTTCGGACGGCCGATGCAGCAGGAGTGCGTCCAAACAAACTAGCCGTTGGACCTTTCGGACGGCCGCTGCTAAACCCTGCGTCCGACACTACGTCCGTTCTCTGAGGGTATTCGTTCGGACGTCCGAGAATGTGTCCGAACATGCGTCCGATCGAAGCACAGTCTACTGGAATATTATCGGACGCTGTTCTTCGTCCGAGACTTGCTTCAAATTCTTTGTGTCGGACGATTACCATCGTCCGAAGCTCTTGAGGTTGTTTTTGTTCGGACGATCATTTGCGTCCGAACCTCCCTGTTTTTCTGCACACTTGTTACCTATTTTTCTGCATACTTGTTATCAAACCATTAGTATGATTTGGTCATCATCAAAACATGATTAACATAACTGGGGTTCTTCACATTCACTACTTAGAACCAACTTGCTCAAGAGTTCTTGGCGAAGTACTTTCCACCCGCAAGACACAACTAAATTAATGAATGAAATTACATCATTCAAACAAGATGTTAGTGAAAGCCTAGGGGAAGCTTGGGAAAAATTTAAAGAGTTGCTAAGAAAATGCTCTCATCACGCCATTCCTTTGTGGCTTCAAATCCAAACCTTTTATATTGGTTTACTTCAAGAGATGAAATCCATCGTAGATGCCTCCGCCGATGGCTCTATCTCATACAAGACTCGTGAAGAAGGTCAAGAGTTGTTAACTAGGATGGCATACAACCACTACTATCATGGACCGATAACTCCACCGGTGGTTCAACACCAAGCTAATCAAGCCAATGCAAATAGTGGAGTGTTGAATCTTAATATGCAAGATGCCCTTTTAGCACAACAAAGCATGTTCATGAGTGTGATGAACAACATGGCGAAGTCGTTGGAGAACCTAGGGAAACCTAGTAGTGTAAATGTTATGTCTTCTTCTCCAACTCAACCGAACATGACATGTGATTTTTCTGGAGGGGGCCATGCCAATGGAGCTAATGAGCAAATCAATTATGTGGCTAATCAATCATCATTTCCAAGGAACCAATCCGGAGCTTATGGGAACACATACAATCCTTTTTGGAGGAATCACCCAAATTTCTTATGGAGAAAAACCAACAACCAATTCAATCCTTCTTACTAACCAAATCCCTCATCTCAAAATGCCCAACACACTCAAGCCTCTAGTTCCTCTTCTAGACCTTATCAACCGTCACATCAAAGAAATTTCCAACCCAACTCATATCAACCTTTCCCCAATCCTTCATTTCAAAACCAACAACAAAGACCTCCTTTCCATTATGAAAATTCTTCCCAACCTATGTATCATGATCAATATGCTCCTAGAGAGAATTTGGGTGAAGAAGATTGGAAAAAAGAAGCCGAGTACTTGAGAAGAGAGTTGGATAGGAAAAATGAGGAACACAAGAGGGATTATGAGAATTTGAAGGCTTCAACAAGAAATTTGGAGATTCAATTGGGGCAATTGGACAAGGTTGAACAATGAGAGGCCTTTAGGAGTGCTCCCGAGTGACACCAGTCCAAACCCTAAGGAGCAATGCATTGCTATAACCCTAAGGAGTGAAAAAGAGTTGGTTGAATCTAAGGAAGCAAGGAACAAAAGTCGAAGGTAACTGAGAATGAAAGGGAAGTGGTTGATGAAAAAGCCAAGAAGGAACAAAAGAATGAGATCAAGGTATCCAAGAAGAAGCATATGGAGGAACCTTTAAGATAGATCCATCAATAAAAGTGCCATACCCTCAAAGACTCGTTGATCCAAAGAGTGAAACATTAATCTTACTTAAAGATCCCGGTAGTTTTATGATACCGGTGAATGTTGGAGGAAAAATGTGGCATTGATCACTTTGTGATTTGGGGGCAAGCATAAATATCTTGCCAAAGGCCATCTATGACAAATTAGGGATCAACAATGTGAAGCCAACTAATATCACACTCCAATTGGGGGATTTATCAGAGAGGAAACCATATGGCTTGTTGGAAGATGTGATTGTACAAGTTGAAAAGTTGGTATTTTTTGTTGATTTCTTTGTGCTAGATATTGTGAAAAGAGTGAGATTCCATTGATTCTAGGGAGGCCTTTCTTGTCGACCGCTCATGCATTAATTGATGTGAACAAAGGGAAGTTGGTCTTACGAGTTGAAAATGAATCAATTGAATTTGATGTGTTTGAATATAATGACAACATTCCTATTGCTGAAGAGAAATATGTTAACCAATCTCGTCATTCTTTCCTTCCTAGGACAAATGAAGAGCAAAATGAAGTTAACCATGGCAATTCGCTCGAAGCAAGTGTTGGAAATAAAAGAAGATCCGAGAAATGAATTGAAGGAAAAACAACCCAATAAGGGGTGTGTGTTGACGAAGGATGAAGAGAGTCTTGCAAAGAATAAGCAAAATGGTGATATCAAGAAATTGAGAAGGCACAAAAAGAAAAGAAAATGGTTTGAGAAACAATTGGAGATGTTAATTGGGGCACTAGCGGTGGCTAAGGCTAGAAAGAAAGGACTTGTGCATGGAAAACCCAAAAATCAAGCTTTAATCATGAAGAAAAAGGGGATCAAACTTTTTCTGTGGTAACCAAAAGGAAAAGGAGGGTCAATCATCCTCAATTACTTGGAATGAAATTCATGCCATAGTCAAGCTAGTGACTATAAAAGAGCGCATCTTGGGAGGCAACCCAAGTTTTTCATTTAGTTGTTTTTCCTTTCCGTTAGTATGTTTTTTAATTTAGATTAATTAGGTTAGAATTTTAGATAAAAATCTAAGTTTTATTTTGTTGAAAAAAAAAATGGTGCTAAAGAATGAGTGAAAATTGTCATCCTAACTTGTGAATTGTTGTTTGTAAGTTTTCCTTACAAATAAAGAAAAGTGATCAAGAGTGGAGCAATTTCGACTAAGTGGGAAAAATTCACTTTGCAGAAGTTGAGCTCGAGATCGCGATCTCAAACTCAAACTTCTAGAGGGCGGAATGGTCATTTGGTTGAGATCGCGGTCTCAACTCCAAACTTCTACAAAGGCTATTTTTGTACCGAGTCGAGATCGCAATCTCAACTCCTTCGAGATCGCGATACCAAAATCCATATCGCGATCTCGAGATCAGGCCAGATCGTGATATGGAAAATCCAGATCGCGATCTCGATTTGCTGGAATGATTACTTATGCAGCTTTTCTTCTTCTTTTATCAAAATTTTTCAATCTTCCTAAAAAAAAAAAAACATTTTCTTCCTTTCAAAATCATTTCAACCATGAATTTATTTTATTTTTAGTCTTTTAATTTGGAGTAGTTTAATTTTCCTTTATATCTTAGAAATTGGGCTAATGGCCTTAAGTTGATGCCAAGTAGCTGACTATTTTGAGGCTTCATGGATTGAATTTTTGTGGAATATCTTGCTAGATACTTGGTGTAGCTTTGGTCATGATTATTTTCAAATAAGAGTGGCATGGCTAAGGGCTCTAAGCTGATGCCATTTTTGCATTTGTTGATGGATTGAATTGGATATTGATTTTTATAGAGCTTGAATTGTGAGATGCATGGCACAGTTTACTATTCTTAGCACTCCTACCCAATTTTAGTTCTTAGTTTATAATTATATCATGATTTGAGTAGTTTTTGTTATTTTTGGGTATGTCTTTATGTTTAATTTTGGGTCAGTGGAAGGATGATTTATTCATCAATTAGAATAAAAGAGACAAGTTTGGGGGCGTTTATTTATTTGTGTTGGGAATGGTTATTTTATACATATTATTGCCACTTGATGTTTAATGGATGGAAAATTGATCAATTAGGTACTCAATGATGATAAATAAGAAATTTTAATGTTCAATACTTTGTGATTGAAGTATATGATTGATTCATTTCAAATTTGTTTTTGTGAGTGAGTAGTTCGTTTGCAACATAAAGAATTCATAAAATTAGCATCACTATTTTTCAAAAAGAAGTGCTGAAATTTTAGGAAAATTTATTTGAAATGTTGTTTCTGAACAAATCACTTATATTATTTGGTTGATGGACTATCTTTTGGAAAGAAATGAGTTAAATGAAGTAGAAGGAATTTTGGGACATTTCGTGTGTTTCTATAGGGAATGTTCTTCTAACTTGTGAATAATTGATATTTGAGATTAATTTTAGGTACATTTCACTCTTTTTCCTTGGTTTAAGGCCGAAAAAAAATTTAGGAATAAGGCGAGTACGGGATTCTGACATGTACCCATGTTGTTTCTCTGAAATAAGCCATTAGAGTAGTAATAAGGCGAGTAAAGGATTCCGACATGTACCCATGTTGTTTCTCCGAATTAAGCCATTAGGAATTGCGTTCATCAATATACCAATAAGTTATGGAGTAAATGCTTGTAATATTTATCATTAATCTCATATTACTTATTCCTTGTTAGAGGAATATTCCCGAAATGTGTGACAATTGCATTTAAGTTGATTCCTAATTGAACTTCTATTTTCATGATGCCTAGTCGAGATAGTTGGCTGACTTCATAACATTTGTGATTTGAGAAGTAATGATGTTTTAAATGAAAAGAACAAAAACTTTTGGTAACTCTTTTTGAGAATGGTAATGCTTGGTGATGTGAAATCTTGTGTAGTGAATGAATGTGTGCTTCTATGAAGAACAAAATTTCAATTTTGGATTGATTCACTTAGATACTTCATATATCACATAGTATTGAACATTTCTTGAGAGATTTCCTAATTGTTCTAGGAACATCCATGATTCATCAAGTGTCACGTCAACTTTGGAGGTGTTTATATGTTTGAGTGTTAGTAGGCTTCTTTTAATTTTAATTTTTGTTTTGCTCAGGACTAGCAGTTTCAAACACTAAGTTTGGGGGTGTGATAACTCTAGCAAACTAGAGTTATTTTCCTCTAAATTATAGCATTTTGATAGTTTAAATCCCGAATTTTGGGTAAGTAATTGAAGATTTTGGTTAATTTCTTACATATGTGTTTGTATTTATGTTCTTGATTAAATATGATAAGTTTTTATTAAATTTCTAGTTAATTAATTGCTTAATAGTGTTAATATTATGCAGGTCAAAATTAGAGGTTGGAAGTTGGAATGAACAAAACTCGAAGGACCAAATTGCAATACAGGAAGAAATGAAGAATTCTAAGAAGAGAGTCGAGATCGCGATCTCAAACTCTCCATATCGCGATCTCAACTCGAGAAATTGTCTTAATGTATTAGAGTCAAGATCGCGATCTCAATTGTTCCATATCGCAATCTCGACTCGCTGAGAGTTAAATTGTAAGGGCAATTTGGTAAAATTTCAGTCGACAACTCCTGATTTTTGTCTTGTGTAGCACTACACTATTTAAGCCACTTAAGAAATAGGAGGTAAAAAAAAAAGTAGGATTAGAAGTGGATAGTTATTAGATTTTAGGATAGTTTAGGATATCTTGAACTCCAAATTTACTTCTCTAATAGAAATTTCTCTTTAATTGTCTCTTAGATCTCCTTTTAATTTCTTGCCAAGTTTGAATTTTCATTAGATAATCGTAGTGGATTAATCACAAGTTTCGCGTAGATATAATTTTTATTCGCTTTCTAGTCTAATTTAGTAAGAATTTCTTTACTTGCAATTTAGGGTTTCTTAGGTAAATTAGGGTTCTTGATAATTTCTTGCATTTCTAGTTAAGAATTCTCAATTTCTTGCATTAATTTCTAGTTAATTACTAGTGGGCTTTCTTTATTTCTATCAAAAATCCAAAAATACTTAGATTTCTAGTTTAACTCTTTTCAATTTCTACTTTAGAAATGATTGCTTTTAGTTCTCAAGGTTTCTTATTTGTAGTCCTTTTAGTTGGGTAATTTGCTTGTCCTTTCAATTTCAGTTTGAATTTGGTTAATTTATGTTAGAATTAAGTGTTCTAGAGTAGATTAATTAGTTTCTTAATATCGTAATTGATAATTTTCACTTACTTGCTTTTTAGTTAATCTAGCATAAAATTAAGTTTTTATCGTTTTCATTTAATCATGGTTTTTACCAGAGTAGTTCCATCATCCAATATTTGATTTCGCTTAACTATACAAATATTCATAAATCTTGTCAATTGCCTTCCAACAATCCTTGTGGGACGATACCCACTCATCCTATATCACTATCAACTCCGTATACTTGCGGAAGTTAGGTCGAGTATAGTGAATTAGTGTGGTTAATTATTGCTTGTTTGTCCTTTCAAAGTTGAATTCTACCTAACGAAGCAATCACATAGCTCAATCTTCCTATTTAAAGTATAACCAAGACACAATACCTTCTTGAATAAAAGGGTTGTTGTTCTTGGATGCTCAAGGCTATCCTTATATTTGCCATTGTAAAGTTTCAGAGTTTTCTCAATAAAATTACCGTTCTTGGGTATTGCTTAAACAAAAAAAAATGTATAATTACTATAAAAATTCTAATATTACTCTAGGGTAACAAAAATCACCAATAAATATAAATTATGAGCAAAAACACATACAATCACATGACCAAAATTGCATAGTAATTGAAAGCAAAATAACTCTATATAATAGAGTTATTACTTGCCTATGCCCATGTTCCTATTGTTTTGAGGATGAAATTGGATGACAAGGCAGAAAAGTGTATTTTCTTGACTACAATCATGTGATAAAGGGGTCTAAATTGTTAATCCTGATACAGGAAGAGTAATTATTAGAAAGGATATTACTTTTGATAAGAAGGGTTCTTGGAATTGGTCCAAAATGTATCCCAAGCCATCATCAAGGCCTCCACCACTGATTCTAATAGTGAAGGAAGGGAGTTATAATGCACAGCCAGATCAGCTAGTTGTGCAACCAATTCCAGCAGAGTCATTTAGTCACCTACACTGAGACAATGATAGTTGCTTGTCTGTCAGCAGGATTATGTTATTACTAATGATTTGTCTAATAAAGATATAGTAAATTTTACATTGTTTGTAGATTGTAATCCAGTTACATTTGAAAAAATTGTCAAAGAAAATCATTGGGTTCAAGGCATGAATGAGGAGATACATGCCATTGAGAAAAATAGCACATGGGTGTTGACTAGTCTTCCACCTACAAAGAAACCAATAGGAGTCAAGTAGGTGCATAAAACCAAGTTCAAACCAACTACAGAGTTGAATCGCTTCCAAGTGAGATTGGTTGTCGAAGGTTATAAGCAGAAGGCATGTATTGATTATTTTGAGATTTTTGCACCTATTGCTGGATTTGACACTTTTCGAATGATTGTCTCACTTGTTGCCAATAATTGTTAGAAAATTTATCAAATAGATGAAAAATCTACATTTTTCAATGGTGTTCTTGAAGAACAAGTTTTGATACGAGTATGGATAGGCTAATAATGTACAAAGTTCAGGAGATGAAACCTAGAGAAAGCTTGGACTCAAGCTCGCCAAGATTAGAGCATATTCGAGGTGTTATGATCAAGTTGGATTAGAATATCCTCAATTAATTAATATATAAAGTCCAATCCTTCAAAGTAAAGCCCAAGTGGACATATTACGTCCAACTCCAAGAATATTCAACTCCAAGAAGTCCAAGAATTGAATAGCCTCACGAAAGGTTCGAAAAACTCTAATTTGGATCAAGGCCTTATTCGGCCATCCATTCCTAATTAAATTAGGATTTATTTTTCAACATTTGTTTATAGGATTTTTTTTTTTTTTTTAGGTTGAAAATATCAACCTATGTCAATGTTAGTTTACCCGATTTTATGTCTAGTATTTCAATCCTACGCCTACTAGGATTTGGCAAGATTGTTTCCTATTAGTATTAGGCCTATTTTTTAGGTTTTGGCCAGCCCCTTGTTACGTTAAATACACCTCCCAAGTAATTATTCATTCATCAATATTCACAACATAAAGAACTTCTGAGGAAATTCTCCAACTTATGTTCCAAAGAATTGGGTATTTTGCAAGATTGATTCTTGCGACAACTTATCTTGAACACTATCGGTTTTTGTCTCGTTACAGACAATGAGTCGATATCTCTTACAATCGAGAACAGATACTTTAGATTCTTGATTTCTTAATCAACGGGTTTGAATCTATCCAGTCGAATTTGTTTAGGCATGGGTTCCACATCGATTCTGGGTCTCGTCAGTTTATCTGTGGGGTTTGTATCAAATTGGTATCAAAGCTTTGGCTCCTAAACACGTTTGTTTTCTTGTTTCATGCATCTTTAAATTGTTTTCTTGCTGTTTTATTAGTTTATTAAAAAAAATTGTTACTGTTCATCCAAAAAAATTCATCTTATTCGTATATTGTTCGTTATTTTGGTGTTCTTTTGACCAAAAAAAAAAAGATACGATTCAAAAAGAAAATAAAACCCCAAGCCATTTTTTAGGGTTTTGCTAGTTGACACTTTATTCTAACCTGATTCTTCCCATCGATATTTTTGTGCAAATTTTGCTGGGATTGGCTTTTGATTTTGTTCATATTTCTCTATGAGAAAATTCAGAAAAAAAAATCTAAAAAAAAAAATCGTTCAACCCTAACCGTTTCTCGGGTTTCCTTGTTTGTGATTTTCTTGTGCTTCAATTTTTGTGGCTGTTTCGTGTAAAGTTTTGGAGGTATTTTGTTGCTAGAAATTCGTGCCTTAGGCTGTAAAAAAAAAAAAAAACAGCTGAGATAAGAAGCAAAAATAAAAGTTGAAAAGAAGCCAAATTCTAACCTTAGTCGTGTGAGGGTCACCAAGTCCTTCTTGCACTAGAAATTTATGCTAATTCCTTGTTCCATATTCTTGCATATTTTCAATCCTTGTCTTAGTTGGAATAAAACATTCACTTGAATCCTTGTTCCTCTTGGATTACACTAATTCCTATTTCCAACTAAGAGTAGTTCTAGTCCTTTTTCTATTGGGATTTGAAGTCAAGGTTGCAATTTCTCCGACTTTCCTAAAGCATAATTCTTGATTGAAATTTGTTTAGATTCTTTTCAGTTTTTGTCTATATTTTGCTCTCGAGTTACACAAAAAAATGGTGAAATGCCAAAATACCCTTCTTTTATCGAGTTAATTATTTCTAGCCCGAAACTTTAGTTTGTTTGACCACCTTATTGTTTGACTTTTTAAAGTGCGTAGAGTGCATTTTTTGTTAAAACGATCCGCCATTACTTTGTTATTTCCTTACTTCATTAGTCTATAACTATTGATTGTGTTCTAAGTGTTGGTAACTGTTTGTGTCGTTCTTGCTTTGTGCTTTCAAGTCTGCGAAAGACTTTGAGGAGAATTTAAACGAGAGGAAAAAGGCAAGAGTGGTGAGTTCATTAGAGGTTAAAAGCCTTAGATTTGAGTGAAATACTAGTGAAATTGTGTGACATCTTCAAATTTGACTGTAAACTCTCAGGAAGTGCTGTGAGGTCCTTCTTTATTTTACTAAACCTAACTTATCAGATCAAAAATCTTTTGTTTCTTCTTGATTTTGTTCTTTTGTGGGTTTAAAATGTCCCAAGAAGGTGAAAGTTTAAGGTTTAATGCTTAGAACCTTGTTTTGCCAAAATGGCAAGGTCTATTGAAAGTATTCGACGCTCTCTTGAGATATTAACTAAGGGATGAAATGAGCCTCGTCAGCGATCTAACCGAGTTGAGCCTTATGCACACACAATGAGACAAGTTCGTCGAGGTATGTGTCTTAATTATGATTCCAATGAATATAAATCTAATGACAATTTGTATGACATATGTGCAAGGTCAAGGAATCTCCAAAATGCTCGGAATGATGAGCAGAAGGTAGATTTTTCTGAGAAACCTGCCTTGGTGAGTTTGTGAGCACTTCATGCTCAACCTAACGACAACCAAAATGAGGTACAACGTTCTAATATTTTCTTCACTAAATGTGTGGTTCAAAATTATGCACGTGGTTTGACCATTGATCGTGGTAGTTGCGTGAATGTAGGCTAGCCAACTGATGGTAGATAAATTGAATTTGCCAATCATTGAACATCCACATCAGTATAGGTTACAGTGGTTAAATGAAGATGGCAAATTAAAAGTCACTAAGAAAACCTTAATTTCTTTAACCCTTGAAAAATATAAGGATGCGCTTTTATGTGACGTAGTGCCCATGCATGCTAGCCATATTGTGTTAGGTGAGAGGAAATGGCTGGAAATGCTGGCAGCACGTGGAGAAGTGCTTAGTGGGCAGTTATGGACAGTTACCACCTTCTGAGGCATGGGCAAGCCATGCGTACTGCCAGTTGGCTAGGCAGCCTAGTTGTAGGCATTTTATTTGTCCAGCAAAGCTAGACGGTTGGGCTTGTCAACCGCATTTTCCCTATAAAAACCTGGTAGTCAGAGACTTGGCAAAAGGGGAATCCGTGGAGGATTTTGGCCAAGAGTGTTCTGCACACCACATGTTTGTAAAAAGTCCTATTGTAAGCTTTTGACGGAATAAAAGTGTTACTCCTTGTAAGGGTTGGCCTTGGGCCGTAATCTGCTTGTGTGCTGTTTACTTTCGTTTGGTTGTGTTTTGCACTTGTGTGTTGCCTAAACTTCATGCTTGTGTGCGCAACGGTTGCCATAAACAAGTGAAAACTAAACATGAGTGTGGGACGGGTTGGCTGACCAAAGTTTGCTGGGCAAAATTTTGGTCCCATCACAGGCTTCTTCTTCCGTCTTGGCACGTCGAGTTCGTGTTAAGTAGAAGTTTTGTGACAATTGTGGTATTAGAGCACTGGTTGAAGTGTTCTGGTCATTCTTCCTATGGCTGGTGGCACGGTGGAACGGGTTCAGCTGTTAAAAGTGCTAGTAGACCAACTGATGGTGCAATTGGGTAAACTTCCAGAGGGCTATGTGCTGCATAGTTCCTTGGACGAGACAATGGACGCACTAAAGGCCATGTTGAACCCCAGTTATGTTAATCCTATTTGATGATGACCAAATCGCACTAATGGTTTGAAAATAGGTTTGCAAATAAAATAGGGAGGCTCGGGCACAAATGATCATCCGAGCAAAACAACCAGAAGACTCCACTGATGCAAATGACTGTCCGAAAGATAGTGTTTCTGATGATGGTAATCGTCCGACACAGAAAAACCTGAAGCAGTCTCAGACAAAGAACAACGTTCGATCATATTTTCAGAAGACATTGCTTCGAGTGGACGCAGGTTCGGACGCAGGTTCGGACGCATCCTCGGACGTCCGAACGAATACCCTCAGAGAACGAACGCAGCGTCGAAAGCAGTGGTTAGCAGCAGAAATCCGAAAGGTTCAACGGCAAGTTTGTTCGGATGCACACCCACTGCATCGGCCATCCGAAAGGTTCAACAGCTAGTTCGTTCGGACGCATACCCACTGCATCGGCCGTCCAAAATGTCCAACGGCTAGTTTTCCAATAAACAGAAAATAGCCGTTGGAAAGTTGTTGGAAGCTGATTTTGGGCAACTATAAATACTCCTAAGCCTGAATTAAATAAATATGGGACTGTAGTCTACATTGATTACAAGTAATTCTTGAGCTATTTGGGAGAAATAGTGAGTACAAGTGTTGTAATAGTGTAGGTAGTTTTTTGAAAAGAGCTTAGAAGTGAAAGGTTCTTCAAGTGTTAGAGTGGAGAGATAACAATTGTAACAAAGGGAGGTTGTGAGTGTAAAACTCTTGACTCAGCTAAAGGAAATTTGTGTGAGCAAGAGTGATCTCACTTGTGTACAAGAGGTTATTGTCTCACCTACTTTGAAGAGACTTTTAGTGGCTGAACTTCAAGTTGAGAACTTGATAGTTGCCTTGAGAGAAACTCTTTGTGAATGTACTCCAAGCTTGAGAAGCTTGGGAGTTTGGTTTGCATTTCTTAATCTTAATCTTTTTATTGGTTCTTTGTGATTCAATTGTTGAATCTCTACTTGTGATTATTTGTGCTTAAGTGTTCATTTGTTGCATAAAGTTTAAATTTCCATTAAGCACATCAAAAGGTTTGTTTTAGAAACAACCTAAACTTTGTATGTACCTTCACCCCCCTCTTAGTTTGCTTTTTGGGCCAACAGGCCGTTCATGCTCACTTCCAACAACTTGAACAGGCATGGAATGCCAAATTTGAGGCTCTTGTACGGCTGCAAGACGAGATGGCTGTGTTGAAGAAGGCGTTTGCTGTTGTGGACACAGTTAGTTCCACAAGCCATTCTTCAAAGGCCCAGGTAAAAGTTCCTGACCCAAAACATTTTGATGGTGCAAGGAGTGCCAAAGAGTTGGGAAACTTCATCTGGGACATGGAGCAATACTTTAGGGCAGCGGGTGTGCCTGGAGAGGAAAAAGTGTCCATCACAAGCATGTACCTTGCTGGTGATGCGAAGCTTTGGTGGAGGACACCGGCTGGTGACGAGACCGTTCCTCAAATTTCAACGTGGGAGGCGTTGAAAATGGAACTAAAGAGACAATTCCTTCCTACTAACACTTTCGTGGCTTGCAAGGGAGGCACTACGAAGGCCGAAACACACGGGTAGTGTTCGTGACTATGTGAAACAATTTAGTTCCTTGATGTTGGACGTTCGTGGGATGTCGGAGGATGATAAGTTGTTCAATTTCATGGCTGGCTTGCAGAAGTGGGCTCAGCAGAGTTGCAAAGGCAAGGTGTCCAGAACTTGCAGCAAGCCATCACTTTGGCTGTCAGGTTGGTTGATTATCAGGGAGTCACCAATGAGGCTGGCAATGGTGAGAACAACTCCCGCAAAGAAAAGGACCCTAAGCATGGCAATGGCAAGTACAAGATGAATAAGAGAAAGCTGTGGTGACTGAGACCGAGGCCGGTAAGGCATTAAATGAATAAAAATAACCTTGACCTTTAATTTTACTATATCAAATTACTAGAAGGAAAGTAAAGGACAAAAGGCAGCAATTGGAGACACGAATAATAGATGCATGACGGTAGCAGCCACCATAGGAAAGAAGAAGAAGGAGAATGCATTATAGGTTTGAAAATTAAAACGAGAGAAATAAGGCAACAGATACTAGATCCATTTTTTTTTATTTAGACTACCCAAAAAAGATTCTCGTATAAACCCAGAAAGATATATAGTTGGAAATGAAATTTTTAGGTCTGGCCAAATAATTGAACCTATAGAATTGGCCCTTGTTAGATTTGGGGCCATGGAATTGGAATTGGAGGCCCCAATTCTAATTTTGCAATGTCTTCTGGAAATATCTTCGGACGTTGTCCTTGGATCTAATTCTAATTTAGTTGTGAAAACCATTACCCAAACAAGTGTGCAGAAAAATAGGGAGGTTCGGACGTAAATGATCGTCCGAACAAAACAACCAAAAGACTCCACAGACACAAATGACTGTCCGAAACACAGAGTTTCGGATGATGGTAATCATCCGACACGAAGAACCTGAAGCAGTTTTAGATGAAGGACAACGTCCGATCATATTTCCAGAAGACATTGCATCGACCGGACGCAGGATTCGCACGCATCCTCGGATGTCCAAATGAATACCCTAAGAGAACGAACGCAGCATCGGACGCAGAGTTTAGCAGCAATGTCAGGCCATCCAAAAGGTCCAACGGCTAGTTCGTTCGGACGCACACCCACTACATTGGCCGTCCGAAAGATCTGACGGCTAGTCTTTCAGAAAATAGAAAATAGCTGTTAGAGAATTGTTGAGGGCAATTTTTGGGCATCTATAAATAACCCCAAATCTGTTAATGCTAAAAATGAGAGTAGAACTACTGCATTCAATAAAAACACTTGTAAGAGCTATTTGGAAAGAAATAGGCTAAGATATTGTGGGTTGTATTGGTTTGAGTAATATAGTTCTCTTGGCTCAACTAGAGGGAATTAATGTGTGCAAGAGTAGACTAATGAGTGATCTTCAAGTGTAAGAGTGGAGGAATAACAAGTGCACAAAAGTGAGGTTGTATTTCAAAACCCTTTGCCTCAACTAGAGGGACTTAGTTGGTGTAAGGGTGAGCCTACTTTGTGTACAAGAAAGTTATTGCCTCACCTTCTTTGAAGAGGCATTACTAGTGGTTATACTCCAAGCTTGAGATTGAGAGAGCTTGGGAGTTTGGTTTGATACTCTCTATCTCAATCATCTTTATATTTGTTATTTGAGTTTCAATTATTAAATATCATTTGTATTCATTTGCGCTAAAGTGTTTATTTATTGCATAAAGTTCGCATTTCTCATTAAGCACATTACAAGGCTTGTTTTTAGAAACAACCTAATTCACCCCCCTCGTAGGTTAATTTTTGGGCCCAACAGATGGGTCACTTTTTTAAGACACTGGAGGAAGCTCAATGTTAGCTCAACACTATATAGCCTCCAATTGCAACCAATATGGACTGATTGCACCTTTTCAACAACATAAACATGAACAACCCCCAAATCCACCTCAAGGTCAAATGGAGTTTTTCACTTGGATCATTTTGATGCTATATTGGCCTAAACATGACAAATACGATAGCCAGTCTCACTAATACAGGAAAGGTGAATGACGTATCAATATAATCCCCTATGCCACTACTTTGTGGCTTTTGCTCGGGTAACCATCCCAATGATGTTAATGCACAATCAAAGGACCAACATTGCAAGGCAAGAAAGTGACCTTCCCAAGTGAATTCTGATAAGGGTCATACAGGTTTTCAAGTTGTGTCTGTAAGGATTAAGGAATAAAAGTTGGCTCCAGTCAACAAGGCAAACACAAACTTCTAAGAAGTCTCAAATCATGGCCAAGAATTCCGAGAAGAAAAATTTTAGGTTGCGGCCACAGCTCTGAAACACATATTCTGCAAGGCTACAGGTTGCAGCTAAGAATTCCAAAAGTAAAAAGTTTAAATCGCGACCCAAGTCCTAGAAAAACTATAAATGCGATACACCAACATTCCAAACCTAGATCTATTTCTACCCTCAACCAAAAACCACTCCCTTACCTCCTAAACACCTTCCAACTAAAAATCCCCATCCAAAAATTATTTTTTCAACCAACAAAACCCTACGATCCTAAAATCTTCACCATTGAAACTCTAATCTTCTGCCACAATTCTCTTCTACATACAAAACTTAATGTGCTTTTGAATCATCAACTACATGGTTTGGGTAGAAGAAGACTCTAAAAGGGATTCAAAGAACAAAGGGGAGTAAAAAATATTTTGCCACTGTTGAAAATTCAATCAACCTATTTTAGAATTTCAAGTGGATGACTAAGAGTGTTGAGAAAGTCTTTCATATGTGATAACAGGTCGAACCAAATAAAAATACCTTTTTTCTAGGTAAAATGAAAGTCTTTCAATTTTTGTAAAAGAAAAGGTTTGTAATCCAAAAATTTCTACGATTTTTAAGTGTCCTTGATTAAATTTTTGTATTAAGATAATTGATTGTTGATTTTTGTAGGATTTTTGGATTATTGTTTGGAAATTTATGTTGCCAAGATAATTACTTGAATTTGGTGTTCTCTTTTGTTGAAATTATTGTTATTGTTATTGTTGGGTAATCACTTTGAATGATGGTTAGACTTGCTAATTCAAAGAAGGTTGTGATTTTTGTGATTATTGGGGTCTATTTAGGGTTTTGGTGATGATTTTTTGAATTGTTAATTGCTTGGTCTATGTTGAATGAATTACTTGCTGAAAATGTGCCTAAAAGAAAGGACCCATCATCAAAAGTAAAGGAAAAGGCTAGCTCTAGCACCCAAACATATTAACAAAGACATTCGTTAGCAAAAATGCCAGCCAAAGTTTTGAATTGCATGAAAAATAGATCTTAATCTATGATAGAGGTTTTGATTTCTACAAGTATTTGGGGGGTTATGAGTATGTCAAAAAAGAATTGAGGCACAAATCAATGCTAGGAGGTGGCACATTTTTTACGAAGATGTTAAACTGGCATACACTAACCTAGTGAAAAAATTCCATTGCAACTTGGTTGATTTGGTTAGTAATTGTGTGAAGGTGAGGGGAAAACTATTGACTTTACATTGTGTTTGGAAGTTTAGGAAGGAAGAGAAAAGAAGGGAAAGTTTTTAATGAGGAAGAATGGAAGGGAAGGAAAGTTTCTTTTAAATTGTTTGGGAGTTTTGGAAGGAAAAGACATTTCATTAATGTTAGTCTTGTACTGAAATGTCCCTCCTTTTGATATTATTGTATTATATTTAGAAGACAAATATGACATTTCGTAATTAATTGTAAAGGAGCTCAACTTTTCCTTCCATTTCTTTCCAATTATGGAAGGAAAGTTTTTTTAAATTTTTATCCCCTCATCTCCCTCCCTTTCCCTCCCTGTCCCTTCTTTTCCCTCCACATAAAATCCCCAAACAAAGTAAAAACTTTAACTTTGCCTCCCTCTCTATTCTATTCCTTCCATTTCTTTCCATCCAAACTCACCCTTAGTCTAGAGGTGATTAATGCTTACTAATTTGGATAATTTTGAGTCGAGGAAATATGCTGCATTCATGAATAACCCAAAAGACTATGAAGCAATTAACAATTGTCTGTGCCATACAAGGATTGAGTGGGTGACAAGCAGAAATGGAACTACTCAATGTTTTTTCATGACATGCCTTGAACCTTAATTCAAAAGTATGGTTTTACTTTGTGAGTGAGTGTTAGGAATATCAGTTAAAGCCATTTGAGTGGTATATCCAAAGATTGTGCTAGCTTGGTTGATGCTATCTTGGAAGGGAAATCAATCCATGCGGGCTATGTCGATCATTATACCATAAGGAGCAATACAAAAAGATGACCTTTAACAAGTATAATCCTAATGATTACTTATTGGTGACAAATGAAAGGAGAACTAGAGTCCTACAATGAGGCTCTAGAGTACGAAAATAAAGAAGAGTGATTGAAAGCCATAAAAGAGAGGTAAAATCCTTGCATGAGAACCACACTTATGATCTGGTAAAATTATCTAAGGGAAAGAGTCCACTAAAAAACAAATAGGTTTCTAGGTCGAAAAATGAAGAAAACAACTCACACCTAAGGTTCAAAGCAAGATTGGTTGTAAAGGGATTCACTTAGAAGAAATGTATAGACTTTAAAGAAATATTGTCTCCTATGACATCTATGTCTTCTAAGAGGTTGTTCTTGAGATTGCAGGTTGTTTATTTGAATTTAAAAACTAAGTAATATGATGTGAAGATAACCCTACGTGGTAACTTAGAAAATGAAATTTTGATAAGTTCATAATTGTACTATATTTTATGTGTCAATTGCCACGTTTTTATGTGTTGTAAGGAAGATTTGAGTTATTATTGAGCTTAATTTGGTTATTCTCAGTTTTTGTAGGGTTACAGAGAAAAAGAGTTGAAAGGATGCAAAAATGATGAAAGAAAATGCTAAGAACGGAACATGCACGAATACGAAGTCATTCCAGACACTGTTTTGAATTTCAAGCATAAATTTGATCCCAAGCTCTAATTGAGGTTATTTAAGAAGCATTGGAAAGCTAAGACATAGAGCTGGAACTTTCATGTTTTGAGTTTTCCCAAATAATGCAAGCATCAAGGTAAAAATCGAAGCCTAAGGTGGAGCACAATTGAGGAAGTCAGCGCACGTGCGCTGGAGCTGGGCTGCGCATGTGCGCTGAGTCCAGAAACTCAAATTCCAAAAGCAACTCTTACTCGCGCGCACATGCGCTCTAGGATCTCTACGCATGTACGAGGAGGACAGAACCGGCTGGAACTTACTGCCTCGTGCGCACATGCGCTCAAAGGAGCCTGCGCATATGCGCGGACGCCGTACCAGAAACGTGTTTTTGAGTCTTTGAGGGATTTCTTCGGCCGGTTGGACTCTTTTTCACCCGATTTCACGTTCTTATCAGTAGGCATTATTTGTAACCCTAAATACTCATTATAAATACCCCAAGTAGGGTGATAAAAAGAGGTGACACTTTTATTTTCTTGTTGGCTAGGGTTTTAGCAGAAAATTTTCCTCTTTATTTTTTCATGGCACTTTGTGCCTAAACTCGTTTCTTGGTAGAGGGAATTGAAGCCATGGTCAATTCTACAAAGTTGTGAGACCTCTTGTGCTTGAATTATTCACTTTTATCTCAAGTATTGATTATTTTTCTGTAATTAAATTTATGATTGTTCTTTTTAGCTTAATATTGCTGCAGAATATTAAGTTATTGTAGAATTAATCTACCGCTAGATTGTTTTAACCGCGTGTGCTTAATTCAATCTATTAAGCAACTGAATTTGATAATTAATGGATTTGTGTTATTGAATTTAGGAAAATTAATCATCTAATTGGCATAACCGCGTATATTTATGTTTAACTAGTCTAATTGTTCTTGTTGATCTTAAAGCTTCAATTAATTGATCTTCGGTGCGTGTCTGGGTTAAATTAATAGCTAGGGTTAATTGGATCGCGTGTTGAAAATTAACCAACTTTAGAAAGAAATAAGAATCAACTTTGAATTGGTATAAGTTCGGGTTAATTCTTCAATTAGTGCTTGATATAAATTGAATTATCTTATGTGCCAATGATCGACATGTGAAATTGCCATGGTGGATATGACAGTAAACAAAGGCGCTACATGGGAGGCAACCCATGTCCATTTCAATTTTATTCTGTTACTTAATTTTTACAACTTTATTTATTTTTATTTATTTTCATTTTAAGGATTCAGATTTACTTTAGTTTTGTTGTTAATGGGGAAATCAATTGCATTAAGAGGCATAAATGATAAAAGAGATCTTTGATGGGTTTATGTTTTATGAGGGTCTTAAAAAAACTAAAAAAATAAAAATAAAAGTGATTCTATTCTGCCTCAAGCGTACATGCGTCCTCCAAGCTCTGCGCGTGTACGCGGAGTCGATAAACCATCAGAGTCTCTGCCTCGCGCGCACATGTGCACTGAAGAGGTTGCGCACGTGTGCGCGAGGAGATAAAAGAGAGGAACCGTTCCTTATTCTCTCTTTCTTCACATTCCTTTTCTAATTCAACTTACTCTCAAAACCCCAAAATCCCCCACTTTTAGATCTTTAAAAACCACCCAATTCCATCAATTTTACACCCAAATTTCTTCTTTTTTCAAGAACAATCAAATCAAGGTATGAATTTCTCTTTCTTTCTACAAATTTTTTATGGGTTTCAATTAATTTTCAAGAATATCTAGAGTCTTTTTATGCTTTGAATTGATGTAATCTCGTAGGTATTGATCGTAAAACAAAATTTTGGTTTGATTTTTGTTGGGATTTTGATTAAGGATGGATTGCATGTTCATAATATACCCATAAATTTCCTCTTTCTTTATGCATGCCATGTGTTCGATAATATGCCCCAATGAATAAAAATGTTCAAACACAAGGCAGTGATGCATGAATTTAATCCCTAGGCCACTAATTATTCCATGTGAATTCTGTCTAATTGGTTTTCATGCATAGGAATGTTCATGCATTATATATATGTCTTAGTTTTAGGCAATATTTTGTTTGAATTTTCATGTGTAATCTAAGACTTATGATTTGGGGGAGTGGCCTTTATATAAGTATGGGGTGTTGTTTGTTTGTTTGGGAGTTATGATGCTTGTTTATGTGTTATAGGAATGGGAAGAGCAGCCAAGAAAACAGCTACAGGCAAGGGTACCGGAGAATCTTCATCATCCAGGGCTACACAATCGAGGGTTGGTGGCTGTTTACGTTTCTTAACTACGGCGGCTGCCAAACAAAAATATGATGATGACATCTCTAAGCGGGCTGTAATAAAGGAAAGGGGCATTCAAGTTCCATTGGCAGGAGTGCCGAAAATAAAGATAACTATTCACAATCGTGGATGGGAGCTTCTCACTTCAACTCCCATCGACGCCGTCCTTCCAGTGGTGCGTGAGTTCTATTCTAACTTTGATCATTATAGCTCCACCAGGGTATATGTACAGCGGAAGGAAGTAGATATCTCTGCCAATGAAATCAATAGAATTTTGAAGGTCAATCATGTACGCAATGATGAATGGCCTAACACCTGTAATGCCAATGCGCAGAAACTTAAATTATAGAAGCAGCTCGAGTGCACATGCGCGCTAGGATGTCTGTGCATGTGTGCGGAGGACAGAACCGGCTGGAACTTACTACCTCGTAACCACATGCGCTTAAAGGAGCCTGCGCATGTGCGCGAAGGCCAGTAGCATAAACGTGTTTTTTAGTCTTTGAGGGATTTCTTCGGCCTGTTGGACTCTTTTTCACCCGATTTCACGTTCTTATTAGTAGGCATTATTTGTAACCCTAAATACTCATTATAAATACCCCAAGTAGGGTGAGAAAAAGGCAGGACACTTTTATTTTCTTGTTGGCTAGGGTTTTAGCAAAAAAATTTCCTCTTTATTCTTTCATGGCACTTTGTGCCTAAACTCGTTTCTTGGTAGAGGGAATTGAAGTCATGGTCAATTCTACAAAGTTGTGAGACTTCTTGTGCCTGAATTATTCACTTTTATCTCAAGTACTGATTATTTTTCTGCGATTAAATTTATGATTGTTCTTTTTAGCTTATTATTGCTGCAGAATATTAAGTTATTGGAATTAATCTACCGCTAGATTGTTTTAACCGCTTGTGCGTAATTCAATCTATGAAGCAACTGAACTCAGCTGCTTCTGTCTTTTGTTATTGAATTTATGTGTATTAATCATTTAATTGGCATAACCGCGTGTGTTTATGTTTAAGACTAGTCTAATTGTTCTTGTTGATCTTAAAGCTTCTATTAATTGATCTTTGGTGCATGTCTGGGTTAAATTAATAGTTAGGGTTAATTGGATCGCGTGTTGAAAATTAACCAACTTTAGAAAGAAATAAGAATCAACTTTGAATTGGTGTTCGTCCGGGTTAATTCTTCAATTAGTGCTTGATATAAATTGAATTATCTTGTGTGTCAATGATCGACTAATGAAATTGCCATGGTGGATATGACCAAAACCAAGATCTTTCTTAATTGAATTATCTTCAATTATTTTATTATTTTAGTTTTAGTTAAAAAGCATTCCAAACCCCCCTTGTTCCATTAGCACGAAAATAACCCCCGTTCTTTGTGGGACGAACTCGACTCACCACTGCTACATTAGAGTTGTTAATTTTGGGTGCTTACGACGGTATTGCAACTCAACAGCATCATTTTGCACACACCAAATTTATATGGAGCAACCAGAGGGGTTCAAAGAAAGTGGCAAAAACCTTATATATTGTCTCAATAAGAGTTTGCATTGTTTAAAGTAGGCACCGAGACAATGGTAGAAGAAGTTTGACTCCTTTATTATATACCATGAGTATCACAGAACTATATCTGATCATTATATCTTTGTAAAGAATTTTTTAGATTGTGATTTTATTATTCTTTTGCTTTATATTAATGATATGCTACTTGGCAGTCATGATACTTTGAAAAATGACAGGTTGAAAAATTAACTAAGAAAGTCATTTGTAATTAAGGACTTGGGTTCTGCTAGAAAGATACATAAAATGAAAATTAGTCAGAACAAACAAAATGAAAAACTCTGGTTGTCTCAAGAAAAATACATTGATAAAGTACTTGACAAGTTTAACATAGACAAAATTATGGAAATCTCTACTTCACTTGGGAGTCATTTTAACTTGAGTAATACATAGCATTCTACAAGTGATAAAGATAGATAAAATATGAAGAAAGTTCCTTATGCTTCGGCTGTTGGTAGTTCAATGCAAGAACTCTCTATTATGTGGTTTGCACTAGATCAGATACATCCCATGCAATTGGAGTAGTCAGTCAGTATCTCTTAAATCCTATTCAATGGATTCTCAAGTTTCTCGAGGATACTTTCAGATTTGTTTTTATTTCGACAATGGCAAGACTATACTAGGTGGATATGCAAATGCAAGTATGGCTAGTGATCTTGATAATAGGAAGTCCATATCTGGGTACATGATAACATTTGTAGGGGCAGTGTAATGGCAAAGTGTGTTGCCACATCTACTATAGAAAAAGAGTACGCTGCAGTAAGTAAAGCATGCAAAGAAACTTTTTGAATGCGGAAATTCATTCAAAAGTTAGGTATGGAGCAAGGGAGATATGTGCTTCTCTTTAACAGTCAAGGTACCGCTCATCTTTCAAAAAAATATATGTTTCATTTTTTTCCTAAACACATTGATATGGATACCACTAGATGCGACATGCATTCGAATTCAAGATGTTATCACTTGAGAAAGTACATATTGATATACTTGATAATGGTGCCGATATGTTAACCGAGATGTTGCATAGAAAGAAACTCTTGTTTTACAAACACAATGCGTATTTGTAGTGCCTTCTCATATGTTGAGGGGGGAAAATTGTTGGAATTGGTCCATCTCATTAGTAGCCCATAAAAGCCCATCACCAAGTCAACTTTGATTAAATAAAAGAAGACCCAAAATTCTTTAAATTTTTGAGATTAATAATGAATAGAAGATCAAGAACAGAGATAAAATTGAGAAAAAATAAGAGAAAAGTTGTAGAGAGAGAAAGAATAGGTGATACTTGATAAGTGCTAGTCATACTGGCAAGTACACTAGCCGAACAAGTAATAAAATGATTATATAAAGTATAGATCCCACGAGGAAGAATGAATGATTAGCAATTAATCAAAAATAGACTATAAATTTTATCTATGAAATCGGAGCAAGAAGTAAATTATCTTAACTAACTTAAAATAAAAATAAAACAATTAATAACTAAACATAAATAAAGGCTATCTACAAGAAAACAAGAACTAAGGATGCAAAAGAATTGACTTCACCTAACTTACATAACCACGAGCCTCAATTCAATTAAGAATCAATAGGAATGTACATAACATGGCAAAACTCCCTAATTTGTATTAGACTTTCTCAAGACAATAACTATCCCAAATAGATCTATTTTCGAATAAGTTTTCTCAAAGTTAATCTAAGTAATTAGAACATAGAATTTTTGGAATCTCGGGTTGTTAAAACTCTTTCGAGTTACTAAATAGACCACACAATCAATTTATGATCAAACTCTCATTGTGTATATAGATGAATTATGGTGTGCATTATTCTCGACTAATACTCAAATATCAATTTCTAGATATGATTGCACAACAAGTCATATCTATAAAAGCCTTAAGAACAATAACACATACTCTTGCGAACAAAGAATATGAAAAAATTGAATTTTTATTCAAAATAAAGTACACATGAATTATGTAGATGTGTTGCATCAATCCCTAGTACAAGAGAAGGACTACGACATTAAAATAAATAAAAGAAAACAAATTGTAGAAGGCATGGTGAGTTATGGAAGAAAATGTTGCTTTGGACCTCTTTTCAGATGAAGAACATTGACCTCCTAATAATCTACCAATATCTTCTAAAGTTGTAAAATCTAACTAAAAGAGACTTTAAACTAATCTACCCTACTCCTACTCCTATAGTACGTACGACACATGAGAGATGTTAAAATAGGTCCTTAAGGGTCTTATTTATAGTTATAATGTGTCCTGAGAAGGAGGTTAGGGTTTTAGGGCAAGTAAAGGCCACATGGGCCGAAAATCAAAATCATAAGTTGTAAAAATCGTGAATTGACCAGTCCAAAACTTGGCCATCAAGCTGCGGCACTGTACTTTCTCCTTGTTAGGATGCCATTACATCTTGCTCTCGGATCCTCAGAAATTTGCTGATGAACGCTACTATGCTGGAAATAATCCTTTCCATAATGCCACAGACCTGCAGAATCACTTCTTTTTGCGGGGTTGGTATTTTCAGCTCCACTTCACATTCTTTTTGTGTATTTTAGCTCCAAACCATCTACCAACCTACAAAATACATAAGTAACATATAAACACTACAAAAACACATAAAAACACAAAAAATACTAAAGCATGCACCAAAACACTAAAATGTACTCGAATCATATCCAAAACCTTAGACCGCAATGAATGACAGATAACTCTATTTTATAGAGTTATCACACCTTCCAACCTAAACTTTTACTCGTCCCAAACAAAATAAGACAACAAAAAAAGAAACGAATAATACATGTGAGATTTTATATACATCACAATGGTAATACCAATTAATGACAAAGTAAAGGACGAATAGGCGCAGTAGAGTCCATAGAACAATTTTATCACCGATCCTGTATCAATGTAAAAATATCACACTCAACTCGATAAAGAATAGAATACGACAAAAGCTCATAACAAAAACTCACTCAACAATTTTATCTGGACAAAGACCTCAAGGACTACTATGCTTATCTAAGGGACATAATATTGAAAACAATGCTTCACCCCATCTCACTAATGCAAAGTGGCTCAAATTAAGGATCATTTAGAACTTTATAAATTTCTAACGTAAGGCTAAGTTAAAAATAGGAAAGATAAATGTATGGATAAACTAGCTATAATTACCTTAGACGCAACATTAGACCATGGTCTCATGGTATCCCACAAGTATATTATTCAATTGTATACACTTAAAGGTAATGAACAACCTTCTTTATTTTTCTTTAAACTTTTCTTCACTTTGTGCCCCATTTTTTTCTTGTTTTTTATTTTTTTTTGCCGCACTTTTATTTCTTTTTTCTTTTGTGCATCACTTTTCCTCTTTGATACTCCCTCCGTCTCAATATAATTGCCACATTAGCAATTGGCACAAAGTTTTAGGACAACTAGTTTTTTCTACTTATTATTCAAAAATACCCCTTCTTAGTTGAATTGACCTAGATATGTTGAATTGATTTAAGGACCCACTAGAAAACAAATATCTGCTGGTTCCATTGAGAAAGCAAAAGCATTTCATCTATCTCAAACAATTTTATCCAGCAAACTATTTCCAATAAGAAACAAAAGGCGCCAAAGCATTGTGGAGGGAATGTAAAAAAGTTCTTATTTATACCAAAATCTTTACATCCAGAGTTTCTCCTTACACTACTATAAATAACAGCCCATCCTTTATAGAATTTTACATTTAGCTTTATAACAATCCAATCCTGAAAACATTCAACTTCCTAAACTAAAGTAAATGAAAAGTTTGTACAAAAATAAAAATGAGCTCTATCAATTCTGGAAAAAAGAAGCACTCGACAGATCAACAAAAACACACAATTATTGATACAATCTTGAAACAAAGTACTGATGGAATTCCTTAAATAAGGTCTATCAAGGAAGTGGCTTCTTCCTTCTCGATCTCAACACGGACAGTAATTTGCATTTTGCAGCATGCAAGGTTTAGTATTGCAAATAATTTGTCCATTGATGTATCCTCCAAAGCTCATTCGGAAAAGAGGTCGAGAGGCAATACTCCTTGATCCTGAAAAAGTTAGAAACAGTCCTCTTTGTTGCCGCACAAATATTTGATCCATGTCCATGGCTTTGGGCATGGAAAAATCAACACTGCATCGAAGAGTCAAAGAAGGTGCAATTAGATCGCATTCAAATGCTATAAAGCCAGAGTTAATAGCTGAAAATATGAAATCAAGGCTTCATTTTTGCTTATCAATGATTGATCCAGGTACAATTAGTACAAATCCCATGTTTATGGATACGTAAAATCATATCCACATTGATGAGAAATTGTTTTTCATTATAAGAAGATCATCTGAGAAATTTTATCTTCTCCCGGAGGAAAATGATCCTTTATGCACTGGCAAGAGTAAAAAGTTCAGAACAAAATTAATGTTCATAGCTACTGTTGCTCGTCCAAGGTATGATGGATCAAGTAATGAAGAGTTTTTTGGAAAAATAGGAATTTTTCCTTTCATTTATAACGAACCAGCCAAGAGGAGGAGCAAGAATCGTGAAGTCGGAACACTTCAAATAAAGCCAATAACATCGGTAACAAAAAAGGTCATTAGAGTGTTCTTAATTAACAATTTACTGCCAGCAATTCAAGCAAAACGGCCAAAGTCAGATACAAGAAAACAGATTTGTATCCAACAAGACAATGTGAAACCACATATTCATGCTAATGATGTTGAATTCTTGGAAGCGGCTTCTAAAGATGGTTTTGGCATTCAACTTTCATTCCAACCACCAAATAGTCCAGATTTAAATGTTCTAGAGCTTGGTTTTTTTAGAGCTATTCAATCTTTACAACATCAAGAAGCTCCAAAAAACATTGATGAATTAGTGACAGCGATAGAAAAGTCATTCGATGAGTTTCCAGTGGAGAAATTAAATCATGTTTTTTTGACTTTGCAAATGTGTATGATCGAGGTTATGAAATCAAATGGGAGCAATCCCATATGAAGTGCCATAACATGAATAGGAGCCATTTCCAAAGGAATAGCTTTATCTTCCGAAATAACTCAACTGTGATAGCAATCTATTGGAAAGAGTATCTCAAATCCTTGTTGAAAATTCTCTCATGAGTGTTTAAGGTTTTTTTTTTTTTTTTTTGTGTACTACTACTATTGACTAAAGGGGTATGTTATTAATGGAATGCTATCAGAAGTTATTTTTTTTCTTGTGAACTCACATTACTTTGTTTCAGTTTGTAATTTCATTTTTAGTTTTTTGAAAGCTTGAGTAAACTGATGTAAAGAATCTCTCTAGTGCACAAGTTTTCTTTGATCATTAACACAAAGACATGATTTGCCAAAAAAAGAATCAGAATGATATTTTCATCAATAGAAACTTTAAAAAGTTCATTGGGATATTTCATCAAATAGATGATGGGCATAAACATAAATAAAACTCCTTTTGCAGTTTGCATGCACCCAATCCCCAATTTCAACCAGTTGGTATGAAGAAAGAAAATCTTAGAATACAAAATGGAAAGTTAGTATCTTGACTAACAACTTCCTTTTAAAAAAATGCCAAGAACTTATAGAATAAAAACTTCACATAAAAATAGGGAAATTTAGACTGCCAAAAAAAAAAGGGCAGGACCTTGTTTAGTAGTCATGGCTTCAATCACTTCCTACGAGTATATGGCTTCAATCATGTGTGGTCTCCATTGTGTTGCAGTGAAGATGAGGTCCGTGAGAAATAAAGATGAGTGTTCTGTAAATTAGAGAAGAGATAGAAAAAAAGTTGTGTTATTTGTGTGGAATAGAGAGGAGAGAGGAAAGAATTTGTGTTTTGTTTTAGTGTGAGTGCAGTGCCGAGGAAGTAAAGTTGTAAGGGGAGGTGATTAATTAATGTCGTGGGGCCCAATGGTTGTGGGGTTGAGAAATGGGAATATTGTGAAGGTATGTAGTTGGTATTTTAAATGTTTAAGAGGGTAAATTTGACATTTGACCTATTGAAAGTAACCATTTTTGGAAATGACATTTTTATTCGGACATCTAAAAATAGGAAGTGTGACAATATTGAAATGGAACGAAGGGAGTATTATTTTGAGAACAATAATCACTTTTCATTCTTACACCACTTGCAGTGTGGGCAGCATAGAATTTGAAGTCATTTGATCTTTTGTACAATCAATAAAACAACCATCTTCCCTTGTATAATATACTTCCATCATCATGACATTGAATAACTTCTAGACAATCAACAATGTCCAAGGTAACGAGTGAAAAAGAGGATAATAAATAAAGGAACTAAAGTTAAACAATGTAGCAAAAGCAAAAAATTCAAAGGCTTATAAAGCTCAAATCGGACACTAGGGATAATATAATAAAGGGTAGGCAATTTGGCTCAATTGTTCCAGAGAACATGCCCAAATCATTTTCAAGTTTCGCAAGTATTTCGCTCTAATAAACGATCCATGCTACCCCAACAAATGTTACAAGTTAAATCAAATAATAAATGTTTGCTTAGATAAGCACTCAACACTCAAAAAGAATTAACACATAAATCATGAAGACACTCACTGCAAAACTCACAAACTCAACAAAGAAAAACAACAAATCATAAATCAACAAGATCAACAGGAAAAGCATTCTATACACCCTAGTAATTCTTTACTCCAAAACAAAGTATCAAATGAAAGATATGTAAACTATTGCAAAGATTAATAAAGTCAATTAAAACACAAGACACTAAACAATGAAAAACAAGATACAACCCAACTACATATAATCATGTTAAAAAGCAAGAAAAACTAAAAACTCAACTAATACTTTTATAAACCCTCTACAATATTTCAAGTAAAGGGGGTATAAAAATCTTGAAGGCAACCAACTAGTAGTTAGGAAGTGTTTTAAATAATCAGATTCTCAAGACTGATAAACATAGAAAACACAAAAAGAAAAAAATACGACACACCACCATAAACCTATGAATAAAACTTTGATAGAAAATAAAAATAACACAATACTCATGAAAAAACAAACATAACCCAACCAATACAAAAATTTAAAAACAAAGAATAATCCACTTCAATTCAATTAAGAATGAATCAAAATACACATAAGATGGCAAAACTTCCTAATTTGTATTAGACTTTCACAAGTTAATAACTATCCTAATTAATCCACTTCTGTTGGACCCCAATTATGATAATCATGTTTTGATGTTGACCAAATCGTCCTAACGGCTTGAAAACAAGTGTGCAGAAAAACAGGAAGGTTTGGACAAAATGATCATCCGAACACAATCAAGAAAAATAACCAAAAGTTGAAAAAACACCTTACGGATGATGAAGAACGTCTAAGCTTTTTTTTCTCATTTAGATGTGTATAAAAAACATGATAGCAGACAACACCGAAAAAGAACACATCTTGAGGACACAGGTAACCGTCCGAAGAAAGTGCTTCGGACGCAAAAGACCATCTGAGACAAGGAATCCGAAAGACAAAAGAATCGGACGTTGAAGACCATCCGAAGAAATGAACTAGAAATGAAGAAATTTTCTATCAAAGCTGTAGGATACATATGACCGTCCAAGACACTATTCATCAAGCTGTAGGACACATATGACCGTCCGAGTCACTATTCATCAAGCTATAGGACGCATATGACTGTTCGAGACATTGTTCATAAAGCTATAGGATGCATGATCGGACGTTCGAACCACCGTCCGAACCCTTAACGGCTAGTTTTTAATAGCTAGTATTTTTACCGTTGGAGTTCAAATTTTAGCACATCTTTCATCTATAAATAACCCAAGATCATCCAAATGAAGTGTGGAACTACTACATTCAATACAAACACTTGTAAGAGCTATTTGGGAAGAAATAGGCTAAAATATTGTGGGTTGTATTGGTTTGTGTAGTATAGTTCTCTTGGCTCAATTAGAGGGAATTAGTGTGAGCAAGAGTAGACTAGTGAGTGATCTTCAAGTGTAAGAGTGGGGGCATAACAAGTGTACAAAAGTGAGGTTGTAATGTAAAACCCTTTGGCTCAACTAGAGGGATTTAGTTGGTGCAAGGGTGTGCCTACTTTGTGGTGTACAAGAAGGTTATTGCCTCACCTTCTTTGAAGAAGCACTACTAGTGTATGTACTCCAAGCTTGAATAGCTTGGGAGTTTGGTTTGATATTCTTTATCTCAATCTCTTTATTTGTTCTTTAATTTTCAATTGTTAAATATTTATCTTTGATCATTTGTTCTTAAGTGTTCATTTGTTGCACAAAGTTTGCATTTTCATTAAGCACTTCAAAAGGTTTGTTTTTGAGACAACCTAATTCACCCCCCTCTTAGGTTGCTTTTGGGCCAACAATTGGTATCAGAACTTGGTCTTTTCTTGTATTGGTTTAATCACCTTAAAGTAAAGATCATTATGGCAACCAATAATGCTTTGTTTTTGGAAGGGCATTCCATTACTAGACCTCCCATGTTTAATGACATTAATTTTGTTATTTGGAGGGAAAAAATGAAAACTTTCATACAATCCACTGATATTGATTTGTGGTACATTATTGATGAAGGTCTTTTTGAGGCTAATATTCTTTGATGAAAATACACATAGATTAAGGCCTAAGACTAGATATGAGTTAAATGCACAAGATAGAGTAAATTTATTTTTAAATGCTAAAGCCATGAATATTTTGTATAATGTTTTGGATTCAGATGAGTCTTCTAAAGTGAAAGGTTACAAATCGGCCAATGAGATATAGGACAAATTGAAAGAAATCTAAGAAGGAAATGAAGATATGAGGGAGCACAAGAAGTCATTTCTTAGGGAGCACAAGAAATCATTTCTTGTGGCTAAATATGAATCCTTCAAAATAGAATCTCATGAGAATATTGACAAAATGTGTTGTAGGTTCAGTGATATTGTAAAGGATTTGAAAGGTTTAGGTAAAGAATATTCTTTGGGTGAAAAGAAAAGAAAGATTTTGAATGCTTTACCCAAGGAATGGGAGCCTAAATCCATTGCCATAGAAGAGTCTAAAAATTTAAATTCTATGCCTATTGAGTCTTTGATTAATTCACTAACCTCCTTTGAATTCGAAGTTAAAATATAAAGTGCAAGATGATGAGGAAGCAAGGGCAAGAAGAAGCATAGCATTGAAGGCTTCACAAAATCACAAGCAAGAAGCCAAGTGAAAAATGCTATGAATATGGCAAATCGGGACACCTTGCAAATGAGTGTTCATCAAAAAGGAGAAAAAACTCAAGGAAACCTCACTTCAACAACTTCCAAATCACATGGGGTGATTGTAATTCAGATGGAGAAGTTGAAGAAGAATATGAGGTGGCTCAAATAGCTTTTATGGCTCTTGGCAATAATGAGGTATCCTCTATTTATGATTCTTGTGATGATTCTTGTGATGAAGATGATAATGATGTTGAATCATTTATTTTTAAAATGCATGAATGTTTGAAAGAATCATATGCTAGGAACAAGGAGCTAAAAATCAAGATTAATGCTTTATTGAGTGCTAACTCAAAACTTGTGCATGAAAATAATATGTTGACACCAAAAAATGATGTTTTGAAGAAAAAAAGACACATCTAGATGTGTATAAATGCAAAAACCAAGATCACGGAAGAACAAGCTTCATTGAAGAAGAGATTAGATGATCTTGATGTACTTTTGCAAAAGAAAAAAGGAAAATGTTTTTGAAAAGAAAAGTACTAGAAATATGCTTATTAACAAGAATTTTACCACCTTTAGAAAGGATGGTTTATGTTTTGTAAAGTCTAAATCTTCATTTTATGGCAATAAGAATATTATTTGCAGTTATTGTCATCAACGTGGACATGTGGAACATGATTGCTATGTTAAACAAAATGAGAAATTTGGAGTGAAGGCAATTTGGGTGATCAAACATGCTACTAACTCAATTGGACCCAAGAAAGTTTGAGTACCAAAAGTTGTTGCTTAATGTTGTATGTATGTATGCTTGGATAGCAACAAGGGGTTCAAGATGGATTATCAATGGAGGGTATTCAAAGCATATAAGCTAAGATGACATTGAAATGGGTAATATTTAAATTTGTTGAGAATGTGTTAATGTGAACTATGAAGATGGTCTCTCTCTTGAATATTAGTCAACTTTGTGATTGAATTTGTTTAGAATACTTGGGTATGAGTATTCTCAAATTTTATCTATATTAAGTCACTACTTGCAAAAGAAATGGGGAGCATTCTCATTTCTAAATGGCTTATTTGTTAGAAAATAATTTGGCATCACATATGCTTTATTGTTTTGATGATGCTTTTTGGTAAGGAATGAGTGATAAATGTCTTGATGTTAATCCAACATTAGAATAAATTTTTACAACCAGCCAGCCATCCTTTCCAATAACATCTTGGCCTAAGCCGGATTATTTTCTATACATAGCACTCTTGAGAATTACAAACCTCAAAAAGGTTGTAAAATTTTTCCTCTTTTTTTTTTTTTTTACACATCTGAACTGATGATCTTTTTACTTCACAAAGCTTGGTGCATTCTTGAGAGGACTAGTTTCCACCACTCTTGCAAGTGATGCCAGTTCCTCTAGTTAACCCGTACCCTCATCTGCCAACGGATCATCTTATCTGCCACAATAAGTGCCACCTTGGCCAGCACAGGTGACATCTCGGGGACCACCGTAGACTTTATGTTGGAAATGGACCCTATTCTGGGTGGCTCAGGTGACAATCAATCAGTTACCCTGGCTATTAACCAATCACCTGAGTCGAGCCCGAAACGGTCCAGGATACTAGGAAGAGAAGCAAAGAAGCCAGCGCCTCAATGCCCGAGGCTACCCCTTCCCTTTTAGGCACTCCGGCCTCAACCCTTTCTCCTCCGAGACCTACAGGTGCAGGAACAGTTTTGAGGGTTCTTGTGAAACTATCTGGAATATTCCTTTAAGCAAACAATTCCTCATTGCCTATGGTAAGCCATCTTTTTCTTATATACTATATGCCTTCTATTCATTACACCACACTCATAAACCTTTGACTGACCTTCTTCTTTTTCAACTTTTGAAGAGGCAAAAAGTACTGCCCTGAAGAGGAAAGAAGGTCAGCAAGATCAAAGGACCTCTCCTAGTCTCAAATGTCCATTTACCCTATCCCAAGCCCTTCCACCTCGGGTATTACTCAATTCCGACCCACCCCTCCGATCGATATTAATGATCGCTCGCAATTCGCCAAGGTGGCTCAAGAATAGGCGAAGTTCATCGCCTTTTCTCGTGATGTAGCCTATGTGAAGAGGCTTACACCCCAGCAAAGGCTAGACAAGCTGTGTCAGCTTGATGAATGTAAGTAACTCCCTAGCTTCTTTTCCTTTTTCAAAAATTGTAAGCTTTGACCTTCCTTTACAAAATCTAGTTACTTCATCTCGACGTCACCGGTCGAGACAAGACAATTGCCGACCAAGACAAGAAAATTCTTCAACTTCAGGAAGAAGCTCAGATTGTTGAGGTGAAGTTTAACTCTCGGGAGTAGGAACTCTTAATCCGAGGCAGAAACGCTTTTGTCACCTCAACAGAAGCAGACGTGATTCTTAAGGATTTTACCCAAAATGTCTTCACCATGGGGTTTACAATGACATGTAACCACCAAATGAAGAACCTGGACTTGTATATGGGCCTTCCTTATGATACCTCGGTCAATGACTAGGTAATCAATAGTTTGGAAGCGAAGTTCAAGGCCCAAGTACCAATTCCTAGGACTGCCGAGACTGGTAGCTCTAAAATTGCTGCACAAGACTCCACACCTCCCGAACCCAAACCTGAGCCTGCTGAACTAGCCTCCACTTCTTCTGCCGGTCCTTCTAGTACACAACCATAAGCCTTCTTGTAATCATTACTTTGTAATAGTTAGGTCATCTCGAATTAATAAAATTTAATTTTGTACATCTCAGTTGTTTCCATTTCCTCTTGCTTAATTCATTGTTTTCATGCCCCAAATTTATGCCAGATACACTAAGTACCAAGCATATAAGATAACAAACATTCAACAGCTACTAATTAACTCGTGTAACTGTTTTCCGACTGATAATAACACTTAGGCAAATTTTTAAATGAGCAACACTTGAGTTTCCACGTTCAAAGTTAAATAAGTAGCACTTGCACTTGTGTACTTGTATTCTCCTACCTTTTCTTTCTTTCTTTTTTCTTTCCTTGAACTCGATTCAAACCTCTTCAGCACATCGGCAAGTCGGATCGATTTATCTTTCTTGAGGGAGAACTAGTAGGTCTCAATCCTCCTAACACTCATGCTTTTTTCTTTCATCTACTTTTCTTCCTTTTTTATATTGAACCTGTTCCGAGCCTCTTTAGCATATCGGCGAGTTAAAGTGGTTCTTCTTTCCTGAGGAGGGACCACTAGGTCTCTGCCCTCTTAACAGGCTCATGCTTTATTCTTTCATCTACTTTTCTTCTTTTTTTATATTGAACCTGGCCTGAGCCTCTTTAGCACATCAAAGGGTCAGAGCAATTCTTCTTTCTTGAAGGGGGACCACTAGGTCTCTGTCCACCTAACGCTCATGCTTTTTTCTAAAAAAAAAAAAAAATGGTCTGAACTTCTTCAGCAGATTAGTGGTCGAGGTGGTTCCTCTTTCTTGAGGGGGGATCACTAGGTCTCAACCCTCATATATATATATATATTTATCTTGATACACTTCTCCAAGAATCACTCATTTTCTTAAAAAAATATATTTATTACATTCTTTGATAATATTTTTTCAAATTTATAATGTTCCACATACTAGGAATATGATATCTTTTCATAGACACGAGCTTATAATAGCCTGATCTATGAGCCCGTATCACACAATAAGGGCCTTCCCAATTCAGATATGACATCTTTGTTCCTTCAACTCGGCTTGCCTCATTTTTCCAAAGTACCAAATTCCCAGGTCACAAGTATCTATGTTTAACCCTGGAATTATAATGCCGAGCCATGACTTGTTTGTATTTGGCTTCCCGAAGAGATGCATCTAACCTCCTTTCTTCTAACAAATCCAAATTGGTCCTCAGGGCATTCTCATTTTGTTCCAAGTCACATAATACTACATCAGCTGACGATAACCCAATTTCAGTAGGAATCACAGCCTCAGTACCATAGACTAAGCTAAAAGGTGTGGGTCCATTAGTTATTTGGGGAGTGGTTTTATATGCCTATAGGACACTAGGCAGTTCATTAACCCACACGCTTTTAGTTTGTTCCATCCGAGTCTTGAGTCCCATAAGAAGGGTTCGGTTACAGACTTCTATTTGCCTGTTCACTTACGGATGTGCCACTGAAGTGAAATGCTATTTAATGCTGAGATTAAAACAAAAGCTCCTTCAAACTATTTTTCGTTTTCATAAGTAAGAACAGAAGGAATTCTAAATCGACAAACATTATTCTTCCAAAAGAATTTTTCCAGCCTTGCCTATTGACTTTTCAAAGATCGAGGCTAAAGGTTCAACTTCGATCCATTTGGTGAAATAATCAATAGCTACTACCTGGAACTAAACTTTACCTACCCCCTTCGGTAAAGGTCCCAAGAGGTCTATTCCCCATTAGGCAAATGGCCATGAACTCTGAATTGGGATCATATCCGAACCCGATCTTCTAGGGATAGGTGCATGTATCTGGCATTGTGACACTTTCGAACCAAATCATCTGCATCCAAATGTAAAGTAGGCCAGTAATGACCTATGAGTAAGACTTTGTGAGCAAAGCTCCTCGGCCCTATATGATTTCCACATATACCTTCATGGACCTCCCTTAGAACATAATTAGCCTTAGTAGGACCTAGGCACCTCAACAGTGGGCACAAATAAGCCTTTTTGTAAAGAACTCCATCAATCAATGTGTATTTTATGGTTTTGTATTTAAGCTTTTTGGCCTCGACTGGGTTTTCAGTGAAATCATTACTTTTCATGTAATTCATTATGCCTAAATACTGGTTCCATCTAACCGATGTCTATGCAGATATACATGATTTTCTACATAGGATCAACAGACCTGACATCTTGCACTTCCACCAATATTTCCTTTGTCAGGTGCGAGTATATTATCGAGACTAACTTTGATAATGCATCTGCATGTGTATTTTTAGCTCATGGAACCTTGATAATATCTACTTTTTGGAATTTTGACATCCATCTTTTGACCTCGGCCATATACTTCTTTAAAATCATACCTAGAGCCTCATAATTTCCCAAGTTTTGAATTACAGGTAGTTGTGAGTCACCGTGTATCTTTATGCTCCGACCTCCTATTTTATGGGTCAACTTCATTCCACAAATGAGCATCTCATATTCAGCTTCATTATTTGTTGCTGGGAATCCGAACCTTAAAACATAAGTAAGGTAATCCCTTTCCGAAGACCTAATTATGATGCCTGCTCCGGCTCTGGATTCACATGAAGCCCCATCAACGTGAAGCTCTCATGTGAGGTCCTATCCAAACATTAGTTGGTGCTCCTTGGACTGATCCACTATCATGATTAATTCTAACTTTTCAAATCCATGATTTTCTACTATGAAGTCACCTAAATCTTTCACTTCAATGGTTGTTCGAGACTTGAACTCAATATCAAAATCAAACAGCTCAACCGATCATTTTAGCATCCTTTCCAAGGTAACAGGTGTGCTCAATATATTTTTCACGGGGAAGTTTGTTAAGATAATTAATTTATGGCCGTGAAAATAAGGTCTCGACTTTCGAGCTGATATTACCATGGAGAATGCAGCTTTTTCTATAAGATAGTAAATCCTTTTGGGCCCCTGAAGCACCTTACTTACAAAATATATAGGACATGCTTGCTGTGTTCATCCTCTTTCAAGAGAACTAAGTTGATTACTGAATCCGCAATTGATATGTATAAGTACAACGGTTCTTCTTTTTGTGAGGACATGAGCTTTGGTAAGTTGTTCAAATATTTCTTAAGCTCTTCAAAGGCCTTCTGACCTTCTTCTGTCTACTAGAAGTTTTCTTTTTTTATGAGTTGGTAAAATGGTAACCCTCTTTCTGCTAATTTGGATAAGAATCGGTTCATAGCTGCCATCCTACCAGTTTATCTTTGAACTTCTTTGACCGAAGCAGGAGTCTTCATATCAATTATGGCCTGAACCTTTTCTGGGTTAGCCTCAATTCTCCTATGAGAGACTATGAACCCATAAATTTTCTTGAGGGGACTTCATTTTTTGGGGTTCAACCTCATCCGAATTAACCTTAATATCTCGAAAGTTTCTCCCAAATCCTCCAGCATTTCTTCGAAGGTTTTGGTTTTCACTACCATATCGTCTTTATAGACCTCCATGTTACGACCTACTTGTGATTTGAATTCCTTATTAACGAGCCTCTGATATGTGGCTACTGCATTTTTAAGATCAAAAGGCATCGTAACATAACACTACGTGCCTCAGTCCGTGATGAAGGAGGTTTTCTCCACATCTTCCTTTGCCATGAATATCTGATGATATCACCTAGGACCTTGAGTGCATCTAGAAAATGCAAAATATAAAACCGTACAAAGGAATCAACTACAATATCGATCCGAGGCAAAGGGTAACTATCATTTGGACAGGTTTTATTATGATCGGTAAAGTCTTGGCACATGTGCTATGAAGAGTCTTTCTTAGTTACAAGGACAGGGTTACAAAACTAGGTTGGATATGAAATTTCTCTAATTTTTTGTAGTTAAGAGCTTGTCCACCTCGGCTTTGATAACTAAGTTGCATTCTGGACCGAAAAGGCACTTCTTTTGCTTGATTGGCGTTTATGTTGGGTCCATTCCGAGCTTATGCTCAATAATTTCTTGAGGAATGAAAGGCATATCTTCCACTGCCCAAACAAATACGTCATTATATTGACTGAGGACTCTGAAGTGGTGACCTTTAAATCGCGCTAGTAGGATAGCACAAATTTTTATCTTTCTATCGGGGATGCTTGGATCCAAGGGTATTTCCTCAGTGGGAACCTCATCTTGTGGTCCCATAACATCTGACCTTGGCTTTGCCATTCCCCATGGGCTCGGGTAACTCTGGTATCTATGTGTGCTCTTTGAAGGCCCTGCATCTTCTTCTTCTCTCCTTAGGTCGGTCCATAATTCTTTTGGTATGCCCGAGGTGGATGGAGCATTGAACGTTTGTAGAAAAGCTTTATCTGCAACGGACATAGCTTGTGATTGTGACCGCAAGGATATCATATAGCATGCCCGAGCCTCTTGCTAGTCGCCAATCACCGTACCTTCCGACCCGTCCCTCAACATAAATTTGATTCTATTGTGGAACATGGAGGGAAGGATCCTATTCGTGGGATGACCTAGGATCATATTAGAGGAACTTTGTCTTTTGATGATGACGAAATTAGTCATCTAAACTCTGTGCCTAAGGAGAGTTCCAAGGGTTAGTGACAACATAATTTGTCCTTCTAGCATTACCAACTCCCCTGTAAAGTCCACCAGGGAAGTCTTAAAAGGCTTGATCAAAAACGAATCGATGTGCATTTTGGTTGCCTTCCCAAGCATCCCAAAAAATGATGTCCGTCGAATTTCCAGTGTCGATGAACACTCTGTGCATTTAGTAGCTAGCCACCTGGACATAAATCACCACAAGGTCGTTGTGGGGCATGTGGTTGGGAATAGAGTCATCCGAGCTGTACCCGAGGCTCATGAAAGGTTTTAGCCTCTTTTTTCGAACTTCTCCCGCAGGCATATGTCTTGCATATTTTTTTTCTCGCATTGCTAGAATCCCCTGTCACCAGTCCTCCAATTATAGTGTTTATCACACTAACCACACGAATCTACTCATCTTGAGCTTGAGGATTATTTCTATTTTGATTGTTTTAATTTGGCTGACGAGGAGGATCTTGATGAGGCTACACCTGGTTGGCCCTTTTGTTAGTATTCCTTTGAAATTCAGTGGCAGTCAACTAATGAACTATTACAGGAGTGCCTCCTGGATCGCTCTTTTGATCTCAATCTTCAAATGATTATATGCCTCCGTGTCATGACCATGTTTCCCATGGAAGTCCACGCAATATTTCGACTTATCCCTTTGATTTGGTCTTGCTAGCATTGGGGGAGGAGGCTCAAGGATCTGAGGTGTTGTATCTGGTACAATATTTCCCTCCTCGAGGTGTTCAGAGGTGTAAAATCTAATCCGGTAGGACTTTTATTCTCGGGGATTGATCCTCGATATTGTTGTTCGGGTAGATTACATGGCTCGCCAAAGGTCTTCTGTTGGGATAATTCAATCTTTCCACGACTTTTGGCTTCTCAGAAGAGGAGGAGTTGGAAGCGCAAGAGTTCTTTTTCTTTTGGGAATCATACATTTCTCTTTTAGTTCTATTAGATTCCTCACCTCATGTAAATTCCGAGGCTCTCTCCAACAGCTTAGAGTAAGTGTCTGGCATTCTCTTTGCCAGTTCAGCATTAAAGCTTCCAGGTCGAATACCACTGTAGAAGTAGCAATTAAGATTTTCTCATCCACATGTTTGATTTGAATCACTTTGTCATTTTACAATCAACGAACTTATTAAGGCAACTCATCTTACTTCAAACAACAAATTCTTTTAAGAAAAGGCATGTCCTTCTATGCTTCTACAGTAGAAATGTAGATGTGTAAAATGTTAGAAGGCCTTTGGAAGATTTTGAAGCAAAAGATGAGGACTACTTGTTTCAGCTTCCTTACTAACTGCACGTCTTGCACCTTGGTTCTTCATCTTTTTTGGAAAACAGAACTGATAAAAAAATTTGTTGTAACCTGGTAGGAATAGTTGAGATTTTGCGTTTCCCATAAACGGCGCCAAATAATAAAGGTGGGAATTGTTGAGAGAGAAAGAAAGAATGCTGAGGAGAATTGGAGAGAGAATTCTGTCTCTGAATTATGAGGAGAAACTTTGAAGGACTATGAGGATCTTGGCCCATGAACTCCCTATTTATAGATTCTCATAAAGGGTTTTATGGCCAACATCCTAAAAGAGACATAATTGCCTTTAATGGAGTTCTAAAACAATCATTGAAAATATGCCAACCACCAATTCTAAGTATCATCACTCTTTACATCCCACAAAACACACAATATCTCGATGCAGTAGAAACATCTACAAACACATACACATAGAAAGACTACACACAATCACAAGCATTTAACTTTTTTTTTTGGGTTGGGGGGTAAAACTTCCTCAAATTTTTTTTTGGATCCAATTTTGCATTGGAGAAGGTTTACTCATATGCGAAGAGAGCAAGAAGATCTGCAAAGGTAATTTTAGTTTCGCTACTATTGCTCTGCATCAAAGTCGGTAAGTTCGTGCATAAAATTTCAATTGCAATCCATAATTCAAGTTGTTTTTTTGGTTCCTAGATTGTGCTTACAATTTTGTAGATTCACATAATTCAAATTCTGCAATTGTTGTACTCTGTCTTAGCATATTCAGATTCAGAAAGGACCGATCTACACCTAATAACAGCTGCATATGAAACTTATAGCTTATAATTCGAGTTTATATGCGATAAGCTACAAAGCTTTATTTTGGATAATAGAAGTAGTACTTGGCCATGTAACTAGGCACGACCATGGCCCATTGTTTTGTTTTTTGAATAATACATGAATTTGTAGTTAATATTTGCATTCACATTTGAGACATTAGGCCACTCCAATTATCAAGTCAATGGAAACAAAAATCTCAAATAATAACTAATAGCAACTATAGTGTTTGAAGACAATTTAACAAAAGATCTCCACTATCATCTAAGTCTCGTGGAATCAAGGCTAAAGCTCTTCATCACCATAACATGTGCATTCCAGCCTGAAAATAATTGAGTCAAATATTAGTCCATAAATATCAACCAAAAGAAATAGAACACAAAACAAATTTGCAACCTTTAAATCATGTACAATAGAGCTCCAATTGGTTAATTATCAAAACAGATAAACCTCAACCATGAGAATATATCTGTGAAAATCTTCAAGTGAAACTCATTTATTATGCAATGTATTATCCTCGAATCAAAATGCACTTCTCCAATAATATTTTCCCATACAAAATACATCCCAATTTTCTTTATATACATCACACCTGTTTGGCCAAAAGTTCTAAACCCAAAAAGTAATAAATAACAAATATTACATGATTAAGAATGCTTACATCTTATCAATATGCAGAACAAAATGTGCTTTTAATCAATATAGTAGGCAAAATACCATTATCTTATTCCTAGGAAAAAAATGAACAAGCAACATATCATGTTTACTGAATAAGCTGTTATTCTGGAGTTACTTGCTTTAGAGTATTTAATTCTCTTGTTGACAACTATGATTATTACTTCAGTTTCAATTCGTAATATAATACAATCAAAATAAGGTAGATCTTTAAAAAAGTAAAATGAAACATTGTCTGTTTTGCTATTCAAAATTGGAAGAAAAGCTAAATAAATACTTGCTATACATAATATTGGCCGCATGTTGCAACTTCACCTTGAAGTAGGGACACGGCTCATGTAATGATAGAAATAGTAGTGCTCAACTATATCTACCCTCAAAACAGCCAGATTGAGAATGAATCAGTAAAGTTTAGAAGCGAATATGATCTTGAGTTAATTAAAAAAATATTTCTAAGTGACTTATTATAAAGTATGAAAGTTAGTTAGGAAATTCAGCTGATAATTGTTTAAGAATTAATTACCTGACCATTTTTTACAATAATGCATTGTAAGAACACATACCTAAACTCCATACCATTTATAGAAAAACAAACTCTCTCAAATTCCAAAGAAGAAGGTATCTACATGGAAATCACCTCATATTTTTTTTACAGAATGGAACATATGTGCTTATTAATTTGCACAAATTACATGGTTTATTGGCATCTAATATTGAGCAAAAAAATGATAAATTAAAACTAACATTAATCAACTTTTGGTCTATAAAGTTATCACCTACCACTTTCTGTGATTGTTACTCTATTTTTATAATAGGATAAACATTTTAACAAAGAAAAAAAAAAAAAAAACTCTTCAGTTTCAGGTTGTTTATTTGCTAACCAAGTGAACAAAGATACACTATTTTTCATGAAACTTATGTAGAAAAACTTGTAATTTTCGCTGGTTGTAATGCTCTACTCTCCTTCTAATGCCATTGCTTCCTTTTTAGAGGATTATGGAAGCACAGCCAACAGGAATCTATTGGGCTCTTGGCAAAGAAACACACATTAATTCAAATAGAATGTAAAATTTGTGAAGTCATGTCTACCAGCACTATAAACTCAACACAAAAGTATACATTTGTTCATACTTATTGATTTATGACTCCAAATTAAAATTGTTTTTAGCATAAATTTGGCATAAAAATGCAATTTATATGAGAAATCAAACACAAACAACAGAAAAAAAAAAATCCAAATTAAAAAATAACATTGGAATATCCATACATTTACCGCTACAAAGCTAAAAAGTAAATTTAGTAAAAGAATAAAACTACAAAAATCTAGTTCGAGAAAAGTAAGATACAAGGTAAAGAAACAAACTTTTTAGAGGACTGGGTAAAGACGAAGTCAGGGTTTCTTTGCCATCTTCCTAGTAATTGAGAAGCTCCTCTTGCGTGAGTCTTTGTATGCTTCGTTCTTCTTTTGTCACTCCCATTCCCATTATCCTATTTCGTTCAATTAAAAATACTGTAGATAAAAAATAATTAAAAACTCAAATCCCATCTCAAAATTTCACTGTCAACTCAAAATCAAGCACTTTTTTATAAAATTAATCTGCCAAATTTCAGGAAATATGTGAAAAAAAATCTAGGGTTTTTGAATGAAGTAAAAGTCGTTTTTTTTTTTTTTTTAAATCTATTGAATCAATGGAGAGAGCTGATTGTGATTTAGCAGATTATGTGATTAGAAACAAAAGCAAGGTCAAAGCAAAAGGGGAAAAAGAAATAAGAAAAATAGACAAAAGGGCATGGAATTTCTTCCCTCGTATCATCTTCCGCAAACTAAATTTTCTCAATACCGTTAACATTTTTGCATAAAAAATCATCCAAATTTCTCAGCTCCTATCCACAACAAATAAAAAAGAACCCATCATTAAAATCCAATCTTTATAATATTAAAGCTAAAATAGTTCATATTTAAACTAAAAATCTCAAACCCAAAAAATAATAATAAAATAAACTTTTAGGTGGTGTGAACTGTGAAGTTGGGGAACTTTTTCAATAGTCTTGCTTTGCTGATCCAATCTGCAAAAACGTGGCGACAAAAACGCAAAGCAAAGAGATGTTTAAATGAGCGATAAAAAGAGATTGAGAGTAGAAGATACCTTAAGAAGGATTGTGTTTCTTTAGCAATATCTGGTATATTTTCACTAAATAAAACCATCTGTTCTTTGGCATGATTTGTGATATGTACTACAGTATTATTTAGCAAAAATGTCAAAATCTAGGTATGTACTTTCCAAATTTTCTGCTAAAAAGAGAGCAAGTTTTCCACTGAAAAGAGGGATTGAGAGGAGAGAGGACTAGTGATTGAGCAAGGAGATGGGAGTAACGGAGAAGAGAGAAGAGTGTAGTCAATGGGCTGCAACAAACATCCAGATTTTCTGCTAGAAGTTCGGAATAATCTTCTCTTGATTGAAATAGGATGCAGGTACGATGGATATAATTCTAAGGGTTTTGGGTATATCCAGTAAGATTGCTTGCCCCTGTGCAAGCAATGGGCTTGGGCTTCTATCAACCTGGGCTGAAAAATGCGTGCGTGATTTGTGCATTGAGAATCCAAATCCAATTTGCAAAATTTCAGGCATTCAACAGCAATAGAGGGCCCAATGCATCCTTTATTTACAAATAGGTCTATGTCCTGTTAAGAACTGATTGGATCATAAGTTTTATTCTGAAGGGTAATAATGTCAATAAAAATATTTTGATGAGTAAAATTATTTGTAATGTAAAATATAAGAATCTATTTACAGAAAAGTCCCTTAATAATTACCAACTATTTTGGAACAACGTTTTAAAGTCAAGGTTCCAATTGTAATTTAATAATTTCCAAGCACATTCACATCATAAAAAAATCATATATTATTATCCACATGGCAAAGAGATGCTTTAAGCTGTAGTGTTTCAAGTCACTCTTATTATCTTGTTGTAGATATATGAAGTCACAGTACAAGATTTTGTTCTTTTAGTAACTTCAACACAATTTTGTCTGAAATATATAGTTCTTCACTGAAATTTTGATGGATGAGATTATCTGTATGGTGAGTTGTCAAGGATGAGTATTATTTCATATATGTACATACACAATCTAAGCATGTGTAATAAATTTGGAAATCTCACCTCTTGTAATAAATTTGGAAACCAGATAACTTACATGCAATCACACTTCTTTTCTTTTTTTATTTTTTATTTTTTGGTCAATTGCAGATCAGCTAAATTGATACTACAACTTTGGTGATTTCAAGTTTGTTGCTGTTAATTGGTAATCTTTTAATTATGATGTGCATACTTAATATTTGCTGCTTTGCTTTGGATATATATTGTGCTTAATCTAAAGTACTTTAATCTTGCACTTATTCATTTTGGACCAAGACTAAGGACTGTTTTTAAGGTATTTCTACATTAGCTATGACGGCAGCCAATGTTTCTGCTGAGATTATGGAAAAACATAGGAAAGATATGGATAAACCTTGGCCAGAAGAAAATTCTGGATCAGTTTTTTGAAAGAAAAGATAGAATTTTGGTTTTGTAAGGATTGAACTTATGAATCTGTATTAATGTTTGCTATTATATAAATATCTCTGTATACAGTCCTTGCTATGTTTACAGTATCCGTAGTAAGTATAACTATAAAAGTATTCAGCCTATTTATTACCATTTATCTTGATAAGAACAATATCATCCATTGTAAATATCTGCAAGAAATTTTAGGATGCTCGCAACTAGTACATACTGAAAGGACGAAATAATTAGTAAAATAATCTTTTTAGTTGTAAACAATGCAGTGAAAAATTGGAGTATCAAGTACATCCAAGTAATGTACTAGTATTTCTCTTTGTTTGTAAAACAAATAAACATTTAGAACGTTGCTTTAAGACAGGATACATGGAAAACTTGCTTTAACTAGCTTGATTACAAATCTCTTAAGTTGGCCTTAATACAAGAACTTTTGTATCACATTTTCAAAAATAAATAGTGATGTTCTAATACACGGTTTTGTCCCATGTATCGCATATCCCAAAAAAAAGAATAGTTTGGGTTTTTGGTTCTTAATTTAGATTACGATGATGCAATAATAGGCTGCCTAAGTGGCACTTAGATATTATTGTAATAATGCTTACATAACAAGTTCATTAAGTGCGTGTATGTAATTGATCACTATGTATAGTTGACAATGTCATGCCCCGAACATCCCTTTTCATTATATATAAATAGGGGGTCATTGAACTTTAATTATGAATAATTACAACTTTTACACATTTGATACAATTCTCCCAATCTCTCTCCAATTTCTCTACTCTCTCTCATTTGATTCAATTCTCCCAATCTCTCTCCAATTTCTCTACTCTCTCTCTCTGTCATTCCCACTCTCATCAATTGGGGAATCCAAAATGAAAAGCAACTGTTTCTCTTGTTTTTTGTTCATCACTTTTTGTTTTTCGGTGAAATTCTACATTTTTTGGCAATTAAGTCGGTAAAAGTGATAATTCAGTTGGTGAAAACCTAAAGTCTAGTTGATTTAACTAATCAAAATTTTCAAAAAAATGAAGAATTGTGGTTAGTTTAAGATGCTGAACAGCAAAGAAACCGAAGGAGATAATTAACATCTTTTTCTTGAAAACGCCTGTGAGAAGGAGGCTAAAACTTCACTAGAGCTTCAACAACAACAGAACAATGTTCTGAAATATATCTCTGAGTATTTTGAATCCTTTCGAGCCTTCATGGAACAACGAGAGAATCTAATGCCATCTTGACAGCTGGACCAACCGAACAGGCAAAAAGCCGAATAGCAATGCCCCGGTCGCCATCCCAACAAGTAGCCTATAAATGCCATGGGCAGTAATGACCTGAGGCATAGAATTATTCGCTGTCGATCTTTAGACCGACCTAAGCATTCTAAGACGAAAATGAATTGACTTACGAGGTCATCAATCCATGAAAGAATTGGTCCTCAAAGATCCAAGTCTATTGACTGAACAAGCCTCTCTCCAGTGGCTTTTGAGCAACTCGAGGAGCAGAGTTTGGAAAGAAAAATTCAGGAAATACTAAAGAAAAACAATTTGGTAACCCACACTTCTCTTCCATCAGAGATAGACCGAGATCTCTTCACAATGTCTATCGAGATAGAACTTCTGTCAGTACAATTCAAACAACCAGATTTGGCCAAGTACAAAGGGGATTTTGATTTTTTCGATCATGTTTTGCATATTGTGGTTGTGACGAGCCTCTATGGGTAAGGTAATACCACTTGATGCAAATTATTCGATACAATCCTTAGAAGACTAGCACAAAAATGGTTTCAAGAGCCGCCATTAAACATGTTTTGCATGTTGTGGTTGTGACGAGCCTCTATGGGTAAGGTAATACCACTTGATGCAAATTATTCAATACAATCCTTAGAAGAATAGCACAAAAATGGTTTCAAGAGCCACCATTAAACAATTCTCTCAATTGCTGCTTTTCATGATTTGGCGAAGTCTTTCTTGGGTCATTCAGGAGCAAGTCAATTATTCAGAAGAATACTTCATATTTGATGAACATTATATAGAGATATGTTGAATCCTTAAGCAAATATGGTTCAAATTAAAAATGTTGATGAAAAAAATTATGATTGTTGTTATCTGTAGTGGTATTCGACTTGGAAATTTCAATGCAGAGTTGGCTAAGAGGATGTGCACTACGTATTCCAAGTTGCTAGAGCATGCCTCAGAGCACATACAAGGAGAAGAGTCCAAGCGCGAGTTTAATAAAGTAAAAAAAGACATATAAAGTTGGTTCGAACCCCTCCCCATTCAAAAAGTAAAGATGACAAATGGGTTGGGTTACCCTAATTGAAGACCCTTGATGGATCGAGTAAATTTTCTGAACAATAATGTTGTTGATAGGCCACCAAGAACAAAAGCTTTTCCGAACTCAGATTTCACTCTTCTGAACACCTCAAGGAGAGAAATACTTATCGATTAGTACAACAAATGGGAATTCTTGAACCACCTCCCCTGATGTAAACTGGTCCTGACCAATAGGATAAATCAAAATACTATGCCATCTATTGCCAACATGGTCACGACACCGAGGTATCTAATCACCTCAAAGTTGGAATTAACAGAGCCATCCAGGATGGTCACCTCCTACAGTTTATTCAACGAGTTCCATAGAATTCAGGCAAATTGATAATAATAGGGATAATCGAGTTCAACCCCGACAATATCCTCCTTGTCAACCAACTGAAAATAATCAGAATAGGAACAACAATTGCCCTTAGGATTTGGACCCACAAACCAATATTGTCAGGGTCATCAATAAATTGCCGGAGGTGTGACGATCTAGGCAAGGCTCTGCCAATACACATCTAGATGTGCTATATATATCCCCGAGGGCAAAGATAGAGAAAAAGGCTAAGGCCCTTCATGAGTCTTGGCTACACCTCTAATGACCCCATCCCTAGCCAAATGCCACATAATGATCGTATATTGGTAATCCATGTTCAGGTATTCGGCTATGAGATGCATCAAGTTTTCATTGACACTGGGAGTTTGGCTAACATCATTTTCTTGGATGGTTGAGAAAAGATGCATATCGAGCCATCCCTAATTCAACCATTCAAGATACCTCCAGTCGAATTAATGGGAGACTAGGTCATGTCAGAGAGGCAAATCATATTGCCTTTGACCTTAGGAACTCCTTCGAAGCACAAAGTTGAGATTACAAACTTTGTCATCGTCAAAAGTGACAGATCCTGTAATATGATTTGGACCAACCTACACAGTATATATTCAGAATCTTACCATCAGTGTCTCAGATGTGTATAAGAGACATGCTATTTACTTGAGAGTGAAGGTATGATGATTGGAAATTAGCAAGAGGCTCAAGCCTACTATATGATGTCATTACGATCTAAATCTCAAGCCATGACAATAACATATAAGGTATACCTTGAAGTGCCTTCCACTTCAAATGCAGTTCAACTACCTTTGTTACCTGAATCGAAATGGAAAAGGAAAAGTAAAAATATAGTGATAGGACGAGGTCTCTACTGACTAAGGGCCACTTCTTCAGTAGAGACCCTGTCTCTTATACACATAAAAATGTGCCATTCTCAAGCAAAACTGAAAAGCCTCCTTATCAATCTTTTGTGTGAATATAAGGGTATTTTTGCTTGAACCATAGAGGACATGCCATGCATATTTTAGGAAATCACAGAACACAAGTTAGGCATTGATCCAACCCATAAACCTGTCAAGCAAAAGAAGTGCCTCTTCGGACCGGAATGAAGTTTAATAATTGAGGCAGAAGTAGATAAACTTCTTGCAGCCAAATTCATCAGACAAGTACTATATCCAACTTGGCCGTGTAATCCTATACTTGCAACAAAGCCTGATTGATCATGGTGAATGTATCAAGATTTTATAGATATTAATAAAGCTTGTCCCAAGAACAGTTATCCTTTGTCTCGAATTGATATAGTAGTAGAATCCTTTGTTGGTTTTTAGCTCTATTTTACACTTTTTAGATGCATTCAAAAGGCATCATCAAATATATATGGCAAAGGAAGTATGCAGAAAAGACCTCCTTCATCACTAATCAATGCACTTACTACTATATCACTGTCATTCGGACTCAAGAACACTGGAGCAATATATCAAAGCTGGTGAATAAAAATGTTCAAGTCTCAGACAGGTCGAAATATGAAAGTTTATGGAGATGACATGGATATTAAAAATAAGACATTTGAAGAGATTATTGTAGATCTAAGGGAAACATTTGATAGACTAAGATCAATACAAATGAGGCTAAACCTTAAGAAGTGCACATTCAAGGTCTCCTCGAGAAAATTCTTGGGCTTTATAGTGTTTCACCAAGATATTAAGGAAAATCTAGAAAAAGTTAAAGCAATCATTTATATGAAGCCCCCAACCTCGATAAAAGAAGTACAAAAATTGACTAGGAGAATTGTAGCTCTAAACTAATTCTTGTCAAAATCTGCTAAAAAGGGATTACTACCAGGGATTTTACTAGCTTATCAAAAAGGTGGATGACTTTTGTTGGACTGATGAAGCTCAAAAAGCCTTCGATGAGTTAAAGTTGAAGGAATATCTAGGAAATATATCAAAACTCCTTTCTCCACAAAAGGACAAATACATCCAACCAGGCTGTTAGCTTGGTTCTTCTCAGAAAGGCTAAAAATAGGAGTCATTTTCCTATATATTTTAAAGCAAGGTGTTTCAAGGGCCAAAAAAGAATTATCCACTCATAGAAAAGGCAGCCTTTGCTTTGATTACAACGGCTCAGAAGCTGAGCCCATATTTTCAGGGTCACAAAATTATTATGCTTTCCTTTAAAAAATAATTTGACCAAGCCAAAATGTCTCGAAGAGAATGCTAAAATGGTTAGTGGAGCTATTCGAATTTGATGTTGAGTTCAGACCTCAGACAGCCATTAAAGCGTAAGTTCTTTCAAACTTCATAGTTGAAAATTGCGAGTCCAAGAAGTTAGAATTAATAATGTCTATGGAACTTAACTTATAAAGAAGCCGAATTGAAGGACAATCTAATTTGGGAATTGCATGTTGATGGAGCTTCCTCCGAATCCAAATTTGGTACAGGTATTATTATCCGAACTCTGAAAGGAGATCATCTCGCTTATACATTAAGATTCAAATTTCAAGCAAAATTAATTAAATGGAATATGAAGCACCCATATGTGAAATAAAGTTGTTCATAAAATAAGAGCTCAGACATTGAAAATTCATAGCGATTCTCAGCTCATGGTAAACCAAAGCCTTCAAAATTATGAGGCTAGAGGAGTAAAATTTTAAAGAAATATCTTGATGAAGTGAGAAAATGTGAGTCAAAATTCAAAAAGGTTGAGCTCTTAAAAGTGCACCAAGCTAAAATCACTTGTTCAGGTGCATTATCTAAATTGGCCTCATTCATGTACTCATACCTCACAAATGAAATTCTTGTAGAAATTGAAAATACAAGATCTATTGGTCTAGTGGTAAGGGTCATGGATGTTGATATGGGATCTCGGATAAATGAAGCCCATAATGCAATACCTTGAAAACAATATTCTCCCTAAAAATCTAGTCGAGGCAAGATGTGTTAAATATAGGGCAATCAAATACGTGATCATTAATGGAGTTCTTTACAACAAAAATAAAAAATAAAAAAATTTGTGTCTACTTTTTATATGCTTGCGACTTGATGAAGCTAAATATGTTCTAAAGGAAGTTAATGAAGACATTTATGGAAGTCAAGTGGGGCCAAGAAGTTTAGCTGGGAAAGTATTATTAATAGGATATTATTGGCCGACCTTGCATTATGATGCAATGCTCTTGTTTGGGCATGTCATAAATGTCAAATACATGTGCCAATTCCACAGAGGCCTAGATCAAATATGGTCCTAATACAAAGCCCTTGGCCATTTGCACAGTGGGGGATTGATTTACTTGGTCTTTTGCCTCAAAGACCTAGAAAAGTGCAATTTTTGGTTATGGCAATTGACTACTTAACAAAGTGGATAGAAGACCAAACCATGAGCCTCTATTTCAAAAAAAGAAATAGAAAAGTTCTTTTGGAAAAATATCATTTGCCAATTCAGAATTCTCACAGTTCTCATCTCACATAACGAAAAATAGTTTCAAGGAGAACTTTTGCAAGTTTATGTGCTGGGCTTGCGATAAAGTAACATTTCACTTTGGTGGCTCACTCTCAAGTAAATAGGCAAACTAAGGTATGTAATAGAACTCTCCTTATGTGCCTTAAAACTAGACTAAAAAAAGGCTAAAGGCTCTTGGGTCGACGATTTGCCAAGTGTTCTTTGAACTTACGGAACTACACCTCAAACAGCTAATGGGAACATGCCCTTTAGCCTTGTATATGGATCTAAGACCCTTATTCCAATAGAGATAGGTTTGCCTTTGGCTCACACAGCCTTGCATGATCCAGAGCGAAATGATGAGGCCCCAAAGATCAATTTGGACATGTTAGAAGAAAGAAGACTAGATGTTTTCATACTGGAAGCAAAGTATAAACAAGTAATGTCCAAACACTACAACTCTAGGGTAAAGCATCAATATTTGAAGCCAGGAGATTTAGTTCTTAGAAAAAATAAAGCCATTAGAGCTGAAGGCACAAAGAATTTAGATCCGAATTGGGAAGGTCCTTATCAGGTAGTCGAGACTTAAGCTTGTGCGCATGAATGGAGACCTTGTTCCCAAATGTGGAACATTGTAAATTTGAAAAAGTATTACCCAAGACTATGATGATATTGGTAATTGAAGTAAAATGATTCCATTTCATTATTAAAAAAACAAAAAGGTCAAAACGAAGAGCTACCCTAAGCCCACCAATATGCTCAAGTGGCAAGGATTAAGCTCAAAGAAAGAAAAGAAGAACGGCCGAGACTTACAAGGTCCCCTCCTCAAAATGAAGAGCTATCCTAAGTCCGCTGATGTGCTCAAGTGGCAAGGATCAAGCTTAGATAAAGAAAAGAAAAAGGACTGAGACCTACAAGGCCTCCCTTAAATATGAGAGCTGCACCACTTGGACCGGCCAAGGTGATCAACTAGGCATGATCAAGACTCAAGAAAAAGCAAATTAAATAAAAAGAGCATGAGTGCTAGGAGGGTCGAGACCTAATAGTTCCCCCTCAATATAATAAGCCACCCTAAGCTTGCCAATATGCTAAAGAGGTAAGGGTCAGAATAACAAAGAAAAAACAAAATGAAAATTGAAAGTTATGCTGGCTAGGGAAGTCTTCTAAATTCTCCTTCAACCCATATTGGTGAGAACCTCAAAATTTGTAACACCCTAAAAGGCTCTTAGCCATTAATAATAATCAATGCAAAAGCATTTTACTCTTGTAACTACACTTAGAAAATTTTTGGAATGATTACAACACTTAGAATTTTTTAGGGAATGTTTAAGCCTAAGGAAGGAAACAATATGCTAAGACCATTTCCGGTTATGTTTTGTTCTTGTATAAATGAAGTGCGAGCTAAAAGTACAAGTATTATTTCAAAAAAAAAGAAAAAAGAGAAAGAACAAGCTTTAGCAAGCTAGAAAAAAAGAAGCTAGCAAGAGGTTCATATGAAGTCAAGGGAAAGACTTGTATTTTATTATAATTGAAAAGTCATATAAGGAGCCCTACAACTATTACAAAGAAAAGGAAATTAAGACTAAGAAGTGGTGGTCGGCTCTTCAGTAGCAGCTGAGATTTTGAGATGGATCAGAAGATAAAAGCTAAGAACAGGGACTTGGTTGTTTGGAAGGGCCCCCAATTGTAATCTCGGTGGTTTCTAGACCATCAAGTAGTGGCAGAGGTACTTTCAAATCTACTTCCATCCTATTTATCACCTTATCATCCATTAACTGATCATAGGAAAGCCTAGTGTACAAGCTTTCATCCTTTACCAAGTGATCACAAGCCATCATGAAACCCATCACAAATGACAACTTGGTGAACTCTTTCAACTTTTGATCACACTCTTCCAAGGCCAAGAATTCATTCCTACCCCGAATCCTCAGCTTGACTTCGCGAGATGCAAGCTTTGCGTCGGTCGAACTAGTGATATTGTCCCTGGAGAACCTTCTTATCTTGTTCAGTCACATCTATTTGAAGAGTTCTCTTCTTAGATTCCAGATGGCTAATTTTCTCCTTCAGTTCATTCGTCTGAGCCTTCTATTCATCGATCCTCTTACTGGCCTCGAGGTTGCACTTCATCTCGTTCTCATCCATAGCTTTTTTGCAGCTTCTTTCATTCTTCTATTCAGCTTGGAGATTAACATGAGCAAATTCTTGCCTCATGCTAGCCATTTCAGAGATAAAAGTTACCTTCTTCTCAGCTATGATAGGTAAATGAGCAACTAGCTGCAAAATTAATAAATGAATTCAAGTAAAAAGCTGAGAAGGGGCTAAAAAGTTTCAAAAATTAAAAGAGATGGGGGAAGTTTCTTACATTCATTACACTAACGTGTATCTTATCAATCCTCTATTAAAGAGTTAGATGTTTGACGTACTCCATGTCCTGATGCAAAGTGATGGCCTTAGCTTATTCCCGAGCACACCTTGGCATATTAAGATCGGTCATTTATGTCTAGAGGAAAGTAGGTCTAAAATTGGTACTCCCTGAAGATGGGGAGTGAGGCAGTGGGAGGACAAATTTTTGACCCCAAAGAAGGTTTGGAGAACCAGTAACCTTCTTTTACTTCTCGGGGGTCCGCATTTTGCTACAAGGAAAAAGTTGCCATTCAATTATGTTAGGATTTTCTAGATGAAAAAAATGCAATCATTTGAGCTCCTGATAGGGCTCTCACCATAAGAAGTAATGTATTGAAAAGTTGGGATTCTAGAGCTTTGCCCTATAGCTCTCGTTATAGCACCAGAGGCACTGGAGGAGTGAAGAGCTGTGGAATCCGTGATAAAAATTCTTCTTTCCTTCTTGTCCTCCTCGATGTTGCCAGATGACTCAATTGTAATTGTGGCTCGAGCTCTTTCTCTTGAGGCTCGAAGAGAAGCGACAGTTGTAAGAGTAGCCACGCTACTATCACAGTCAGGATGCTTGTGGTACTAATCTGGCAACATTGGAGGTGGCGATCATCACCGCATCCATGTCGATAAAAGCGAACACCAAAGTGCTATCCACTAGCAGAGCAATAGCTTTACTGGAGCCTGCAATGGTGGTCAGTTAAGCCGATGAGCTGGCCCCAGTAGTTAAGGCTGTAAGGACTAGGCTCATCAAGTATGTACTCAAGCCTGCGAAGCCAAAATTTAATAATGTCAGTTTGGTATAGTTGCAAAATGATACAACTTTAAGTAATACAGAAAGGTAGTAATTGACCTTTCTTGTGGTCAAAGTCTTCTAGGATACTTCAACCAGGGAAAAGACCAGTCCAAGCTAAAGTGTCATGGCTTGAGATGACAGGCTGACCTCATAGTCAACCATAAGGATAGTCTGAATCAATTTCTTGTCATCATTGGAATCCAAAGAGCTGTCATTCCTAGCCGAAATAGATTCCTTAACAAGGTTCCATGTGCACCAAGGCATCACAGGTTCAAGGTATCAGACAAGGAAAAAATTCTTCTTCCAGTCATGGCATAGAAGAAGGGTTTCCCATGGTTAATTGTTTTCTTGCAGTTTGGGGAGATATATAGAAAAACCTGTGGTTCAGGGTTAATTTTAGCATCATCATAAAGGTTCCTAAAGAAAGAGGAAAATCATATAATTTATACATAATGCAAAACCTAGCTATTATCCTCATACTATTAGGAGTCAGCTAGGATATGCTAATGTTCCAGCGATTAGACAATTGGAAATGAGAAGGGAGCAAGGGCAGTCTTAAGCCTGCTTCTAGTTACTCTTCGTAAATGGTCATGTATTCGAGGAGAGTTCAATGACCTTGGTTCTCAGCTGAAGGTAATTTTATATGTACATTTTTTGAGAGTCAGTATTGGTCCCTAAGGTCCCTAATGGCTTCAAGGGGAAAAAGTATTTTGGGTATATACAATTTAGAGCCCTGAGTATTCATTCATAGAGGGCTCGAAAGAAGAAGGTTCCCTTGGAAAATTCATGTGAACTGCAGCAAAAAAAGCCTCAATATAGGATACAGGTTCAATAATTTATCAATGGGATCCCTAGGAGAAGAAGGTTGTGGTGTGCTAATACGAGGAAAGGTAGTGAATGTACCAAACATTGTTGGAAATTGATGAAAATCTTCTTGAAATCTAGAAAGCTTAGAAGGGTTTGAATAAATCACGAGTTCTTGCCAGAAAGGGGATAATTGGCTTGAAAGAAAAAGCAAATACAGGGCTTAAAGGTTATGGGAGCAAAATTGCAAAGGAAAGAGATGGAGGCATTGAGAAAATGAGAATTCTTAGCAAAAATGAAAGTGAGAGAAAGGATACACAATAGCAGCAGCAGGCATTGAGGTGGGTAAAGCCAAAAGTGATGAAGAAACTCTAAGGGAAGATATATATATATATATATATACTCAGGCAATTTAGGCTAATTGATCCATTGAAAACAAGAAAAAGAGTTTACTTTTATGGTCAATTGGTCCGGGTTGACTAACAAAAGTAGATCTAACCCAGATTGGTAATGAAAGTGGGCATATTGAATCAAGGAATGTGGTAATAAATATGCATGCGAGAAATAAGGTGTTTTGGACGGTTTTCGAGAAAGGGCAATCATTGCGGGGGAAATGAAGGGGTTTAATCTAGTTGGTAGGAATATCAAGAGTTTGATTTGAAAATTGAATGGATAAGTTCGAGGAGGGAAATTGAATATAATTCGAGGAGTTTGGGGTCCAAGGTTTTTTAATAGAAGAAGATCGAGTTTCGGATTCAAGGAAGAATTTGGGGTCTGCTAGGAACCCAATGAGTTGTGGGCTTTGGCTCATGGATAAGTCAATGTCTTCTCAAGGATTTCAAGAAAAAGAAACCCCAAAATAAAATCAAGTATAAAAATAATAATAAAAAAAAAGAAGTAATAATAATTTGGCCCATGATCTGGGGACTCAGTCCAATGCAATAAGAGAGTTTTAGCTCAGGTTATACATGTATGACTTGGAGGTTTTGGTACCGGGGCTTCTAAAGTTTGAGTACTACGTGATATTGACCTAGGCATGCCTAGTAAAAGTCCAAGCCCTTGCCTATTAAGCTAATGCATTATAACTTCCAGGTTGGGGACTTTGGTTCAAAGTTAATTGCAAGGCTTTAAACTTGGATAAGGGCTTCGAAAGCAAGGAGCTGGGTAACTGTAGACTTTCACCCCGTAAAGAGGAAAATGTACAAATCACAGGTTACCTAAGCTCCTGTGCCTCAACTCTTGGAATTTATGCATTAAAAGTCTTCAATATGGGGACCTAATTCAAGGCCAAAAAAGAAGCATTCACTCAGATCATAGAACACACAACCTAGAGGCCTCAGATGGGGACTTAGAATTCATTTACCAGTTCAGCTCTAAAGCCAAATTTGGCACCAAACTAAGGGTACTAATGATGATGCAATAATAGGCTACCTATGTGGAACTTAGATATTGTTGTAATGATACTTACATGGCAAGCTCATTAAGGGCATTATGCAATTGGCCACTATGTATAGCTGACAATGTCATGGACCAGACATCCCTCTGTCTCATTGTCTATAAATAGGGGTTCTAGAGACTTAATTAGGAATAATTACAACTTTTATACATTCAATTCAATTCCCCCAATCTCTCTCCAATTTCTCTGCTTTCTCTCTCTCTCTACTATTCTCACTCTCAACAGATTAGTAAACTAAGATTCTGAGTTCGTATGAGTGTACTTTCTATTTGAGGATAGTAGTTTCTTTTTCATTTTTTTAAATTTTTTGTTATTTACTGTATTCCATAGTCTAAATGAAGGTATTACAGGTAGTGTATCTTTTTCGTGTTTACCTAAAAATAAAAAGATGAAAACAAACAGATAAAACAAATGTGACATATCAAGGATGCCTCTTAAATACAATAGGATTTTTGTTGCATTGATACAAGTGGATGTTGGCAAGGAATCTAACACATTGAAGATTATGTTGTATGGGATATGAGTGGACCACATTGACCTCTAACCTAAAGAAAAAACATACGAAAAAAAAACTTTTTATGAAAAATGGGAAGAAAAATCAAAAAAGAAATATAGAAATTTTATTAGAAAAAATTTAAAACATTATGAAGAAAAGGCTAGGGATGGAAATAGGTAGGGGTGGAAGAGGGGAGATTGGGGTTAGGGATGGTGGGGGAGCAGATTAAGGGTTAGGGGTGGCAAGGAGAGTAAATTGGGGGTTTAAGGGTCTGGGTGATGCGAGATTGGGGTAGAGAATGGGGGATTTAGGGTGGGGCTACGGGATGGCAAAGGTAGCAAATGGAGTCTTGGGAAAAGGGTGGCGAGACTGGAGATGGGCGGTGGCAAGGTCATGTGGGCAAGATTGAATAGGGAAAGAGGGTTTGGGTGGCGGGATTAAGGTAAGCGGTTAGAGGTGGTTGCACATTGGGGGGAGGGTAAGGGTAGGGGTAGTTGAAATAGAGGTGGGTTAGGCATGAGTGGGGAATGGCTTGGCAAGGAAAGGATAAAATGAGGGTATGGTTGGTGGCTGAAAATGGTGGCGGGTAGTGGTAGAGGTTTGTTGGGAAAGGGGTATAATAAAGCAAGATGATTATTTTTATTTTTTCCTTAGAATTTTGTTTAATTTTATTTTTGACCCTTAAAATAATTCAATGAACCTCCATCCCATTTATTTTGTCATAATTTGTCTTTCAAGATCAAATAGATCAATTTTATAATGAACAATTCATATGCATTTATTTGGTTTTTATTGAAATTTCTTCAACAAAAATAAAATTTATATCAAAATATTAACACATGTAAACTAAGCATTATAATTTTTGATTCTAATGTTACATGGTATCTATGTCATAATAATAAATGTGTAAATAATTATTTGAAATGATCACTTGAACAAGGAATAGTATGAATGTGCTTGTATTATGTATGAACCTAGTACTTTATATGCAATTCGTTTTTTGAATATGGACTAACTTTTTGTAGTTATCATTTCATTACTATGCAAATTCAACAGTAGTACCATGATTTAAGTACATCAATCGGTATACATTGAACAATACATAATGAAAGGTAAATATCATGTAGACCAAATTACTTCATATCAAACAAAGTTTTCTAAGCACAATTGCTTAGTTCATATCAACTGATTGTTATTCTTACTTTCACATATATGATGATCAAATTGTAAGTCAGGTAGTTGTTCATCATTAATCTGGTTATCATATATATATATATATATATATATATATATATATAGATTTTATATATATATATATAATTACACATCTAGATGTGTATAAGAGATAGCTCCCCAAGACTATCTCCCCTTCTTTCTAAGAGATTCATGCCAAAATCTTCCTTTCCCTTCATCTTTTCAATTTCAAACCAAAATAATCTCATGCTATCCCAAAATCTAGGTGCATTTTTGTATTTAGTTGCTTGCAGAGATAAAATTTATTATTCTAGACTATATTTATCAGATTTAGTTTGTTAATATCTGATCTCTTAAGAATAATAAATTTTAGATGTGTTTAAGAGAAAGAAAGGTAAAATTTATTATTTGGACTTTCTTTTTATTTCGTTATTTGGTTGGTATTTTTCTTATATTTCATGTTTTTCTGTTTTTATTTGTGTATTTTTTGTTTTCATGTTTTTTGCCGAAGGTAAAATTTTTTTTCTTGCTTTATTTATTTAATTATTTTTCTGATTATTATTATTTTCAGTTTTTTTTTGGGTTTAGGTTTCTTTTTCTTTCCTTTTTTTTTTTTTTTTGCGGAGGTAAAATTTGTTATTGTTGCGTGTCTTATTTCATTGTTTGTTTAGTATTTATTACTCTTGCTCTTTTTATTTCGTTGTTTGCTTGGTACTTTTCTTATATTTCATGTTTTTTATGATTTTTTTTTTTGTTTTTTTTGTTTGTTTTTGGGTTACTTGTTGAAGGTAAATTTTTTTATTCTTGCTCTATTATTTCGTTATTTTTTTATCATTGTTTTTCTCATTCTTATTATTTTTGGTTTTTTTTTTTTTTTTTTTTGAGTTCAAGTTTCGTTTTTTTTTTTTTTTTTTTTTTTGGAGATAAAATTTATTATTCTTGCACTTTTTATCTTCATTGTTTGTTTGGTATTTTTCTTAAATTTATTTTTTCTATTTATTTTTTTATTTTTTTTTTTGTGTTTTTTGTTTTTAGGTTGCTTGCTGAAGGTAATTTTTTTTTTCTTTCTCTATTGATTTCGTTGTTTTTCTGATTATTGTTATTTTTTTTAGAATTTTAGGGTTCAGGTTTCTTTTTCTTTTTTTTTTTTTTTTTTTTTGGTGAGGTAAAATTTATTATTCTTACTCTTTTTTTTTGAGTTGTATATAAACGTTGTATACGATTATATTTGGTACAGGGCAATCTCCATATGAAGGTAGTTCTCATATTCTATATCCACTTTGTGTACAGAGTTAAATGCCTTGAGAGTAACCCATCTTGATGTTTTGGATGTAGACTTAGTATTGATTCTTTCCTTCATATGCCTGACAGCCTAAGGGTATTTTATTTAAATTGGTTGTATTTATGCATTTTATTCTCATTTTAATTAAAGTTAATAAGAGTTAATTCACTTTAATTGGGATATGCTTTTGAGTTGTTGATCCCAAATTTGTATTATTTAAAACCTGTTGTGTGAGTTCTATATGAACTGATATTAATATATTTGTTATTTTCATTTTTAAAGTTTCTATTTATTTTGCAGATTACAGAAGAAAAATGAAGTACAAGGAAATGTTTGCACTAAAAGCAATGCTAATCAAATGTCTTCTTGGTACAAGGAAAATAGTTTGTAAGAACAGAGTAGTTTTTGGGCCGTACATTACAGTTTCATTGTGAAGGAAGAAATATTTTATGTGATCATATTTGATTTATGTTCTAACTTTTTTTACTTTGAAGCAAAATCAAACCTATACTAGTTTGTCAACCTGGAAAAATAGTCTACCTTATACATTAGGAGTTATTTTGCAGATTAAGTATAATTTAACTTAATCATTTTGCATTGTTTTGGTGGGCTGATAATTAATTTTGTTTTGTGACTTGAATTTTCAGGCTAATTATAGTGATTAGTTGCAAGAAGACCGAGAATGTTTAGAAATAATGTAGAAGGTAAGTTTTAAAAGGCATTCAATAATTTTAGATGGGTTAATTTAAGAGCAACCATTATTTGTTACCTCATTATTTTATAAAATTTTAATAATTAAAATACTTTGAAGTTCATCTCATATTGAAATTAAAAGTACTTTTATGTTTATTATTACTCTTAAATAAGTTGTTTATTCAAATCTCTATCCTTTAAATATAGGATTTATCTACCACAGTAAAGTTATTTTGATTTCTAAAGACTCCTAATGCATTAAGCAGCCTTGCAAAAGGTTTTACTGAGTAGTTCAAACACTTCATAGACATTACACTGTCTATTCATTTTTCTGTTTTACGTTTCAGATGAAACATTTGAAGCATCTCAATTATATAATCAAATATTGTGGTTGATCGAGCCTTTTTTGCTTTTACTATCCTTTATCTATTGTCAACTATTAAAAAAGATTACAATCTACTAAAATTAAACATGAGTATAATAATGTTAAAAGTTTAGTATCATCGACCTTACAATTGATAAATTTTAACAAATTTATAAAGTACATGACTATCTCGAGTTTTAGGTGTGCAACGAACAGGAACACAACTAATGATTTTATAATTTTTGAAACTAATTTTACAAAATTAAATTATAAAGCTTAAAAACAAGATTATATTTTTATTATCTTTATGTTTAAATATAAAATCATTTTTGTCGTCCTTCATCTATTCCTATTCAAGGAATGGGTTACAACTAGTTTGTTTTATGTTTTTAGAACGCCACTTTCAGATATTGGAAAAAAATTAATTTGGTCCCTTATCTTTAGGGTATAGACAATTTGATCCTTTATCTATCTAAAAGATCATTTTAGTCCCTCATCTTTAAAAAAATTAACTAATTTAAAGCTTATGATTGGACAAACTAATGTTGCGTTGATAACACATCTACTATAGATTCATAGCCATGTAATTATGTATCGCACATTAAAATAATATGTTCACAGAGCTAGTTTTTGCATAATCATGGTATTTACCAACCATGACTTTACATTAAATAATCATCTTGATTGTGAATATATTAGCTCTTATTCTCTCGCTTCTTCTAACATTGTACATATATTCCCAAACACGCTTTATAAAAAAACTTTTGACACGTGTCATCACATTACCATTCATCCTACAAATGTGTAAACAAGAAAACAACATTTAAAAGGCCAAAAAATGTATCTAAAGTACCTTCACATCGCATGGTTAACATACTAAATAGGAAGTTTTTGAGTTATATTTTTATCTATCGGAAGAAAAATACTAGTTTTGTATTTTGATCTGTTATCTCATGCGATAATAGTCTAACATAGGCTTTGTACTACCGAAAAATATAAGCCATGTTGTTGTTCCATTCCCCTTTATTCATATATTTATAATACTTAACAATTTCTGGTGTAACACCGTTTCTGTCCATTATATATATACTTACTTTTGAATTAAAGCAAAAAAGAATCTAAAGTTTCTATTGATGTTTCTGTCAATATATTGCACTAATTTCTCATGTTATTTTACAAAAAAAAATAAAAATAAAAACTCACATAATAACTAATCAGTTACTATTAAATTAAAAAATACTTTTTACTTCTTATTTCTTTAATACACAAAACTATTTAGTTTCACACTATTCATCACGATCGAGAAAATAGTTTTTCCTTTATCTCGATTTAACATACGCCAAATACAAATTTATACATATAGATCTTCAAATATAGTCTTGAACTAATAATTCAACAATATATAAACTTAAACTATCTTTAAATATCTTCACAAATATAATTATGGGAAATCTACAATCCTTTTAGGGTATCATACCATTAATTTAATACCCACCATTAGATATGCTAAATAATTGTGGACTCCTAGATTATTTTGATTGTAACTAACTTATTTCGGAGGTTTCTACATACTAACTTTTCCTTGAAAATAGGAAACCTGATGATTTAGGTTCCTTTTGTCATGCTCATCTTTAAACACCTCTACCCAACCATTTCTACTACTTATGTTATATATTAAATATACTTTATTTGTTATAATTTTTAATCATGGAAAAAATAACAAATACTTTTTTTTCATTTTTGTTTTTAAATATTTTCTAAGTATGATTTAAAAAAAAAAAAAAAAATATTCTATGTAAGGTAACTATGAAAATTTATCATGTTACTTGTAATTTTGATAAAAATCCTACGATTGATAATATTCATATGCTATTACTTTACCTAATTTTTTCTAAACATAAAATCTAGAAACTCATATACAGTTAATGTTGTACCTATGTTATTCAAATAATGAGATAGTACTTTTTGTCGTATTTGAATTTTCCCTTTACTACTTAAAATTATTATTTTTCAAGTATTTTATGCTCATTCATACAATTAAGGATATTTAAATAAGAGATAGGAAATTATATAAGTTATTTTAAGTATAACTATATTAATATATTAGTTTCTTTTGCGTTATATCATACTATTTTATTAATTGCTACAAATTTGTTGATAATATTCACGATTAATAACCTCTAATGTAACATTTTCCATTTATTATTTTTTAATATCAACTATGTATGATTTTGCATTGATTTTTAATTAAGTGCATCTAATGGATATGATAGTACCTTTTATATTCGAGAGAATACTAGTACTATTAGATATCTCATGTTATTTTTTTATATTTAATAATAATATAATAATAATTATTTCATAACAAAACTTACTATCCTAATATGTTTTTATTAAAAACTTTAGTTTGAAATGATATAAACAAACTGTGAAGACCCGTTTTTAAATAAATAAATAAAAAGAATAAAAAAATAATTATGGGTTAGGATAGGGATCCTAGTAGATAGAATTTTACTCTTCCTACAAACTCTACATGTGATAGGACCTAAGTGTACTTTTCCTATCTGAAGTGCGGGAATTTAGGCCTATCAGGAGTTTGTATTACTCTTATAAATACCCTCCTTAGCACATCAAAATTCACTTTACTCTTTGAGAGAAGAGTGATAGATTTCTCAAGGATTTTAGGTATCCAAATAAAATAAGTGTTCTATTTTTTATATTAAATAAATTATTTTTGAATTTATTATTTATTTATTTATTTATTATTTCTCTGCTTTTATGATTTGATATTTCAAAACAAAAAAATTTGAAGTTGACGTATTGGGGAAGACTTGTCCAAAACAAATCATGACAGGACTTAAAGCTCCTGTCAGTTAAGAGTACAAGTCTACATAAGAGACAGGCAGTGGTGTGTCGGACAAGATTGGACCAGAGGTAATGATATTTTTTTTGTGTTATTGCAAAACAGGTCTACTGGTTTGTTGTTAAATTAGTATTTAACCCAAAAGTTTTAAAAATGGTACTGAATAAGTTCAAATATATTTTTAAAGTTTTGAATTTGACACAAGAACCAAGTCAGTACAGAATGCTTTAAATTTTCCTTTAAGTCCAAAGAAGTTTCTAAAATTTCAGTTTGGCCCTGAGACTTTTTAAAAGTTACCATAGGCTCTCAAAATATAAAGTTTCTTAAATTGTTTTATGACCCTAAAAATTTTATAAAAATTCCAACGAAAGTTTTCAAAAATTTATTTAAGGACCGTAATGTTTCAAGAAAGTCCTAACGAAGTTAAGAAAGATATATTACACTTATGGATGCTTAGTATTAGACTATTATAACTTGGGATAGGACTTAGGATATGTTTCTAAGACTAAGGATGAATGGATTATGGGGGAATAGTTGGATATATTTCATAGAACAAAATGTATTAATTTAGAGTAAGAAATTTTAACTTATAGGATTTTGTGAATTGTTAATAGAAGCATACGAAAAGATACGACTGAAGGATAATTGACTTCTTGACAGACGAGGTAGGTGGTTTTTACCTTCTGGTTTTCAAAAAATTGTTTTGAAAAATGTCTAGTCACTAATTTTTGTAACACTTTAATTTTTGCTAAATATTTTTGAAAGTTTATTTCGAAAGTTACATTATGTTATGAATATGGACCATGTTGAGTAATTTGTGAGTGAGTTTTTATGTTATGCAAAAGTATAAGTGACATTTTTTGGTTACACAAATGTAGGAGCATGAGGTATTTCTATATATTAATAGTGCAGTAGTTAGTTGTTAGACGACGGTCTAATTGTGTCGAGTGGGTTAGACCACCCTAGATGTGTATAACTCTAGATGTGTATAAGAGTTATTTTCCGTATAAGAAATATAGTTGATATATATGAGTCAATGTTTTATGTGTTATGTGGGTTGGTCACACGCAATCAAGCATACCGGGTACTAATACTCATGTGAATTGTCAAATCCGACTATGACAAGAATGTCACTAAATATATGTATGTTCTTGTGAAATATGAAAAGTTCTTATGAAAACTAAAAATGATTTATGATCTGATTGATAAAAAAAAAAAAAAAAGTATACGTACTATAACTGCATGGTCCAACAAAAGATATTTGCAACCTGTTGGGCGATTTATCGCTCATTCTCCTATTATTAATATTTTTACGCAGATAGAGAAGTGGAGTATATTATAGTAAAAGATGGTGATTTGGCGGACAAGAACAAGGAAAGAGATAATGTGGAGCCTAGAGATGAATAGATAATGCACTTAGTTGAATTTTCCAATAAGTAAGCCTATGTGCTCCAAAATGGTATGACTCATTGGAAAGGGTTGAGGATATTTTCGTTAGTCGTTTTAATTTGTCACTGCACAATTGATGATATTTATATGTAACGTTTCTGCATTATCAGTCTTACCTTTTTTTTATTATTTATTATGTGGTTGTGGTTATTGTGTGAGCCTTGTATTCTTGGATAAGGGTACGGCGAATAGCATGTGCCCAGCATGTGCGAACTGGGGACGTGACACAAACTATCTATTTGATTCTTGCTATTCCTCTATCCACTGTTGTCCCTACCATAAACCAACCTTATTGGCTCAATTCTATTGGGATATCTTTGTCGTTGTCTACCTATCAAGTCTTCCACCAACACCAACACTAGATTCTATTCGCGCTTCGGCTTTGGCACACAGATTACCCACCAAAAGCCCTCCATTTCCTCTAGCAGCTTAGCAACAACCTAGAGGTGTCAGTGGGCATCTAGATGTGTATAAGAGACCCGTGTGTTGCACATCACTGTCTCTGGCTTAATGGCTAGATGTGTAGTCGGGCCAGCCAACACAAGGAAGGGTGGAACCGGTCCCGGGCTAGGCCCCGGTGGGCCGTGGCTGGCCCTCCAATTTATGTTCTTACTTAAATATTAAAATTCTATTTTTGAGAAATTTAAATTTTTACTTGTTAATAATGTATATAATTGTAAATTATTACTTATTAATTATTATTTTAAAATTAATAACTTATTAATTTAAAATTAATTACTTACTATTCATTAGTATTTTATTAAATTATAACTTATTAATTGTTCGAATTACTACTTACTAGTTAATAGTACTTTATTAATCAAAATTGGTACTTATATATTAGACCAAGTTATTAATATTTAAACTTCGAATATGCAAACTAATACGTTATTATTCAAAACTAAAGTTCTTAGTTGGATATTCAAAAATAAAGTTTGAAATTAGTTATTAGTACTTTATTATTCTAAATTAGTACTTATTTGACCAAGTTATTTCTTGGTTGTATAAGTCAATACTTATAATTATAACTTATTATTTGTTAATCATATAGTAAAAATATTTAATTAGGAAAAAAATCACCTTGAGATGGTAGGAGGTTTGGCATAGACCCCTATCATGTATATTAATATTATAAAAAAATGTACAAGGAGGGGGGTTTTGAACCTTATCTCCAAATCATTACAAGTTATAAAACTAATCTAAGAATTTAAATAAAATTAATAATCTATTTACTACATACATCAGGAGGGGGTCATAGAACCTTACCTCCAAACAAAAAATTATTAAACATTAAAATCTTATGTATACTATATATCAATTTGGTGAACCACTACTACCTTTATCTTCATTGATATCTGATACCTTTTTTAACACCCTAGTTTTAAATCAATGAAAACACCTAAATCCTATCACTAACTAGGTGGCATCCCGCAAGTATACGGTTGTCAACTAGTAGCAAGGGAAGTAGGGATCGTTCCCACGAGGATTGTCGATTGCAATTACCAAGGTTTTTAAAGGTAAATGTGTAGTTAAGCTAAATCAATTAGTGGATGGAAGAACTATTCTAATGAAAGCTATAACTTCAATTCTAACTTAATTTAATCTAATTAAGTCTAAGATTTAGAACAAGTACATAAATAAACTAAAAAGACCATAAAGCAATAAAAATTGATTACTAAAGCATTAATTTCTAAAATAGAAATTAGAAAAAGATTAACTAGGAAATTAAATATTTTTGGATTTTTCAATTGGAATTAAGGAAACCCACTAATAATTAACTAGAAACTAAAGATAGAAATTGAAAATTCTTAAATAGAAAGCAAGAAATTGATAAGAACCCCAATTTTACTAAAAATCTTAAATTGAAAGCAAAGAAATTTTTACTAAAATGGATAAGAAAGCAATTAAAAATTATATCTACTTGAAGCTTACGAAAAACCCACTACGATTATCTAATAAAAATGTAAACTTGACAAAGAAATTAAAGAAGATCTAAGATGAAATTAAGAGAAAATTCTATTTGAAAAAGTAACTTGTAGTCTAAGCTATCCTAATCTATATAGAATTATCTAAAACTCTCTATTCTAAACTAACTACTCTTTCTCTACTTTCTACTATTTAGCTTAAATAGTGCAGCATTATACAAGGCAAAAATCAAGGTTTTTGGGCTGAAAATTACAAAATTGCCCTTACAACTTAACATTTAGCGAGTCGAGATCGCGGTCTGGAAGTTTTGTGACCGCGATCTCGACTCTAAAATTTTGGCACTAAAGTTTTGAGACCGCGATCTAGACTCTCTTCCAGCGATCCCCATTTCCTCCATTTTGCAATTTAGTCCCTTGAGCTTTGTTCCTTCCAGCTTCTAACCTTTAATTTTTAACTTGCATAATATTAACACCATTACCTAGCACTTAATTAAACTAAAAATTTAACACAAAAATTATCACAATTAATTCAAAAATGAAAATACAAATACATATGAAAGAAATTAGCTAAAATCTTCAATTACTTATCTAATTTCGGAATTTAAACTATCAAAATGCTATAATTTATAGGAAAATAACTCTAGTTTACTAGAGTTATCACACCCCCAAACTTAGCGTTTTGCTAGTCCCGAGCAAAATAAAGATCAACAATAAATGAAACCTACTAACATTCCAACATTTAAACACCCCCAAAGTTGACGTGACACTTAATGAATCATAGATGTACTTAGAACAATTAAGCGATCTCTCAAGAAATGTTCAACACTACGTGATATGAAAAATATGAGTAAATCAATCCAAAATTGAAATTTCATTTTACAAAGAAGCACAAATTCATTCACTACACAAAATTTCACCTCACCAAGCATTACTATCCTCGAAAAGAATTACCAAAAGTTTTAGTTCTTTTCATTTGAAACATCATGGAACTTCTCAACTCACAAATATTATAAAGTTAATCAACTTTCTCGACTAAGCATTATGAAAGTAGAAGTTTAATTAGGAATCAACTAAAATGCAATTGTCACACATTTCGGGAATAAACCTCTAACAAGGAATAAGTAATATGAGATTAATGATAAGTATTACAAACATTTACTCCTTAACTTATTGGTATACAAAAAACGTAATTCCTAATGGCTTAATTAGGAGAAACAACATGGGTACATGTCGGAAGCCCGTACTCGCCTTATTACTACTCTAATGGCTTATTTCGGAGAAACAACATAGGTACATGTCGGAATCCCGTACTCGCCTTATTCCTATATATATATATATATATATATATATATATATTTAATGGCCCTAAACCAAGGAAAATGAGTAAAATGTACCAAAAATTAACCTCGAATATCAATTATTCACAAGTTAGAAGAACATTCCCTATGCAAACACACGAAATGTCCCAAAATTCCTTCTATTTCAATTATACCTGAGACACAACTCATTTCTTTCCAAAAGATAGTTCATCAACCACATAATATAAATGATTTGATAAGAAACAGCATTTCAAATAAATTTTCCTAAAATTTCAGTACTTCTTTTTGAAAAATAGCAATGCTAAGTTTATGAATTCCTTATATTGCAAATGAACTACTCACTCACACAAAAATTCTTGAAAAGAATCAATCATATACTTCACTCACAAGGCATTGAACATCAAATTTATCATCATTGAGTACCTAATTGATCAACTTTCCATCCATTAATCATCAACAAAAGAATATATAAAATGACCATTTCCGACACAAAAAGATAAACACCCCCAAACTTGTCTCTTTTATTCAAGTTGATGAATAAATCATCATTCCACTCACCAAAAATTAAACATCAAGACAAACCCAAAATTAACGAAAACTACTGAACTATGCCTTACTTTTGAGCCTAGAATTAAAATTGAGTAAAAATGTCAAGAGCAACCATGCCATGCATCTCGCCAAGTAGTTAAGCTTCAAACAAAATCAATTTTCCATTCAACTCATCAACTAATGCAAAGATGGCATCAGCTTAGGGCCCTTAGCCATATTACTCTTATTTGGCAGTAATCATGACCAAAGCTACACCAAGTATCTAGCAAGAAATTTCACAAAAATTCAATCCATGAAGCATTAAATTAATTAGCTACTTGGCGTCAGCTTAAGGCCATTAGCCAGATTACTAAAAAGGAAAATCAAATTACTTCCAATACTAAAAATATAATAAATTCATGGTTGAAGTGATTTCGAAAGGAAGAAAATGTTTTTTTTTTTTTTTCGACCGCGATCTCAAATGTTTGAGATCGCGGTATCAACTCGGCCCAAAAATTGCCTTTGCAGAAGTTCACGGTTGAGACCGCGATCTCACAAATTTGAGATCGCGGTCTCGAGCAAACTTCTGCAAAGTGAAAAAAAATTTACACTTAGCCGAAATTGCTTCACTATTGACCGTTTTTCTGCATTTGCAAGGATAACCTATATGTGCAAACAAAAAATTCACAAATTAGGATGATAATTTTCAGTCATTCTTTAACACCATTTATTCAATTCAAAAACTCTCTCTATATATATATATATATATATATATTTTCAAACCAATTCATGCAAAATCAAGACAATTAAAAATCACACTAAAGAAAGTAATGAGAACTAATTTAAAGACTTGGGTTGCCTCCCAAGAAGTGCTCTTTTATAGTCACTAGCTTGACTATGGCATGACCCTCATTCTAAGTAATTGAGGATGTGATCCTAAGAGATGTTCGGAGGCACACACATCTTTTATCGGGTGGTTTCTCTTTCAATTCATTTCTCAGATTTTCCTTTATTTCCAACACTTGCTTGAGCGAATTGACTTGGCTCACTTCATTTGACCTAGCAAGGATTAAAAATTAAGAGATTGATTAGCACATTTCTCTTCAACAATGGGAATATTGTCATTATATTCAAACACATCAAATTCAATTGATTTATTTTCAACTCGTAAGATCAACTTCCCTTTGTGCACATCAATTAATGCATGAGCGGTCGACAAGAAAGGCCTTCCTAGAATCAATGGAATCTTACTCTCTTCACCTGTATCTAGCACAAAGAAATCAACAGGAAATACCAACTTTTCAACTTGTACAAGCACATCTTCCAACAAGCCATATGGTTTCCTCTCAGATAAATCCGCCAATTGGAGTGTGATATCAGTTGGCTTGACATTGTTGATCCCTAACTGGTCATAGATGGCCTTTGGCATGATATTTATGCTTGCCTCCAAATCACATATCTAAGTGATCGATGCCATGTTTTTCCTCCAACATTCACCGGGATCCTTGAGTTTAGGGGGCAACCGCCTTTGAACAATGGCACTACATTGGGCATCTAAGAATACTTTCTCAGCATCATCCCACTTTCACTTTCTTGCCAAAAGATCCTTCATAAAACGAGTATAGTTGGGCATCTTGGTGAGGACATCAATCAAAGGAATGTTGACATTAATCTTTTTCAACATATCCAAGAAATGGGTGAATTGCTTCTCTTTTTCCTTCTTTCTTGGATCAATGAGTCTTTGAGGGTATGGCACTTTTATTGATGGATCTATTTTCAAGGTTCCTCCACATGCTTCTTCTTGGATACCATGATCTCATTCCTTTGTTCCTTCTTGGCTTCATCGTCAACTACTTCTTTTTCAATTTCAACTACCTTGGACTTTTCTCTTTGCTTCCTTCCTCCGTTTTTTTCTTCTTCTTAGATTCAACCAATTCTTTTCCACTCCTTAGGGTTATGGCATTGTACACATTGCTCCTTGGGGTTTGGAATAGTATCACTAGGAAATGTCCCAATAGGCTTGTCATTATTCAACCTTGCCAATTGTCCCAATTGAAGTTCCGAAAGGCTGAGAAGAAGCCTTCAAATTCTCATAATCTCTTTTATGCTCTTCGGGTTTCCTATCCAATTCCCTTCTCAAATACTCGGCTTCTCTTCTCCAACCTTCTTCACCCAAATTATATCTAGGAGCATATTGATCATGGTACATGGGTTGGGAAGAATTTGCATAATGGAAAGGAGGTCTTTGTTGTTGGTTTTGAAAAGAAGGATTGGGACAATTTTGATATGAGTTGGGTTGGACATTTCTTTGATGTGGTGGTTGATAAGGTCTAGATGAGGAATTCGGGGCTTGAGTATGTTGGGCATTTTGAGGTGGAGGATTTGGTTGGTAAGGAGGGTTGGATTGGTTGTTGGTATTACTCCATGAGAAATTTGGGTGATTCCTCCAAGACGGATTATAAGAGTTCCCATAAGCTCCGGATTGGTTCCTTGGAAATGAAGATTGATTAGTCACATAATTGACTTGCTCATTATCCCCATATGGCATTTCACAATTCCCATTGGCATGGCTGCCTCCACAAAAATCACATGTCATGCTTGGTTGGGTTGGAGAAGAAGTCATAGCATTCACACTACTAGGTTTCCCTAGATTCTCCAACGCTCTTTCCATGTTATTCATCACATTCTTGAACATGCTTTGTTGAGCTAAAAGGGCATCTTGCATGTTTAGATTCAACGCTCCACTACTTGCATTTGCTTGATTAGCTTGATGTTGAACCACCGGTGGAGTTATCGGTCCATGATGGTAGTGGTTATATGCCATCCTATTTAACAACTCTTGATCTTCTTCCGGAGTATTGTATGAGATAGAACCGTCGGCAGAGGCATCTACGATGGATTTTGTCTCTTGAAGTAGACCAGTATAGAAAGTTTGAACTTGAAGCCACAACGGAATGGTGTGATGTGGGCATTTAATTTCTTAGCAACTCTTTGAATCTTTCCCAAGCTTCCCCAAGGCTTTCACCAACATCTTGTTTGAACGATGTAATCTCATTCCTTAATTTAGCGGTTCTTGCGGGAGGAAAATACTTCGCCAAGAACTCTTGAGCTAGTTGGTTCCAAGTGGTGAATATTCCTTGGGTATGGGATTGCAACCACGACTTCGCCCTATCACGAAGAGAAAAAGAAAATACTCTCATCCGAACACAATCCGGATGTACTCCATTAAATTTAAATGTGTCTGAGACTTCTTCAAAATTCATACGGTGAGTGTAGGGGTCCTCATTTGGTCCACCTCCGAACATAGCATAGGCTTGGAGCATTTGGATTAGGCCACGCTTGATTTCAAAATTGTTGGCTTGCACGGGCATCAATGCAATGGTTGAGTTCGCCCCATCAAAATTAGGTAAAGCATACTCCCTCAATGGCCTTCCATTCCCATTCATGTCATTTCCATTCTATAGCCACCATTCCATTCGATTTCCATCTACCTCTTCTTCTTCGTTCTCCATATTCACATTTCCTTGATGAACATTAGCATGTGCCATTCTATCCTTTCTTGCTCTTGTTGCACCCTTCTCAACCTTCGAATTTATCTTAGCTCTTTCTCCCTTTCCTTGTCTAAGCAAATGAATGGCTCTTGAGTACTTCTTACCATGCACTACACAACCAAGGTAAATAGTCAATTGGAATTCCAAGTCAATTCCACAAGAAAACCAAATTAAACATAAAAATAAACAAAAATTAAAAACTAAATTAATCTAATCTAAAATGCTTAATCTACACGACCCATAAAGCGCTTGATATTGCCAAAAACCAAAGACAATCACCGGCAACGGCGCCAAAAACTTGATGCCTTTTGAAACACCCTAGTTTTAAATCAATGAAAACACCTAAATCCTATCACTAACTTGGTGACATCCCGCAAGTATACGGTTGTCAACTAGTAGCAAGGGAAGTAGGGATGTGTTCCCACGAGGATTGTTATCTACTCTCTTATAGCAATTACCAAGGTGTTTAAAGGTAAATGTGTAGTTAAGCTAAATCAATTAGTGGATGGAAGAACTATTCTAATGAAAGCTATAACTTCAATTCTAACTTAATTTAATCTAATTAAGTCTAAGATTTAGAACAAGTGCATAAATCAACTAAAAAGACCATAAAGCAATAAAAATTGATTACTAAAGCATTAATTTCTAAAATAGAAATTAGAAAAAGATTAACTAGGAAATTAAATATTTTTGGATTTTTCAATTGGAATTAAGGAAACCCACTAATAATTAACTAGAAACTAAAGATAGAAATTGAAAATTCTTAAATAGAAAGCAAGAAATTGATAAGAACCCCAATTTTACTAAAAATCCTAAATTGAAAGCAAAGAAATTTTTACTAAAATGGATAAGAAAGCAATTAAAAATTATATCTACTTGAAGCTTACGAAAAACCCACTACGATTATCTAATAAAAATGTAAACTTGACAAGGAAATTAAAGAAGGATATCTAAGATGAAATTAAGAGAAAATTCTGTTTGAAAAAGTAACTTGTAGTCTAAGCTATCCTAATCTATCTAGAATTATCTAAAACTCTCTATTCTAAACTAACTACTCTTTCTCTACTTTCTACTACTTAGCTTAAATAGTGCAGCATTATACAAGGCAAAAATCAAGGTTTTTGGGCTGGAAATTACAAAATTGTCCTCACAACTTAACATTTAGCAAGTCGAGATCGCGGTCTGGAAGTTTTGAGACCACGATCTCGACTCTAAAATTTTAGCACTAAAGTTTTGAGACCGCGATCTCGACTCTCCTTCCAGCAATCCTCATTTCCTCCCTTTTACAATTTAGTCCCTTGAGCTTTATTCCTTTCAGCTTCTAACCTTTAATTTTTAACTTGCATAATATTAACACCATTAAGCGCTTAATTAAACTAAAAATTTAACACAAAAATTATCACAATTAATTCAAAAACGAAAATAAAAATACATATGAAAGAAATTAGCATAAAATCTTCAATTACTTATCTAATTTTGGAATTTAAACTATCAAAATGCTATAATTTAGAGGAAAATAACTCTAGTTTACTAGAGTTATCAATATCTTGCATCATTAATCCTTGTTTTCTTTCTTTAGCGTCTAACCAATTCTTTAAGCACACCAACATTTCCAAAGTTGCAGGTGTCATTCGAGCCCTTCTATCATCTAAAACTCTTCCACCTACACTAAAAGCACTGTCCGATGCAACGGTAGAAACCATAATTGTTAATAAATCCTGAGCAATTTGAGATACAATAGGATATTGACATTTATGCTTTCGCCACCAAGAAAGAATATCAAAATTGGGATTGAACTCGTCATCTCCTGTATGTAATGGATTACTTAAATATTGAGTTACTTCATTAGTATTTTCAATTCTCGATCTTTTCGAAGCAAAGAGTAGTTGCTGAGGATCAAAATGTGTTCTAACATTTATATAAGGCATAGCATATTGTGAATCTAATGTAGGATCATGAACTAAAAGATGCACCTTGTTGCGTGGGAAAGGTTTGTTTGTAAATTTCATATAATTCATGAAAATATTTTTTAGTAGTTTCTATGAGTAAATGTTTGTTTATGGTATTTGTGGTACTATGATTATTAAAATATTCAATGAAAGCATTTAACTTTTACAATTTATTACGTGGATCAATAACACATGTCAAGTAATATAATAATGGAATATTTTCATAATACTTGTCAAATTGTTCTTCCATTGCGCTAATCATATCATCAAAAAACTCATTCATTTTATGACTAAAAAAAACAACTTTAATAACACTTAGTTCAGGTAAAACTACATGAGAGGAAGGTTTATAAGTACCAGAGAACAAGTTTGTAGCACACTCAAATTATTTTAAAATTTTTACCATTGTTTTAACTCGATTAAAATCCTCCTTGCCCAAATAAGTTACATTAACTGAACCAATGTGCTTGTTATAAAATGTGGAAAGTAATTTTTCATAACCAAAAGTACTCTTGATAACATATGAAAAGTAGAATTCCAACTATTGGGTACATCTATTGGAAAATATTTAGATTTCATGCCATTTTCTAAACAAAGTTGTTTAAAATCTTGTTGACGAGCAGTAGATGAACAGATAAAATAAATAGCACCTCTAATTGGACTAATAATATCTTCAACCATTTTTAAACCATCTTGAACACAAATATTAAGTACATGACATGCACATATATTATGAAATAATTCACCACCTAAAATAGGTTTGAAAACATCTTTTAACATAGGCACGCTTGCAGTATTATTTGAGGCATTATCAAAGAAATGGATATAACTTTTTCAAGCAAACCATATTCGTGGGCACAATTAGTAATCAACCTTGTAATTTGGGGGACATTGTGAGGGTGTTTAAAATTTTGAAAACTAATAATTCAATTTTGTAAATACCAACCTACATTTATCCAATGTGCAGTGATACAAAAATAATTTTCATTTGTGATTGCTTTCCAAGAATCGGTTCAGTAAAGGCAACTTTACAATTAGTCGATGCAATAGTAGCTATCAATTCATTTTTCTTTTCCTTATACATTCTTTTAATATCACTTCTCAAAATATTTCTAGGAACCTTTTTAAATTGTAGGTTCACGGCGCATGTATTGTTTTAAATTGGAACTTTCACTCAAAATAAAAAGCAACTCATCTCTAACTATCCATTTAGCAGTTTCCTCTCTATTTTTTACATGTGAATATTTAAAATTGCCCATTACCATACCTTGTGTGGTATGAATTTGTGTTTGAACTATTTTTGATTTTTCTTGAGGTTCACTATGTTTTTTACTAATGTGCTTATTAAGTATTCCGGTTCCTTGTTTTTTTGTACGTAAATGATATAGGTGGAACACATAATTTATAAATAGCAGCCTCATATACATCTTCATCTCTTTCAAAAAATTCCCAAACAAGACTTTTCATTTTAGTAGTAGTAATTGTTTAGTAGGTGCTTATTTATTTTGGTTATCTATATCAGGCTCTAAATCAACAAATATTGTAGGCCATCTAGTAGGATGTGGGGTGCTTGTGATCCTTGTTCCATTTTCTTGTAATGGAAAAAATTTTTAAATAAAGAAATAAATAAAGTGGTGTTATGAAAACTAAAGATGCAAGGTATTAAATTTTCAAATAAAAGAATATAACAAAACAATAATAAAGAAAAAAAAAAGAGAGTTGATAAAGACAATTAATAAATTAAAAGGTATGAAAAAGCCAACTTGAAAATTGAAATGTTGAATTTCAATTTATGCACTTGAGTACTTGAATTCCACTCGAGCACTTCACTACTTAAAATTTTGGATAAATTTCCAAATCTTCAATTGAGGTCTCAACTTAGAGTAATTTTAAAATTCTAAAATACTATATATTATAATTTAAGTATTATGAAAGAAATTATAATAGCACTTGGAGATAGAGTTAGAGAGTAGAAAGAGGAAATAAGAGAAAGTAGAGAGAAATTGCTGTGTGATTTACTGGGAGCAACGAAAATTGTGTGGTATTTATAGAAAAAAAATTTCCAACATTATCCCCAAAAACTAACCGTTTTGTAGCTGTTGGAGAAGTAAAACTGTCATTAATAACTTTTTTTTTAAAAAAAATTACAATGGTCAGCCTGACGAGTTTGGCCCACAAGTTGAGCCCGTTGCAAGTTCGGGCTGGGTCAACGGGTTGAACCATTGACCGCGGGTCAGTCACGGTTCAATCGCCGTCTAGACCATGGGCCAGCACTCCGTAGCCTAGGCCCGGCCCTACTCCCAGTCCCAGGCCTAACCCGGGTTGCTATAGTAATTATCGGGCCAGGGCTACTGCCACCTCTACCACAACCATCTCTTTAAGGAAGCTGTTCTTTGCGGCTTGCCTTCGAATCTCTGCCTTATGTGCCATATCATGGTCAAATCCCCTTTATACAACGTTTGTGACTGTGCTTTGCTCACCCCCTTCTGGCCCACCATACTATCCCTTCTATTGCAACCTGTCTTTTATACACACTACTATTAATCCCCTTAGCTCCAATCTTACCTTATTCATCCCAATTTTGGGTCAACCTTGGTTCCTCTGGTTTGTTTTTTCATTGTACACACTATTTGGGAAGCTCGCAATAAGATGGTCTTCTCTGAACAACCTTCTTGTTTGAATGCTCTATGGATTTTGATCCAACCCCATGTCTGCGAATACTACTACTTGGCAACAACTTCAGTGTGCCGGCAATCTCACCTTCTACCCCTCAAATGGCAGCCAACCCAAGACCCCTTCATTTCCCTACATTGTGATGGTAGTGTATCTACAACAACTCAAATAGCGAGTGCGACAGTAGTCTTCTGAACACATTTGGCAATTGGATTTTAGGTTATAGCAGACATATTGGGCCAATCTCTACAATAGCAACAAAATTATGGGCTACTTGTAGCATTCTACAGATTGTCTGGAATAAGGGTTTTTGCCACTTAGAACTATCCTTGAATGCACTTACCATTTTACTATTTCTTAATGATACGACTCAACCTTTTCTCCATCCCTCGTATTATCATTAATCTTAGATTGCAGGTCCCTCCTCAGCAGGGCTTGGACAATTCGAGTTAAGCATGTCTATCAAGAGCTCAATCAAGTGGCAGATTATCTAGCTAAGAGTGCTGTGAAGCAATTACAACATTTTGTTATTTTGACCACAGCACCTTCTTCTTCTCAGTAGAATTTATTTTTGGATATTCACGAGTTATCTATCTAAGCATGTGGGAACGTATGTAATATCAGCTTGTAATCTTACTCGTTAGTCTGTGTCTATTCAAAGTTTCAAACTCCTTTCATTTAATGTTATGGTTGGCTTTTCTTTCCCTAAAAAAGAAATCAAAGAAAACTCCATGAATTAAAATAAGTTAATCTATTTATTGTATCTACCTAGGTTGTGTTGGTCATTACTTTTTACTTCGGAAGGAATGCTAAGCAGCTAATGGGTCTATAGGCCCAAAAGTACTCTTACTTCCTGAGTTAATGTTTATGTGCCCTGTAAGGCAATATAACCATTAGCCTTGCAGTTCTTGAGTCTACAACGAGGCCACATGCAGAAAAAAAATTGTTCAAGGGTTCTCTTGTAATGTCATTTTTATCATCTAAATGTTAGAATACCAAATTAACTTTAATATCATGACAACCAACATTATCATAATCCGGATCCTTCATGTTTAATCATCAAGAATATAAATTAAATACTAAATGCGAAAGTGTACCTGAATCCATAAGAATTGATGTGATTCTTGAATATCTAGATGTGATTCTTGAGCTTACGGATTTGATTCTTGAATATTGTGGTTATTCATCTTCCAAATTACTATGTATGTATTTTAGAGAATATGGTTCTCACTTTTCTGATGATAGGATGTCAAGAAAAGTAACACAACATAGAATTTGGGGACCATAACCTATATATATAGATATACTTTCCTTATTCCCTTAGGTTTTGCCTATCATAAAATAGGAAATAAGATTTTAGGGTATCTACACATAAAAGCCCATACTAATTAGATGACTAATTTGTTAGGCCCATTTATCTTAAACTATAATAGATCATTTTATATTGGGCCAATTAATTATGATAGCATATATTACACAATTAATATGTATGTGAATGTGCAAAACCCAACACTAAACTCAAAGTCCCAGCTATCATTTTTTTTTTTTATCCTCTTATACACATCTAGATGTGTATAAGAGACAAGGACCCAAAATTTCCCCGAATCATGTTAATGGTTAATTTTTAATTTCTGTTATCTTTTCATTTCCAAAAAAAAAAAAAACAAACACTCAGAAAATACCTAATTTAGCTGTAAACGCTATAAATTTTGTTCTTGTAAGATCTTTAAAATGAGAAGCCTGAATTTATCTAAACCCCGGGGAGGTCTTGCCCTTCAAATTGAAAAAAGATGTTGCAATTGGCTTTTAAAACTGAAAATCTCAGTTTGATCCTACCAACTGGGGGGAAAAGATCTCAAAATTTAAATACTCCAAAAGGCCTCTTGCACACTCACACTATGTATTTGGTCTATATATGTGTGCACTTGTCATTCGGCCTAAAAAATTTCAAAGCGTGTGCATATTATTTTTGCACTATGCAAGTATACTTTTAAAATTGAGGCCAAGTTCAGGCTTTTTTCTTATCAAACTTAAATGTGAAAAATCATATTGAGATTTTTACTATCAACGTATATATACAAAGTAGCAAAGTCACTTATGTATCAGTAAATTTGAAAAAGTAAAGAATTCGATCAAGTATCTAAAATCAGTAGTTGGTGATTCATTATAATTTTGTTATGAAGCTTGTATTTGACAATTGATTCTGAATATATATCTTTTTAAATCAATTTCTTTTTACTATTTAGAGGTCAAAATAGTATTGAACACTAAAATTTATAACGAGAAAATAGGTAATAAAAAACTAATTATTGTGTTACAAGGAACCGAATTGAGATTTCCAAAATGTGGAATTTTTGGAATTGTTGAGTGCTACTACGGAATGAAGCTATAAATTAGGATTAATAATACTTTGTTTCTCTGTAAATTAGGTAGATAATTACACTTTGTCCCCCTAAATTAAAATATTACATACGTTACCCCCATTGATACTATTCACCCATTAACAATTTTAAAACCCTCAAGATAATCTAGGCTAATGACTAAAACACTCTTGGTAATAGATTTTAATTTTTTATGCATTTAAATTTTGATAGTAATTTGATAATTATTTAAACATATAGAAAAATAATTATATAATATTTTAAATATATTTCTTGGTCAAATTTTTTAAAAAAATTGTATTTTTTTTGATATTATTTTGAATTTGAATGTTTATCTATATTTGTAGAATAATTCCCAAATGGACTTATTTTCTATTGAAATATTTTTTCAACGGTATTGTGTGATAATATATATTTTTTTTATAAAACTTTTGTTTTTTGTAGACGTCTCTTAGTATTTTTCACTTTTAATATTTGGCTTAACTATATAAATTGTAATGTCAGATATAATTTAATTCAATATTTTCTCATATTTTCACTCCCTAAAGTTCAAAGATATCAATTTTTTATTTTAGTTTTTTCTAATTATTTTATAACTATCAAACATTAAAATTAATTATATGAAAAATTAAAATATATAATAAGGGTATTTCAATCATTTAACTTGATTTTCTTGATGTTTTAAAATTTTTAAAGCATGAATAATGTGAATGAGTGGAAAAGTATATATATTTTTAGTTTAGTAAGGCAAACTGTAATTACTCACCTAATTTATGGAGTAAAATCTTATTAACCTATAAAATTATTCGCAAATATCATATATAAATATAATCAAGTTGAACCCTCATACTTATCTACCCCACCTTCTCTTACCTATTTAACATAATCAGATTAAAATATGAATTACCCTCGCTCTCTAAAGTCTTCCCTTGATTTTCTCTTTCACTTCCCCATTCTCTCTCATCTCTTCCCAACTCTTCTCATAGTTCAACTACTCTATATCCTGTGTTTGAATGTTTTTCAATTCCAAATTTAAAAAAAAAAAAACACACATTCTTAGCTTACAATCTCTCCCTTAATTATTTCTTCCCCAATCCCACACCCCTATTATCTATTAACATACACTCTATTATCCATTAATATACATTCAAATTTAGATTATATCTAGTGGTGGGTAAAAATATCTGCCGATCTGCTGACTCGCCTGCTCTACCTGGCTCCACTCCGAAAAATGAGGATATTCGACCCTCATCTATTGATCAGGTCAACTAAGGGTCGGGTATCGGCTTCTTTGAGGGTTAGATACGGGTCAGGGTTTTAAGAACCTGGGGTACCCACTCCAACTTTCATATATAATGTTTCCTATAATTTTTAGTATAAATAAGTCATTCATCTATTTTTAAAATCTTGATTTATAGTAGTATTGATTTTATCTAACTTTTCTTGAATAAATTTTGTTTGTTTTGTTTTTCTTTTTAGTTTGAGGAAATTATGTGACTTCTTAAACTAAATTTTGTTAACCTTTTTTTAACAATCTAATATTGGATTTTTTTTCCCTTTATTCTTCTAATCATCAATTTATATATAATATTTGTTAATCAACTTGTCACCTCTAAAAATTATTAAAAGTTTGGTGTTCAAAGTGAGATTACTTTAGTTTCATTTTATTTTTTTTACAAGATGAATGATGATAGGATAGGGTTGGGTACCCACGGGTACCCGACCCTCTTTATTGGGTACCCGTTAAATATACTTTCTGTTCTAGAATTTTCATAATTGAGTAATTGCTTTTTAATTTTGATATAATAATTGTTCTTTTGGTGTTAAAGTTCCTATTTGAATAGTAAATTGTAGTGTTAAATTTTTTATTAGTTAAATTTTTTATTATTGTGGGGATTTATTCATTGATTTGGCATTGTACGCTTGAGGAATTTTTTATTATGCTTGCTAGTTTTTAGTTGACAAATTACTACCAAATGTTTATATTGAATAGCTATTGTTAGTGTAGTGACTTTAAAGATTTTGGGAGATTTTTAGTAGTTATTATAAATCCAATTTGGAAGTATTAAACATTTAGTTTTTTTTTTTTTTTTTTTTCACATTCCTGCTTATTTTTTTTTTTCATAAATTTTGTATTGAGTTTTTTTGGTTATTTAATTTCATTTTCTAGTCCCACTTTGCTCAAAATCTCTTTTTCCTTCATTCCTTTGAAGTTGTCTATACTAGATTCCAAGATCCCCTTTACCTCTCCTCCATGTGAACTGTCTACATAATTTTGACGAGACTAAGTCAAGTTAAAAATTTGATTCCAAAACTGTCATGCAGAATCTTTATATGAAGGAAGTCTTAATGCCTTATCGAAACATTTATAATTGTGGTCGCTAATTATTTTATAGAACTAATATTATAGTTCGTCTCGAATTTACGAGTTTTATGTCTATATTGGAAAAGTATGCATTTGAATTAAGTTGAACTAATCTATTCTACCAATAATAATATTCATACTTTGTTAAAAAAAAAAAGAGTATATAAAAAATATGAGGAAGTAGGAATGCAGCAATTTCATATTTCTTAACTAAGTTATTACAAAAATACCATAAAAATTTGAATGAACAAAATTTCTTATGAATCTTCATATGTTATTAGATAGAATGAATTTAGGCCTTGGTAGCCTTTTTTTTTTGTACATATTTTTAGCGTGAAAGTAATTGATCTTTTAAAGTATTCGATGTTAAGTTTTGTAAGTTATATACTAATAAAGAGCATTTATCTGCTACCATGTTTAATCAGTGACACAAAATCATTTAATAATGGTTTCAATAGATGACTACCCTTGTTTTGTACAGACACAAAGATTATTATTCATAAAATAAATATTTAAATTAATTCATGCATTATACCTTGAATGTAAATATGAAACTAATTTATTTGTCGATAGACAAAATGTAGTACAATAAAATGGTATTTATAAATGCTCTAATTAATTATGAGTTAATTTTCTGATTATTTATCCATTTTATAGTATCTATTATTTTAGATTTTTATAAGAAACTTAAATAGTTCGAATCTTGAATTTTCACATTTAATGGATAAGTTATTAATTCTTTCCTTATCTAACCATTTTTAATCATTTAAATGTTTTACTTATTTATTAAGATTTTTATCACCTTAAATCACTCCTAAAAATTAGGTCCTTTACTATTCTTTGAGTCTACCTCCCTTACCCACACAACAACTAACTCTTTCTTCCAAAGAATATTTTCTAAGATATAATCGAAAGTTTTATTTTCACTTTTAACTTATTTCCAACACACATATAAAATTGAGATTTCAAAATAAAATTGATATTGTTAACTGTTACATTTTGGGTATAAAAAGTTATTTCAATATTTTTTAAATATTAAAATTTCATTAAATATTGGATATGATATTAATATTAGAAATAATTGCGGTAATGTTTATAGTTTCTCCGTCAAAACTAGTTCTATTTAATATTCATAAGCTTTTTTTTTATTATTATTATTTTCTCAATGTTGTTTTGGCAAAAATATGTGGCCATAAAACATGTTGTCGGAACTCCCAAAAATAATTGCGGTTAATTTTCAGTTTTTCTAGTTTACTAGTTAGTCCTCAGCATTTTGATAAAGACTTTTTTTATAAAAAAAAATAAAATCCCACCTCTCTCTGCCCTTTAATGAGTTGAACTCATAACCAATAGAAAAGATGTCTTACTAAGTTGTATTTCATTGTCTTTGATAGAGAATTTCTATTTAATTCCACATCTTTCTTTTTTTTAAACCACTCCTTTCTCTATTCTCTTGTGACCGAAACTCATAATTAATATATTATATGAAGGTGTCTTACCATTTAATTCCACGCCTTTCTCATAGTGTCAATTAAAGAAAGTTGACTAATTATCTTATCAATAGAAAGTAGATTTTGGAAGAAAAAGTTGTTTTACGTTAAAACAGCTCATTGGTTATAGTGTATAGTGTAACGAACAGGACAAAATTAGTTCTATTTAATATTTTTATGCTTTCTTTTATTTTCTGAATGTTGTTTTGGTAAAAAATATATGGCCATCAAACATATTGTCGGTAGTCTTCATTAGCTGCAAAATGGTAGTACCCGAAAAGGAGTTTCTCTTTGAAAAAAAAAAAATTTAAAAAAACATATTGTTGGGACTCCCATACAAGTTAATTTTCAGTTTTATTCTTCCTTGTTTACTAGTTAGTCCTCAACATTTTGATAAAGACTTTTTTTTTTTTAAAATAAAAAATAAAAAAGTCTACCTCTCTCTATATATTATATTGATTCGAATTCATAACCAATAAAGGAAGCGTCTTATTACTTGTATTACATTTCGTTGTCTTTGATAGAGACTTTATATTTAGAGCAAAATATACTCATAGTCACCAAATTATTAAATTATTGCATATAAGATCATTGACTTATTTGTTTTGTAAATTTGGTCACTAAACTACTTTATGTGTATGAAATCATTGAACTATTTATTTTGTAAATTTAGTCACTATACCTCCTTAAATGTGTGTTTCATAGTGACTGCATACACACATTTAAAGTAGTTTAGTGACCAAATTTGTAACGAAGCGACTCCAAACATACATTTAAGGTTAATTTAATAACTAAATATGTAAAATAAATAATTCAATAATTTTATATAGAAAAATTTAATAATTTATTGACCATTCATATATTTTGTTATTATATTTAAATCCACATATTTTTTTTAAACCACCCCTCTTCTTATTCTAAGAGTATCAATTAAAGAAAGCTGACTAATCTTAACTTATCAATACAAGGGTAGATTTTGGAAGAAAAAGTTCTTTTACGTTAAAACAACTCACCGGTTACACATGGGAGAAGCTAGGCCTAATCTATCATAAAAGATTGATATACACTACAAAACCGAGTTATTTATTTATTTTTCACAATTATTCAGCATAAGTTCGATAGGATAGGATACCATATGAAATTACTACACACTGACATGAGCGTGGAACTTTAAATAAACGTATTTGTGTACGCACGATTCCATTCTTCCAAGCGAATTGACTTGATCTCTATACCACAAGATCAAGGTTTCGCTACCTGGCTGCACCTCTTTGTTTTTTCTTTTTCCTTTCCCTTTAAAGAAGTTTACAATTATGAAACTTCATCTATCTTATTGATGACTTAAATTCATAGTTAATAATAGATCATATAAAAAAATTATACTATCTGAATTATACTTTATTATCTACCTAATTGCATACCAATCATTATATATATACATATATACGATAATAACTTGCCTAGCAAAAAGAGTAAGAAAAGTTTCAAATTTGAATCATTTAAACAACATATATTGAATTGGAAATAGAGAGAAAAAAATATTCAAATGGAATTTCGATTAAAACTCCATTTGACTGAAGTTGACATTCGTTATTTTTTCAAATTTCATTTTGTAATCATGCTTTACACCTTTTCAAGCATATTTTATTTTGTATATATCACATTTTCAAAAATTATTTAATAATTATTTAAATAATATTATAAAAGTATCCAAAACAAGCATATCAGAAATTTCATAAATAATTTTTGTGACAGATATGCAACTTAAGGGTCAACGCTTGCAATTTGTCTTTAAATTTACTAATTCAAATGACTAACAAAATGTGTGTATTGAATATTGAAACTTTGAATTATTGATCCTAATTGATTGATTCTTCCTGACTTTGGCATACTCGACGTAATTCATACATGCCGTAAATATCCCGCCACTACGCCACTCCGGTCAAATGGGCTATCTATATAAAAGTGCATTTAACGTCATCTGCTACTAAGAGACAAAAAAAAAAAAAAAAAGGAACAAATTAGTAAAATAATCTTTTTAGCAGTAGACGATGGAGTGGAAAATTGAGAGGATCGAAGTAATGTCCTGATATCTCTTTGTTTGTACAACAAATAAATATTTCGCTAAAGATTTTGCTGTCAAATATTTTATTTCACTTTTTATTATATTACTAAATAAACAGTCAATATTACTCTATAAAATATTAATAATTTATTTAATAGTGTGATAAAAAGTAAAACACAATGTGAACAAAAAATCCCATTATTTGTTGTTTCCATATGCACATTTTATGGGATTTAACGATTAATGTTTAGGGCCATTAATAAACATAATTGTCAGAGTTCATTTATTCCTCATTAAGTTGTTGAGATTGACAAATATGAAAGGGAGTATGTTCATAAAATTGACATATGACCACCATAATTTATTCTAGTAATTTCATTGGATAAATATAGTTGCTTTTTACGGATATTGTGGTTACTCTTTGAATTTATTTTGTTAATTTTGTGTGGTTATTTGTCCAAATGGGAGAAGGTTAGAATATTCTTATTGCTGGATTTCATTGACCACTCAAATATTCATATTATTTTGACAACAAAGTATAATTTAGGTAGTAAAACACTTCTATATGACCTATTGGTTATGGGTTTGAGTCACTAAGGGGTATGATGGAAGGTAGGCTTTAAAAAATAATAAATAGGAAAATAAATGGGATAAATTACTAAATAAATATGTCTAATAATTAATTGGATTCTAGATAATATTTGATGAAAAGTAAGAGACCTATTATTACTTTGATTGAATCCTATCTTGGTTAGTCCGAGAAATACTATTTTTTTTTCCAAAAATTGCAGAAGATTTTATATAAATATGAGATATAAACAGGTATACAACTAAGGTAACTTCCTCAAATTTACAGTGAGTGGATTGAGCTAACCAACTAAGGGAACAATTTTCCTACAATGTCAAGATTACTTTAAACCTGTTGCAAAAGTAGCTAACTTAGAAGTTATTCTACTATAGATTTTTGGTATCCAAGTTATGGAGCACTGAAGCATTTATACACCTAGTTATATTATTTATAAACACTTAAATCTTACTACTTACTAGGTGACATCTCACAAGTATATGATTTTCAACTAGTAGCAAAGGGAAGTGGAGATCGAACCCACAAATATTGGTTGGTAATTATCAATTATTTGGTTAATTTACTAGTTCAAGTGATTGATTTTAAAGTGAATTAACTAAAACTAGAACTAAAGAAACTAAGAAAGAAATTTAAAAACTATCTAATAAACTAAAGTGAACATCAACACACAAAAAAATATATTTAAACAAAGCTTATGAAAAGAAAGCATTTTCAGAGAGTAATTAGAGGAAGAAAGTAAAAGAGAAAGCATTTTAAGAAAGTAATTAACTAATCTAAGTAACTAATTAACACTAAGAAAGTATGATTAAAGAAAACCCATAAACTTAGTACTCTACCAATTATTAATAAAAAATTAAGTAAAGAAAGTAAGTGAAAGAAAAAAGTTAAATTAGACTACTTTAATTAACTAATTTAAACTACAAATTATCACTAAGAAAGCATTTTTAAAGAAAGTGCATAAGCTAATCTATCAACTAAACTAAGAAATCAAGTAAATAAAGTAATTAAATGAAAAGTTCATGAACTAATATACCATTTAGACTAAGAAATCAAGTAAAGGAAGCACTTAAATGAAGCCAATTAAATGAATTAACTAAAGGAGCATGAAATTGAAACTTAACTAAGGAAATTTTCACATAAATCAAGCACTTAGAATAGAAAAGATTCAATCATTGACTTGGAATTGAAAACTACAAGAAAGAGAAATCCTAATCTAAGAAAACTTTCCCGATTTGGAAGAGAATTAACCTACACTATTACTCTATATTCTAGCCTACTCCTACTATATTAGTTACGCTCCAAATGAGGTTTAAAATGGGTACATAAAGTGCATAGGGTAGTGGGAGAATGCTGCAATAAAAATGAGCCCCGAACAAACACTTTTCTACCTTAGCCTCCTTCGGTGTCGCGACACCAAGGATTTGCACTGGGTTCGGTGTCACAATTTGACTGAATTCTAAACTTTTGTCCTTCTAGAAGTTTACTTTGGTGTCGCAACACAGAAATTTGTATTGGGTTTGGTGTCACGACATTGACTGAACTTCTAGAATACAACACTTTATTGGTTTGCTCTAAAAGTTTTCATCTAATATTCGATTGATGCATTATTTTCTCCTAACGAACCTTAATATAGGAGAACATTATTAGTTGAAATAAATAATTAAAATAAATCCTAAATATTTAAATAAAATAGTCACAAAAGAGACTAGAAATGAAAGACAAATAAAGATGAAAGAAAATTTAACTCACAACATAATTAGGTTAAAGTCACAACGCAAAATCTAAACTCAAGAACCTAATAAAAGATGAAAATAAGAATTAAAATACTTCATGAAAAACATACTAACATATTCTAACACATAAAAGTAAGAATAGATAAAAACATAGACTAAATACTAAGAATGCTCGAAACTAGTAGCCAAGCCATCAATTTTAAGGTACATATAACTCTAGTTTTCTTGAGTTATCAAGCACCATAAAAAAATTCTGTCATGTTAATGATATCTTCCAATAGTGTAGCAAGCTAAAAATCCTCGGAATTCTTATGCAAAATTTTCCATAATGCTTCTATTTGTAGTTAGAATATGAACTTTCTGCCATCCCTCGACTTTAGCTTTACCGATTGAAACAAATAATACACACATAATAACAATTGGTACTTAATGTAAATTACAACTTTTTCAAATTTATCATACTTGATAGAGTTAAACATTTTTTTTTTTTACTTTTGTCCTTTATCTAATGTTGAAATTCATCAAAATTTTCATTTTTCACTAAAAGTTAAAATAATATCATGAATAAAAATTTGTAGTATAGACGAATAATAAATATAATAACTGTATAAACATTACAGTAGTTTGTGAATGTTTATAATTATGATCGCCACAAGAGGTGCATGTTTGCTAAGTAAGTCTGATAGATAGTTAAGTAACAATCATATATTCCAATTGATATTTATAGCAAATCAAAAGTAACAATCAATATGAATAAATTACAAAATATTACTAAGCAAACTCTGTGTACAAAATATAGTTTTACACATATGTATGTTGTTACTATCTAACTAACATGTTATACAATATAAAAAGGATACATTTCGCCTGACATATGTAACAATTGTCATAAAAAGAATACATATATCTTCGATCATGATTATATACAAATCTCACAATAATTGGAAAAATCCACATAGATGTTAGATTATTTATTTCTCACTAATAATTGTGGGAATGTTAAATGCAAAATGTTTTATTATTGAAAGTATCAACACCACATATAAAAATAAAAAGTTGATACAAATAGTATGATAGTTGTAACTTGTAACAACTATAGCTAATAAGTCGATACAACTAATGCTTTTAATTGCGATTGGTATATAGTTTAGTTTTCTATTAAATTGGAGAGTATGGTTTACATCAATAAAAGTCTACAACTAATTATCAATGTAAAATTATATTACATACTTTATATAGCTCCTCAACATTTGCTGTAATTTTAATGTAATTTATAATACTTTATAACTTTTATATTATTTTTCCTTTCTCAAGTCAAAACTTTCGTTAATCCCCCACTAATAATTTTCCTTAAATGATGGCCTCCTTTAAACTACCTATAATCTTTTCAATTTGATTAATTTTTTATTTTTTTTTTATAAAATTGCATATACATATGTTTGGTACACAAGAATGATATGGAATTGAAAAGTCTTTTCAACTTATTATTTTCATTTTCTTGTTTGGTATGGAAAATTTATGTTGGAAAAGTCATTACACAAAGAAAACCCGTTTAAACTTAATCTTGGAATCTCAATCCTAAAAAAAACTCAAGTAAAACCCTTTCCAACTTTATTTTGGTAAGTAGATTATAAAATTATAGGATATCAAGTTATCTCATTTTATTCAAAATTTATTTGCATTTGTAATGTTTTTGCTAATGAATATCTTTTAAAAATAACTATAATCTTTTTTATTGACTAGTGAACTATTATATTTATTACTACTTTTTATATAACCCTTATACTTTTGGAGTAATTTTATGTTGTGTATTGGATTGAGGGATTTGGTTTAATTTTAAGTTATCCAAGCAAGTTAACTGATTTAGTTGGGGATTTGAAATCTATCACCTAATTAGAGTCTAATTTTAATGATTAAATAAGTGAATTTCAAATCCACCCAAAATTTCAAGCCATTTGAAATCCACCCACTTCAAATCCATCTTACAAATTAAGTCCATCCGTCCAAACATAATTTTAGTGTAATTTATAATTAATTTAATAACTTTTAGTATTTTTAGCTTATATAAGAGAAAGATCATATAAATAATAGCAATTAATTAAAGAAATGAAATTAAAAACTCTTAATATATACTCTGTTCTATAAACTAGCTAATTAAATCTTACTTAAATATAAAACTCATGTTAACAATTTAAATTTAGAATATAATAAAAAAGGGGACAGATTCCAATTTTCATTACACCCCTGTGGTTTGGCCTTTACTCGCTACTCTGTATGGTTCAAAAACCTCTATTATTTGGTCCTTAAATTTTTGGCATCTTCCACAATTTTGTTTTTCAAATTATCTCTCAATGAATCCAAATTCAACTATAGTAAATTTATTTGGGAACACAATACAATTAAAGAAAACTTAGGAGTGAAATTTAAAAATAGAAAAGGTAATCTTCTTCCTCTTACTCACCAGCCCTATCCTTCCTAACCCCATCCACTTACCACCCCCACGTATACCACCAGCAGCCTCCTACTCTCCACTTCCATCTCCTAATCCCGCCACCTACCACTCCTACCTCCACCACTTGAGCCACTTGTCGCTTACCCCACCTTGATCTACCTAATTGTGGCCCCTCACCCAACCCTACAACCACCTTTATTTAATGGGAAATCCCACCACCCATCCCTCCACCACTAGCCCATTCGAATCTCAACACGCACCCCAAGAAGCCCTACCCATTAACCCCGCCTAAAGCTACCTCCCTAGACCCCTACCCCATCCTTGCCACCCCTAATCCCTCCATTCTCCCCCTCCACTACCCTTTTTAATCTTGCCACCCACTTTTTCCATCACCACCATCCAAGAGCTCCTTAGTCACACCGCCTAGGTCTTCCTCCCTCTAGTCGCCTCCATCCTTACCTCTATCGCACCACCACCCCAACCCCCAATCTTTAGTTTTCTTTTCATTTTTTCATTTTTTTTTTCTGTGAATTCCATATTTTTTATTACCTTTTTGTGAATTTTTTTACTAATTTTTTTTTTCTTTTTAACTTTGTTCCTTTTCTTTTCCTCATGTTAACACTAAGATTATGACCGAATTAAAAGAATTTTCAATAAGTTGTGGGAGTCAAATTAAAAACTAGTAAAACTAATGATGATGTTAATGTAAAAAACAAAATAAAAGTAAAATACTAAATTTGCAATTTTTGGAGCAATTGGTTCATTAGGTTACCCCACAATTAATTTCATATTGATGGTAGCAAATCTAGTGTGGAAAGACAGCAGAGATACATGAGAGCACTTGAAGAGGGATCTATATTATTGTTGAACCCCAGTTATGTTAATCATGTCTTGATGTGTATAAGAGACAGGGTACTTGACTAATTTGCCTGCACTCTGTGTGCAGACTGTTAGGTTGGTCTTACAGAACATGCTGATGTCATATATGAAAGGGAAGTGTGATTGGCTGTCTCTTATACACATCTAGATCTTGTATAAGAGACAGCTTTAAGAGAATCTAACTGCTGCATCGGCTGTCTCTTATCCAACGGCTAGTTTTCCAGTAGACAGAAAATAGCCGTTGGGAAGTTGTTGGAAGCTGATATTTGGCAACTATAAATACCCCTAGGTCGATTTAATATAGTTAAGACTTCTACATTGATTACAAACAATTCTTGAGCTATTTGGGAGAAATAGTGGGTACAAGTGTTGTAATAGTGTAGGTAGTGTGAAAAGAGCTTAGAAGTGTAAAAGTTCTTCAAGTGTAAGAGTGGAGAGATAACAATTGTAACAAAGGGAGGTTGTGAGTGTAAAACTCTTGGCTCAACTAAAGGGAATTAGTGTGAGCAAGAGTGATCCTCATTTGTGTACAAGAGGTTATTGTCTCACCTACTTTGAAGAGACTTTTAGGGCTGAACTTCAAGTTGTGAACTTGGTAGTTGCCTTGTGAGAAGCTCTTTGTAATTGCAAACTCCAAGCTTGAGAAGCTAGGGAGTTTGGTTTGATTCTCTTAATCTCAATTATTGTTATTTGTTCTTTTAAGCTTAAATTGTTGAATATCTTTTGTATTCATTTGTGCTTAAGTTTTCATTTGGTGCATAAAGTTTGAATTTCTATTAAGCACATAAAAAGGTTTGTTTTTAGAGACAACCTCTTATTCACCCCCCCCTCTTAGTGTTGCTTTTAAAATTCGGTATCTCTAGCAACACCAAATGATAATTTTTGCTTAAATTGCATAAGAGTCAAGATTATGGCAACAAATGCAGACTTTGTTTTTAGAGGGGCATTCTATCACTAGACCTCCCATGTTTAATGGCATTAATTTTTTTTTTTGGAGGGATAGAATGAAATTTTTTGTTCAATCTATTAATATTGAATTATGGTATATTATTTATGAAGGCCCTATTGAGGCAAATATTTTTGATGAAAATACTCATAGATTAAGGCCTAAAACCAGATTTGAGTTAAATGCACAAGATAAAATAAATTTATCTTTAAATGCTAAAGCTATTAATATTTTGTATAATGCTTCCTTGGATGCAGATGAGTTTTCTAAAGTAAAAGGTTGCATATCGGCCAAGGAGATATGGGACAAATTGAAAGAAATCCATGAAGGAAGTGAAGATATTAGAGAGCAAAAGAAGTCACTTCTTGTGGCTAAATATGAATCCTTCAAAATGGAACCTCATGAGAACATTGACAAGATGTATTTGAGGTTCAATGATATGGTAAAGGATTTGGAAGGTTTGGGTAAAGAATATTCCTTGGGTGAAAAGAATAGAAAATTTTTGAATGCTTTACCTAAGGAATGGGAACCTAAATCCATTGCCATAGAAGAGTCTAAAAATTTAAATTCTATGCCTATTGATTCATTGATCAATTCTCTAACCTCATTTGAATTGAAGTTGAAATACAAGCTACAAGATGAGGAGGCAAAGGGAAAAAGAAGCATAGCATTTAAAGCTTCATCAAAAAAAGGAAAAGACTCAAGGAAGCCTCACTTCAACAACTTCCAAATCACTTGGGATGATTGCCCTAATTCGGATGGAGAAGTTGAAGAAGAATATGAGGAGGGACAAATGGCATTTATGGCACTTGGCGATAATGAGGTAACCTCTAGTTGTGATTCTTGTGATGATTCATGTAATAATGATGATGATGATGTTGAATCATTTATTCTTAAAATGCATGAATGTTTGAAAGATATCATATGCTAAGAACAAAGAGTTAAAAATTAAAGTTAATACTTTATTGAGTATAAGAGAAAACTTGTGCTTGAAAAAAGATTCTTTGATTCAAAAGAATGAACAAACAATACTTGAGCTGAAAGATAAACATCGTAGATGAAAAACCAAGATCATGGATGAACAAGCTTCATTAAAGAAGAGATTAGATGATCTTGATGTTACCTTGAAAACGAAGAAAGAAAATATTTTTGAAAAGAAAAGAACTAGAAATATGTTTTTGAACAAAAATTTTATCACCTTTAGAAAAATTGATTTATGCTTTGTTAAATCTAAATCTTCTTTTTATGGCAATAAGAACATTACTTGTACATCATTGTCATCAACATGGCCATATAAAGAAAAATTGTTATGTTAAGAGAAATGAAAAATTAGGAATAAATTCCATTTGGGTGATTAAGCATGTTACTAATCCAATTGGACCCAAGAAAGTTTGGGTACCAAAAGTTGTTGCTTAACTTTGTATGTAGGTATGCTTTGAGTGCACCTTCAGGAATTCAGGATAAATTATCTATGAAGGGTGCTCAAGACATATGAGCTAAGATCATATTATAATGGGTAACATCTAAAGTTTTGTGTGCTTTCATTCATCAAGATGAACTATGTTCTCTTGAATATTACTCATTTATATGCTCGAATTTGTTTAGAATGCTAGGATATTTGTATCCCCAAATTTCTGTTTATAATAAGTCACTACTTGCAAAAGAAAGGGGGAGCATTCTCTTTTTTAATGGATCTGTTTTTACAAGAAAATTGCATCACACATGCTTCATTGTTTTGATGATGCTTTTTTAATAAGAATGAGCGAAAATTCTCTGTTTCTCCGAGTCCTAATTCAAAGGGGGAGAATAAACTTAGGGGGAGCTTTAACTACATGTTTCTTATGTTTTGATAATGCCAAAGGGGGAGAAATAATGGACAAATTCTCTTGTATAGTACTTCATATTTTATGGTTGTTTTTTGAATTGTCCAATTGATTTGTCATCATCAAAAAGGGGGAGATTGTTGAACCCCAGTTATGTTAATCATGTTTTGATGATGAACAAATCATACTAATAGTTTGATAACAAGTGTTTGTACACTGACAGAAACCTCTTCTCAGAAAAACAGGGAGGTTCGGACGTCTCATGATCGTCCGAACACTGTCTACCTCAAGAAGCTTTCGGATCTAGATGTGTATATCATCCGACTCTGAGGGTACTCATCCGAGACTCGGAGGATTCGTTCGGACGATATTCCAGTAGACTTTGCTTGATCGGACGCATGTTCGACGCATCCTCGACGTCCGACGAATACCCTCGAGAACGGACGAGTGTCGGACGCAGGTTTAGCGGCCGGTATGATTTGTTCATCATCAAAACATGATTAACATAACTCTGTCTCTTATACACATCTAGATGTCATAATAGTTAAGACTTCTACATTGATTACAAACAATTCTTGAGCTATTTGGGAGAAATAGTGGGTACAAGTGTTGTAATAGTGTAGGTAGTGTGAAAAGAGCTTAGAAGTGTAAAAGTTCTTCAAGTGTAAGAGTGGAGAGATAACAATTGTAACAAAGGGAGGTTGTGAGTGTAAAACTCTTGGCTCAACTAAAGGGAATTAGTGTGAGCAAGAGTGATCCTCATTTGTGTACAAGAGGTTATTGTCTCACCTACTTTGAAGAGACTTTTAGGGCTGAACTTCAAGTTGTGAACTTGGTAGTTGCCTTGTGAGAAGCTCTTTGTAATTGCAAACTTGTAGAATCTTGAGAAGCTTAGGGAGTTTGGTTTGATTCTCTTAATCTCAATATTGTTATTTGTTCTTTTAAGCTTAAATTGTTGAATATCTTTTGTATTCATTTGTGCTTAAGTTTTCATTTGGTGCATAAAGTTTGAATTTCTATTAAGCACATAAAAAGGTTTGTTTTTAGAGACAACCTAATTCACCCCCCCCCCTCTTAGGTTGCTTTTGGGGCCAACAATTATGAGTAAGTTCTGACTACTCATTCTACAGTATGATAGTTGTTGAAATGAGTGGAAAGTATGTGATCCCACTATGTTTGAATTATTTAATAGTTTGCAATCCTCACTCTGTAAAGAATTTTTCTCGTAGCTAATAAAAAGAAATCAAACATTACAAAAAAAAAAGAAAATATTGACTACGAAATTTTCAAAATACATAAATAACTAGAATTACAATCCTCATTTTATTTTTCAAACATGCTGAGATCACGTGGATAATTGACAGTAAAATATTCACTAATATCATAAAAAATTGTACAGCAAGTTTAGACACATCACGGATCTTGCTTATTTAAAGGAACTGAACACAGCAATTTCTGAACAAACACACACATTCTCCCTAATAAACAAGCAATTTTTTAAAGAAAATGGCTCAAAATTTCGTTGATGGCAGCTCTTTGTTCGATTTTGTTGTGAAAGAAGGCAACGGTATTAAAGGTCTAGTGGATTCAGGAATTGAAAATGCACCGGAACTATACATCCAGCCACTTGATGAACGAATTGAGAAAGTGGATGAAGGCTCCAAAGTGCACTTCTCATCCATCCCAATTGATTTATCAAAGCTTGATGGCCCTGGGCGTGATCAAGTGTTGAATGATATAGTTACATCTGCCGAGACACTTGGATTCTTTCAGGTAATCAACCATGGCATGTCTCTGGACCTGTTGGAGTCGTTAAAAGATTCTGCCCACCAATTTTTTTTTTTTTTTTTTTTCAAGACAGCCTACCAAACAAGGAATTTAATTGTATAGTGACTGTTGAACCTTGAATATTTTGATAGTTTGGTCACCTTGTTTTTTATTTGAACCAACCCCTATTGGTTTCTTTTTTAATTACTTCTATAAAATCAAACTTTAGAGCATGTTACACAAAAATAAGCAGTGGAAGATAAATTTATTTAACACATAAAAATATGTGGGAGAAGAAGAGAAATTACAAAATAACGCATATCCGACTCTCATATTAAGACCAACATAAACCAACGACACAATAGCCTTTATCTGTACTCTAAATTTTTTTCTATTTTAGACTCTCAACTCAAGTTTTTTCAATTGAATAATCTAGCAAAACCTCTATTTATAAACTAACAAAGTTGACTACCAGAAAGTCTAATTATATTGGGAATAACAATTGTAAACATAATCCTAATAAGAAACTAAATTCCTTTAATAACTAAACTACTAAAACATAACTAATACATAATTCTAAATTTGTAAAGACAATCATATATGATTTGGTTTAATTATGACAACAATGCCTCCCTTAAACCAAACTCTCTATGTTCCCCGTGAGAGCAATCCACACTGTGTATGAATAATACGATCAAGAATTTCTTCTAGGACTTCATCTTTTATGTCACCGAAATTTGGCACCATTAGTTTAACTTGATATTCATCTTTTAAACTTTTCAAATGATCCATGCATCTAACTGATAAATTTTCATCGCGTATCTTTTTTTTCTTTTTTCAATTTATCAACCTCCATGATGAATGACAAGGTATCAAAATTTTCAAATTTGTGAATTAATATTCACAATCAACTTGGCAAGATTTTTTCTCGATCCTACCTAACACCACACAATATATTCTCAACAGAATTGCTTTTTCAGGATCTTTGTCCCAATTAGAGTCAATTTTTTTACCCCCAAATCATCAGCAAATAATTACCCGAAAACCATCCTCTTGTTGTCCAAGTACTCTCACAAATCTCTTTTTTTTTTTTTTTTTTTTTAAATTTTGATAAAGTACACTCCTAGTTCATAGTATAGGAATCTGATGCCACTTGTTAGCGCAAAAAATTTGCAACGGAAAATAATTTTATTTAACACACAAAAATATGTAAGAGAAAATGAGGAATTACAAAATGACACATATCCTCTCATACTAAAACCAGCATAAATTCACAGTATAATAGCCTTTATTTCTACTCTAAACTTTCAACTCAAATTTTCTCAAGTGAATAATCTAGCAAAATCTCTATTTATAAGTTAACAAACTTAACTACCAAGAAACCTAATTACTTTTGGAATAACAACTCTAAACATAATCCTAATAAGAAACCAAATTCCTTTACTAACTAAACTACTAAAAGCCTAACCAATACATAATAATTCCTAATCGGTAAATAGTTTGGTTAGTTATGACAACCATGCCTACAAGAAACCTCACAAGATTTGCAAAAATTAAAAAAAAAAAAACAAACCGAAATCCTACTAAATATATAAAATTAGGAGTTAATATTTAATAGAGTACTATTTACCATATAGAAATATTGGTAAGTGACCTTACACTATTGTCTTATAAATAATTTTTCTGTGGTGCTAAACTCGAAATACTTCCTTAATATTTTAAAGGGTTCAAGATTCTTGTTTTATTATTTTTTTAGGGATGTGGCACTTGACTACATGAAATTATCAGCTAAAATGATCAGAAGGTTGGTGGAAATATTAATCGGAAATCTAGGAGTGAACCTTGAAGATTCAAGACTGGAATCACTAATTGGCGTTAAGATTGTTAACATGAACTTTTACCCAACTTGCCCAAATGCAGAACTAACAGTTGGTGCAGGGCGCCACTCTGATATGGGCACCATAACTGTGCTTTTGCAAGATGATGTCGGAGGTTTACAAGTAAGGGTGGAAGAAGATATAGTTGCAGGTAGAAAAGAAGAGTGGATAGAGATTCCGCCAATCCCTGGCGCTTTAGTTGTTAATCTTGGGGATTCGTTACAGGTAAGAGCTCAATAAGCTTGTTCAATTATTCAAGGTTAGTTTTGTAATTATTTCTTTTGGACCTTTTGACTAACGGGAAATTATTGAAACTAAAACATGGGACTCATATTGTAAATGCTTGAAAAAGTTGATAGAGGTGGTTATTATAATTCCAAAATTAAGATATAGGTAAGTTTTACAATTTTGTTAATGCAACTATCATGTTTGTTTTAAAATTTTGTACAGTATGAAGTATTTAAAGCATACTAGAATAATTTCTCAAATGAATTATAAAATTTTCTCAAGATAGTATATACTAGTCTTTATACTACTAATTAATTAGGCCAAAACGAGTTGTCAATATCTTAAAAGAAAAGAAACGAGTGATCCATCGAGTTTTAGCAAAGGGGTGAAGCAACTAGTAACTTGAATATAGACAACTATCAATTCAATTCAATATAACTGAGAAACCAATAAAGTTCTGTTGCTAAGCTACTCATAACTGTCAATCGATGAATCAAAATAAAACTGTTGATCTAATCTAGAATTTCATTCAAAGGGCTGAATGTAAAAACTGAAAATTTTGATCTTTATTTGAATAGTAGTACCGTAATACCAAGGCAGAGCTATGTAGCTAATACATCTGAATTGTTAGTTATTTTGCTTAAAACTCCATGTTAAACACTCCCAAAAAGTCCTTCAGATTCAGTTTATACTTTTGTACTCCTTATATTTTCCTCACATTTAAAATGTTAGGTTTTATAAGCAAACTCCATTTTCGGTGCAAGTAACATGTCATGAGCAAAAAGGGATTATGATAAGGAATATTATGCTTCTTCGCAATTTTGAGAGCAAGCAAAAGAATTTCTACACTGCTTCCTTTTTGCCACTAAAATTTTGTAATTAATTTAATAGTGTTCTTGCATTAATTTTTTAGGCGAAAAACAAACTGAATAGAGTTTTGGACGAAATTTCAACCTTTTAACAAGTAAGGGACCAAAATGATTTATTTAAATATGATGGACAAAAAAAATAAAGATATGAGTGACTATTTTGCAATTTCCTAATACATTCAGTGACTTTTTTTTTAAAGGCCGACTTCGGGAATGAAGAGATTTTGGCTTGTTGAGAGCTTAATAACAAGGTTTATTTGCATTTATCCACCCAAAATTTGGCCAAATTACTTAAACAATTTTGAGATTGACTAAATTACAGCCAAATTAATTAACATCTTATACAACGTTTACTATCAAATACCTGTCACGTTCTGAGATGTTACAAAATCTGCTCAGTGCTTACATTAGCCAAATTGTTCGTCTAAGTCAAAATATGCATTTTCAATTAATTATATTAATTTATGTCCCCTTTTTGTCCAAACTATAAAATGAAATCTATAGTTTATTTAAAATTATAACCTAATCCTTTGAAATTTGAATAGAAAGTATTTATTAAAAACCCCTTCCTCTTTAGTCAATTTCGGTTGATCACTGATTAAATCAAATAATATTAAAAGAAAAGAAAAGCAACTACTTGCTTGGATTACTAATAAAGTAAGGTTAATAACATTTATTTCCGTTGAGATTTGGCCAAACTATTAAAAAACCTTGAAATTTGGTAAAATAACAACCCTACCCCTCAAAGTCCTTTTTGTTTTTTGTCCAAAATGTCAGATATTTCATTCATAGAAAGTGTGTAAACCATACATTTTGAGTAAAGACTCGGCACATTTAACTGTGACAGTTGGAGGGAAGCATTCGCACCATATCATGAGTAGAAGTCATATTAAGAGAGGCTATACTATTACATTTCACTTTGATTTCCTTCAACTGAGAACAAAAAATGCACTTTTCAAACGTAAGACTACGATTCAAAATATCATCTAAGGAAGTTCCTATGACTGCATCATCTGTGATTCTATTGCTTAGCTTGTTTACTGGCCCAATGCAAAATGACTGGACTTCTACACACTTCTAACCTTCTTCTTTTACTTTGATCAATGCCATCTTAACTGCTTCAGCTTCCTTAATCTCTTTGATACCTTTTCTATGTTCCACCATGGCACATGCTATTGTTAACTCTGATACAATCATTCTGGTTGAAGGAAGCAATGCCAAGTCCAACTTTAGAGTCATTTTCCTTTATCCTAGTAGCAGTAGTCATAGTTTTGATCCTAGCTAGCCTGTCATTTCTTTGTTGAGTTGTATTGTGGGCCTCCACTAAAGGGAACCTGTGTTGGTCTTGTACAGCATTTGTTTCAAACTCTAACCATTCTTTCCAAACCTGACTAATGACCTGTTGGATTCCTTTTTGGTTCTGCTAAAACTGAAATTGATTAATCTCTTTCCATAGTTGCTGTAAAATGTTGACTGTTAGGGGAATGTGGTTGTTACCATTCAATCTTCTATCGACCCTATTCAACTTTAGCCACCACATTCTGAAGTTAAATTGACATTCTCTAAACCATTCCACTTAATTGGTGCCATATTCTAAACAGATTGAGCTGCAGGATAGAAAAAGAACATGTATTCAATTGTTTTTGCTTCCCCACACCTTTTGCACGTGGAAGTACCTTTCTTTGTAGTTCTGTATGATATGCTCATCCCCTACGATAGCAGATCTGAAAATGCCTGAATAGATGTGTATAAGAGACAGCGGACCATAGAGCATCCACAGTTTGCCTAGTTCCTCGGCTTAGATTATTGTTTCGAGCCCTGATGTTGAAACGCATTCATTCTTTACAAGTTCTTAAAGCATTATGGTGAAAATGCCTGATTATATAGACACTGTCTCTTATACACATCTAGATGTGTATAAGAGACAGACTGCAACTTGGTGACTAGGATAAAAAACTAAAAATGTAATAGAGATATTGAAGGATAGCATGATCAGCTGTATGCAAAGGATCTCGCTTTCGATTTCTCCGTCCCATCTGAAGTTTTTAATCCTTGAAGTTTTTAATCCTTTCCCATACATTGATCAAGTTGCAGTTTGCCCTGCTATCAACAAAGACTATTCCATCCTCATTGGAAGAGATCCACCGATCTTTCCATATGTTAATACTTCTATCGTTTCCTGCTCTTTTCCTCATTCCCTTTTCCAATAGACCGATCTTGCACTCATCATGCTTTACCAAATCCAAGAAGCATTTTTGATTGAACAATAGTGAATACTTCTTTACCTTTCAAATACCTTGTCTTCAATACTTTGCTTGCCAACAAGTTTGGTTTAGTGATTAGTCTCCAAACTTGTTTTCAATCAAGGCAGTGTTAAAATTCTTCAAGTCTTTGTAACCCAAGCCTCTATCTTTGTTGTCCTCACAGAGCTTATCCTAGCTGACCAATTTCATCTTCTTTTCTTCTTGTGCTGCTCCCTTCCATAAATTAGCTATAGCCCTATTTATCTCCTTACAAAGTTAAATTCCCACAAATGAATACAAAAGATATTCAACAATTTAAGCTTAAAGAACAAATAAGAATTTGAGATTAAGAGAATCAAACCAAACTCCCAAGCTTCTCAAGCTTGGAGCTTACAACTATAAAGAGCTTCTTACAAGGCAACTACCAAGTTCACAACTTGAAGTTTAGCCACTAAAAGTCTCTTCAAAGTAGGTGAGACAATAACCTCTTGTACACAAATGAGGATCACTCTTGCTCACACTAATTTCCTTTAGTTGAGCCAAGAGTTTTACACTCACAACCTCCCTTTGTTACAATTGTTATCTCTCCACTCTTACACTTGAAGAACTCTTACACTTCTAAGCTCTTTTCACAAAACTACCTAGACTATTACAACACTTGTACCCACTATTTGTCTCAAATAGCTCAAGTATTACTTGTAATCAATGTAGAAGTCTCTCCAAGTTTAATTCAGGCTAAGGGATATTTTTAGTTGTCCAAAATCTGCTTCTAACAACTTTTCAACATTGGCTATTTTCTGTTTATTGGGAAACTAGCCGTTGGACCTTTTGGACGGCCGATGTAGTATGTGTGCGTCTGAACGAGCTAGCCGTTGGACCATTCGGACGGCCGCTGCTAAACCTTGCATCCGACGCTGCGTCCGTTCTCTGAGGGTATTCATTCGGACGTCCGAGGATGCGTCCGAACCTGCGTCCGGTCCAAGAAAAGTCTTATGGAATAATGATCGTACGCTGTTCTTCGTCCGAGACTGCTTCAATATTCTTTGTGTCAGACGATTACCATCGTTCGAAGCTCTGTCTTTCGGACAGTCATTTGCGTCCGTGGAATCTTCTGGTTGTTTTGTTCGGACGATCATTTGCGTCCGAACTTACCTGTATTTCTGCACACTTGTTTTCAAACTATTAGTGCGATTTGGTCATCATCAAAACATGATTATCATAACTGGGGTTCAACAATCTCCCCATTTTTGATGATGACAAATCAGTTGGACAATTCTAAAAACAACCATAAAATATGAAGTCACAATACAAGAGAATTTGTCCATTATTTCTCCCCCTTTTGGCATTATCAAAACATAAGATAAATAATGCAATTTAAGCTCCCCCTACGTATATTCTCCCCCTTGAAAGATGAATATAATTCACATGAGTATACGAAGAATGAGTCAAGTTATGCAAAACAATTCTTCCTTTCAACAATATATGGTCCATAAGAAATGAGCGGATTCATGCAAAGAATTAGGATCAAAACAATTTTTGCTCATTCCTTACCAAAAAGTGTCATCAAAACAATGAAGCATGTGTGATGCAATTTCTTGCAAAATAATCCATTTAAAAAATAGAATGCTCCCCCTTTCTTTTGCAAGTAGTGACTTATTATAGACAAAAATTGGGGATACATATTTTCTAGCATTCTAAACAAATTCAAACACATAGATGAGTAATATTCAAGAGAACATAGTTCAACTGGAGAAAAGAAAGCACACAAAATTTTAGATGTTACCCATTTCAATCTTAGCTCATATACAAGAACCTTGAACACCCTTCATAGATAATTTATCTTGAATTCCTCGGTGCTCTCCAAGCATACCTACATACAAGTTAAGCAACAACTTTTGGTACCCAAACTTTCTTGGGTCCAATTGGATTCGTAACATGTTTAATCACCCAAATAGAATTTATTCCCAATTTTTCATTTCTTTTAACATAACAATTTTTCTTTATATGGCCATGTTGATGACAATAATTACAAATAATATTCTTACTGCCATAAAAAGAAGATTTAGATTTAACAAAGCACAAATCATTTTTTCTAAAGGTGATAAAATTTTTGTTCAAAAACATATTTCTAGTTCTTTTCTTTTCAAAAACATTTTCTTTCTTCTTTTTCAAAATATCATCAAGATCAACTAATCTCTTCTTCAATGAAGCTTGCTCTTCCATGATCTTGGTTTTTCCAACAATTTTTTCCTTCAAAACATCAATTTTCTTTTGTCAAAAAATTATTTTCATGTACAAGTTTTGAGTTGGCACTCAATAAAGTATTAACTTTAATTTTTAACTCTTTGTTCTTAGCATATGATTCTTTCAAACATTCATGCATTTTAAAAATAAATGATTCAACATCATCATCATCATTATCACATGAATCATCACAAGAATCACAACTAGAGGATACCTCATTATTGCCAAGTGCCATAAAAGCCATTTGAGCCTCCTCATATTCTTCTTCAATTTCTCCATCCGAATTGCAATCATCCCAAGTGATTTGGAAGTTGTTGAAGTGAGGCTTTCGTGAGTCTTTTCTCCTTTTTGATGAAGCTTTAAATGCTATGCTTCTTTTTCCCTTTGTTTCCTCATTTTGTACCTTGTATTTCAACTTCAATTCAAAAGAGGTTAGAGAATTGATCAATGAATCAATAGGCATAGACTTTAAATTTTTAGACTCTTCTATGGCAATGGATTTAGGTTCTATTCCTTAGGTAAAGCATTCAAAAGTTTTCTATTCTTTTCCCCCAAGGAATATTCTTTACCCAAGAACCTTCCAAATCCTTTACCATATCATTGAACCTACAATACATCTTGTCAATGTTCTCATGAGGTTCCATTTTGAAAGATTCATATTTAGCCACAAGAAGTAACTTCTTTTGCTCTCTTATATCTTCACTTCCTTCATGGATTTCTTTCAATTTGTCCCATATCTCCTTGGTCGATATGCAACCTTTTACTTTAGAAAACTCATCTGCATCCAAAGCATTATACAAAATATTAATGGCTTTAGCATTTAAAGATTATTTTATTTTATCTTGTGCATTTAACTCATATCTAGTCTTAGGTCTTAATCTATGAGTATTTTCATCAAGAATATTTGCCTCAAAAGGACCTTCATAAATAATATACCACAATTCAATATTAATAGATTGAACAAAAATTTTCATTCTATCCCTCCAAAAAATAAAATTAATGCCATTAAACATGTGAGGTCTAGTGATAGAATGCCCCTCTAAAAATAAAGTATTATTTGTTGCCATGATCTTTACTGCTAATGCAATTTAAGCAAAATAAAGAGACCAATGCTCTGATACCAATTGTTGGCCCGAAAAGCAACCTAAGAGGGGGGTGAATTAGGTTGTATCTAAAACAAACCTTTTTATGTGCTTAATAAAAATGCAAACTTTATGCGCCAAATAAAAACTTAAGCACAAATGAATACAAAAGATATTCAACAATTTAAGCTTAAAGAACAAATAAGAATTTGAGATTAAGAGAATCAAACCAAACTCCCAAGCTTCTCAAGCTTGGAGCTTACAACTATAAAGAGCTTCTTACAAGGCAACTACCAAGTTCACAACTTGAAGTTTAGCCACTAAAAGTCTCTTCAAAGTAGGTGAGACAATAACCTCTTGTACACAAATGAGGATCACTCTTGCTCACACTAATTTCCTTTAGTTGAGCCAAGAGTTTTACACTCACAACCTCCCTTTGTTACAATTGTTATCTCTCCACTCTTACACTTGAAGAACTCTTACACTTCTAAGCTCTTTTACACACAAAACTACCTAGACTATTACAACACTTGTACCCACTATTTGTCTCAAATAGCTCAAGTATTACTTGTAATCAATGTAGAAGTCTCTCCAAGTTTAATTCAGGCTAAGGGATATTTATAGTTGTCCAAAATCTACTTCTAACAACTTTCCAACGGCTATTTTCTGTTTACTGGGAAACTAGCCGTTGGACCTTTTGGACGGACGATGCAGTATGTGTGCGACCGAACGAGCTAGCCGTTGGACCATTCGGACGGCCGCTGCTAAACCTTGCGTCCGACGCTGCGTCCGTTCTTTGAGGGTATTCGTTCGGACGTTCGAGGATGCGTCCGAACCTGCGTCCGGTCCAAGAAAAGTCTTCTGGAATAATGATCGGACGCTGTTCTTCGTTCGAGACTGCTTCAATATTCTTTGTGTCAGACGATTACCATCGTCCGAAACTCTGTCTTTCGGACAGTCATTTGCGTCCGTGGAGTCTTCTGGTTATTTTGTTCGGACGATCATTTGCGTTTCCCGAACTTACCTGTTTTTCTGCACACTTGTTTTCAAACTATTAGTGCGATTTGGTCATCATCAAAACATGATTATCATAACTGGGGTTCGACAGTAACTTTCCTCTCTGGCCCTCTAGTCTTTTCCTCATTCTATCCCTTACAAAGCCACAAACCTCTTCTTTGGATATGGTAATAACCATAGGCAATCCTAGATATTTGCCCTATTGCACTTGCTTCATCCCCTCCAGTTCATTGCATATATTGCTTTTCTTCACATAATCCACATTTTTGCTGAAGAACACTGAACATTTCTCCACATGTATGAGTTGACCTGAGGCTCTTTCATAGACTTCCAATAATCTCACCAATTCTTTTGTTTCTTTATGGTCATCTTTGCAAAAAATTATAGAATCATCATTAAAAAAATAAATGACTAATAGATGGACCCTCTGTACTAATCTTCAAACATGTCAGCAGATTTTTATTAGTGGCATGTTTGAACAAACTAGAAAACTCTCTAAGCACAACAAAAAGAGGTAGCTGGATAAGGAATCCTCCTGCCTAATCCCTCTAGAACCTTTGATGTATTCCCTTTTCTCCCTATTGATAATGAAAGAGTAAGTTACAGTGGATAGACATTTCTTAATCTAACCTACCCAGGGAAACAAAACCCCATTTTAAGCATCACACCAGATTAAAAAATTCAATTCTACCCTATCATAAACTTTGACATGTCTAACTTCAAAGCTGTAAAACCATTTTTGCCTTTTTCTTCTGATTTTTAGAAAGTGAATATATTCATGCAAAATGATCATATTGTTTATCTAGAACAAATACGGATTGGTTTTTTCTAATACAGCTGTCAAGGCACATTTTCAGTTTTTTCACTAAGTATGGCTTTTGATGGCACTATGGAATAAATACGGATTGGTTTTGCAATGATTGGTCTGTCTCTTATAAGATCTAGATGTGTAAGCTCAAGGTGGAAATTAATAGTAATCGCTGTTTCATTGGTTGAATTTAACATAATAACCTAAATGAAAAAAAGCTAAGAATAACATCTATACCATCCTGATAATTATATCACAAAAATTTGTGTATAAGAGGGAGGCAGGAATATCTGTCAGACAGTGCTTTGTCAAGATGCACTGAAAGTAGAGCTTCCTTAACATCTTGTTCTGTGAAAGGCCTAGTTTGCTCCTAATTTCTCTACTTAGTGATACTTAAGGGAATACCAGCTAACACTTCATCAAAATCATAAGGCTCAGTTGTGGTAAACAGGTTAGTGTAATAATTAGTCACCTTCTTGCCAATATCCTCATCAAAAACACACCTAGAACCATCATGTTTTTGGATTTTTCTTATTCTATTTGTCATTCTCCTACTTCTCATTGAAGCATGAAAAAAGGAAGAGTTTTTATCCCCTTCTTTGAGCTACATGACTCTTGCCTTTTGAGCCTAGTAGATCTCTTCTTCCTTATAAGCCAAGCTCAGTTGACTTTTAAGACTTGTAATGACACATTTTCTGTCTTCAAGATGAGTACCTGTCTCAAAGCTCCCTTTCTAACTACTTTCATCTTCATCTTGATCTCTTCGATCTTCTTCCTAGTATTATGTTGTAGTGTCTTACTGCAATGTGTTAAATCCAGTCTACATCTTTTAATTTTCTTTATTACCCTATACATCCTTGATCCTATCTCCGGTTCATTCCAAGCTTTCATAATCAATTCTCCCACCCCTTCTTGGCTAAGCCATCTTTTACCAAAAAATATATATTTTTTTCTTACCTTTGATGGGAATTTCGTCTGTCATGAGTAGGAGAACACTATGGTCTGAGGCTTCAGCTGTAATATGCTTTACCACAGCTTTATCATATTTTAGAGCCCAATTAGTACTGCTTAGACCTCTATATTGTCTCTGCTTGATTAGTCCATTACTATCCTACTTATTAGGCCATGTCCCAGGGTCACGTTGAAATTGAATTAGAGCCACTTGATTGTTTCTCATGAATCCATTAAAATCATTGAAGACGTTTTTAGTCCTCTTTCTGCCACCCCGAGCACTTCTCACTATTAGAAACAACGTCATTGAAGTCTCCAATGATAACCCAAACCTATTCCCATAACTATTTTCTTCTACAGATCACCTTCAATTGCTATTTCCTAATCTTATTGTCACAACTACCATAGATACCAACAAACCACCAATTCTGATAGAAAGCTTTTTCTTCAATCTGCATCTCAAGTGTAAAAGTTATTGCTAAAACTTGGATCAATTTAGTATCCTCTTTCCACATCATGGCCATGGCCATGCCCCTCAGTGCATAAACTACTACACACTGACCAAACCCCAAAATATTATTTTTACTTTTTCAAGATACAGATTTTTTTTTTTTTTGGTGTCACATAAAAATTAACATTTCAAAGGTGGAGGTTGTTTAGCTTCTTGAGCTAGGGAATTGTCAAGGGTCCCCGTATACCTTGACAATTCCACACCATAGCTATCATTGGAATTTGGAGGATCCCTTAAGGTTTGTCCTCACCACCTTAGTATCATTCTCTTTTCCACCTAATAGCCTCAGTTTTCTTACTCTTTTGTGGTTTCCTAAAAGGCCATATATACTCCACATCTTCCGCTATCAGCTGAAATTTCCTCTTTCCATCCTCAGTGAGCACCTCTATCTTGCTTGTTTAGCTTAGCTCAAACAATACTTTCCTGTCTCTTTTGTGGAAGCCTCTCGTTTGTTTGAGTTTACCACTTGAGTCATCCTGATGTTGAGCTATTTTGTACTCCTACTTCTCATCTATATTCATATCAGAGTAGCCAAGCCACTCTTCTGCCTTATCCCCAACTATGGAACATCTCCCCTCAGAATTTTCAGATATACAATTTTCTATTATTTTAACCTTTCTTTCTTCCCTTCCCATTGTAAAGACATTAACTCTGCCACATTTGGATATCCTCTTTATCCTAAACCACATTATCAATGCTCATATTCAGCCTCTTTCCCTCCTTCTTTCTCCCAGCCCCCTCCACTTCAATTGTGTATTCATACCTTTCTCTCCTCTAACCCTATAGCATTCTCTCCAATCTTTGGAGTCCCTTCAAATCCTCAGTTCTGCCTCCTTAGGTTCAATACTCCTTTTTCTATCAGGCACCCCCTACTCTCTCAACTCCCATTGAGGCTATAATAGTACTATTAGCCTTTTTCTTATCCACAAAGCTCTTTTTCTTTCCTCTGAACACTAGTCTCTCCCCTCCTAGGTCTATCACTACCCCTTGTCGCTTACTACTAGCTGAGATTCTTCCAGATTTGGTTCTTAGCCAAGCTCTAAATAGTAAAAAGTCCATACCAGAAACCACCTTTTAGGTATACTACAGCTATTCAAGCTATATCCAATTCTCCCAAGTTTATAACAAAAAATCTAGACACTTCTCATACTTATAATTAATCCATTTAGGGGTTACCATTGACTTTGACAGTAGTTCCTCTTAGTAATGGCTTAGAAATATCAATAAAAACATGCAATGTGATATGCTTTCCATCTTTACTGCCATTTTGAGCAGCAATAACCTCATCCAGTTTATAGAAAACAGATCCAATATTCCTACCTCCCTCTTCAGAGACAAGATGAGGTGGGAGATTCCATACATGTACCCACATATGAGTTTTTAGAAAAGATTTCTTATCCTCTTCTATTCCCTTTCTCCATCTTTGCAGGACCACAATTTGATTATCTAGTAGCCAAGGTCCTCCAACAGCACCCTTTCAAGATCTTCTTTCAATCCAAATCTGAATTGGACATGTTAACTCTAATTTCACTAAAATGAAGTTTTTTGGGATAGTTCCACGTGTGATTCACAAAGTTCCTCACTCCTATAAGATTAGCTTGTTTTATGACCAACTATTTTCCTAATCAAACTCATTTTCAAATTCTAAATGCAGCTGGTCATCCCATCTAAATCTAAACCATTTCCTCCTTGTTCTCCTTTAGACAACAACAAATTTTCCATGATTTTTGCAAGGTCTTCTGCCATCTTGCCTGTTGACTTAGTATTTTGATGGAATGATAAGCCTGCAGGATTTTAATGAGGCCCTTACTTTTCTTTTTCAGATCAAGATCTAAGAAAACCAACAATTTTCAGTTGCTGAGAAAACACAAGTAGATAAAGGATTTAGAAAAACAAACAATAAAAGGAAAACAAAGGAAGAAAAAACACTTAAAAGTTTAAAGAAAAGTCATTTCTGTTTCATAGCAATTACCAACTTGCCAAAAATGAACCAAGGGTAGAAATGAAACAACACTCCATACCCTACATCTACCTACAAACTCAGATTAATGATGCTCCATAAATGATTAGAAAGTGTTAAGCAATTTAGGTCTTTGTGAATTTAATGGAGGGTTGTTGTGTTTGAAAAAATTTGAAAACGTTGAATCTCCTACTGGGAGGAGGAAAGCTCTAAAAGTAGGGAGTGGTGCTTTAAGGAGAAAGAATCCAGTACCGTTCCCCCTTTCAAAGTCATGTTTGTTAAATCTGTGGAATAGAATCAAATGAAACGACTATAGCCACAGGAACATTTGTTAAAGTCCAAAATCTACCCTTCCAAGGTAGCTTCCTTCCAATTTCTAAATGGGCCCACCAACATAATTTTCATTCATATTTCCTCTTGTCTTTCTCTCCCACCGTCTTCTTTCCCCACCCTCTCCTTTCTGCAAGAACCCACCCCGAAGTCCTTTCCTTGCACCTCTCCTCCCCAGTTTTCACACCAGACCAGTACCAGGACAGAAGTGGAAGAAGTTACGTGTGTAGTAGAAAAATTGCAAAATAGACTAGCGAACTTGAACTAAGAGGAGAATCTAATATGGAGGATAGAACGGGTCAAATTGACTCACTTGTGATTCGATATCCAACATAAATACTAATATAATACTTTTGTTACTCTTTTCTTGAAAAGTTTTCTTTGGTTATTGGAATTATTGTTGTTCTCATGGTGGTGATAACTGTTGACATTTGGATTTGGATTTGGATTTGGATTTGGATTTGGATTTGGATTTGGATTTGGATTTGGATTTGGATTTAGATTTGTATTTGGATTTGGATTTTTCATGTGGAGTGGCTCTTTTCTTTGTTTGAATTTGTTTTTGGGATGAAGATGTTGCAAAGAAAATTGAAAGGGTGGTTAACAATTTCGGAAGCATTTCTTTGAATTTGCTAAATCACAACCAGGAAATAAGTTGGGCTTGAATTTTATTTTTATGCTTAGGGGCTTTAGTTCAAACGTCTGTCTCTTATACACATCTAGATGTGTATAAGTTACATCTCAGAAACCAATGGATAATGTAGCTAAACCCCGGGAATAAAGTAATATTCATCTAGTCATTTTTTTTATTATTAAAAAAATATGAACTTAAAACATTTTCTTTTGTACACCTAGATCCTAAGCAATGGACGGTACAAAAGTGCTGAACATAGAGTGCGTACCACCAGCAAACAATCAAGAGTTTCTATTCCGGCTTTCACTTGTCCATGGCCGACTGAGAAGATAGGTCCGTTCTCTCAGCAGGTGGAACTCGACGGTGGACATCTCTACCGCGAACTTATATTTCAAGATTATATGACCATTTGTTTTGGAAATGCGCATGAAGGAAAGAAAGCCCTTGACTTTGCAAAAATAAATACAATTTAAATTGAAGCATAATGTGTCTTTAGAGGTTATTAATATGGTTCATCTCAATAGACATTGTGAAAGAAGTTACTGTTTGAGTCACATCCTAATGTGTTATCTATGTACCTACATGCTATTCTGGACAACTAGATCTTTTCGGAGTATGCAATAAAAAGGAAATTCAACAACTTGAATTGCTTAGCTTTATGAAAATATATTGGTAATTGGTACTACTTTTCTTTATCTTAGGATTTACTATATAAATAAGACTATTTCATTTTATACCTCTCAATTTATACTCGATTCTTATTTTGCACGTCAAACTTTAGATTTGGATACTTTGCATCATGAACTCTTAAATTTGTCACACTTCAATCATTTTTTAACACTGTATCAAAAATTAATTTTTTTTTTCATGTGCACGATAAATTCAGTTAGATGCAGAATAATATTTTTGGATGAGAGTACCAAAGCAAAGATTCTGTAAATTTCTTTGACAATATTAAAAAAGGGACTAAAGTGGGACAAATTTAAAATTTGAGCATGCAAATGATATAAAATTAAAATTCATGGTACAAAGAGAGAATTAGATATAAGTTGAGGACTGCCAAATAGAAACCATGTAAATATTACCCTCTACATACTATCATACAGTACATGCATGTTGAGAATTAGATATCTAGCATTTTTGTTTGTGCATAATTGCCCATTTGCTTTAAGAAAATTTGTCTACAAGTTTCAAGGGTTGTCATTTCTAAATATTATGCCCTACATAAATTAGTGTATTGCAATTCCTTTCAAAAAGTAAATTTGATCCACGAGCACAAAGCATGTACATTTTGTAATTGGTATAAAAAGTATGACTACCCCAACAATAAATCATAATTGCATTTCTCTAAAATCAATCATGATTTTTGATTTTAGAGATATACCAATCAAAAAAATTATAAAATTGAAGGAATAAATGTCTATATACAGAAAATCATATTTGAAAAAAGATAATAATGACAAAAGTAAATTACTATAAACCCTCATTTGGTATGGCTATCTAACCCATAATCCCCATGCATTTTAAAAATATACGTTAAACCCCCATGCAGTTTAGACTAAATGGTAAAGTGGACGGAAATCATCCAAATTAACAGTGTTTGAAAAGCTTGCACTCCAAAGCAAGTGTTTAATGAAAAGTATAATTTTTTCTCAAAAAGTTTAGGATAAATTACCGCAAAACAACTATGTGGTCTACATTTTGGACTCATAACCCCCATATGTTTTTGTAAATATACCCTAAACACCCATGTGGTCTGGACTAAATGGTAAAACATACATAAATTATTGAAACTAATCATATTTACTATACACGCACCCCTATTGCTAGTATACACATTTGAAAATTCATTTTTCGTCCCAAAATTTTTTAAAATTGTATACCCAACATACACTTATTGTTATTTGTATAAACTTACTCTCAAATGCTGCTTATAACACTTATCTATACTTTAACAACCAAAAAGCACAACTACAAGGATGCATAAGGTATTTGCTTGTAATTTTTTTCTTTTTTTTTTTCATGCAATAATTTATAGATTTTTAATTGTAATAATGAATTAATGTCATTTTCTTCATTTTTGCTCATGCAAATTGAAAGCTATAATTTCTAAAAATAGGGAGAAATGAATTATCTAAAATTTTGATATTAAATTATATAATGGGTAAAAGTATAATTTCAAAAACCGTGACTTTGGATGATATTTGTCTATTTTATTATTATTCCAAGCCACTTGGGGGTTTAGGGCATTTTTTTCAAAATATATGGGTGGATGTTATGGGTTCGAGCGTAATACCACATGGGGGTTTAAAGTAATTTAATCTAATTTAAATATAGGGTAAGAATGTAATTTCAACAAAAATCGTTAATTTGGATGATTTTTGTCCACTTTACCATTTAGTCTAGACCACATAGGGGTTTAAAGTATATTTTCAGAACACATCGAGAAGTTATGGGTCAAATGGCCATATCACATGGGGGATTTACGATAATTTACCCTAATAACAATAATAACTATAAAAGTATAAAATATTCCCCATCCATTAGCCTAAAGATCTTGAACTAATTAATAAGGTTCATGGGTCACACCGCTCATTATTAATTGGTTTTGAGATGGAACTCTATGTTAAATATTGTAGATTGGTGGGACGACTCATTTATTTGACGATTTCCCGTTCTAAAATTACTTATTCTATCAATTTGTTAAGTCAATTTATGTAGTCGCTAAAAAAGTCTCATTTAGAAGCTACTTAAAGGGTGTTACGTTACTTGAAGTCTTGTTTAGGTCAGGGTTTGTTTTTTTCAATTGAGAGAATTAGGTTGTCTAAAAACAAAACAAATATTTTGATGTGCTTAATGAAAATGCAAACTATATACATCAAATGAACACTTAAGCATAAATGAATAAAATAGATATTCAACAATTGAAACTCCAAGAACAAATAAAAAGATTGAGATTAAAATGTGTATAAGAGAACTCTCAAACTTGATTATTGAAAGCTTGGAATACATCTATTAGCAGTGCCTCTTCAAAGAAGGAGAGACAATAACCTTTTTGTACACAAAGTAGGTGAGGCAATATCCTTCTTGTACACAAAGTGGATTACCCTTGTACAAACTAAGTCCCTCTAGTTGAGCCAAAGGGTTTTACACCACAACCTCACTTTTGTACAATTATTATCCCTCTACTCTTACATTTGAAGATCACTTACTAGTTTTCTCACACTAATTCTCTCTAGTTGAGCCAAGAGTTCTATTCTATCCAAACCAATACTACCCACTCTATTTTAGACTGTTTCTCCCCAAATATCTCTCACAAGTGGAGTTTGAATTGAATGTAGTAGCTGTTTTTTACATTTTCAGGCAAAACTGCCTCTAATAACTCTCCAACAGCTATTTTTTATTTACTGAAAAACTAGTCATTAGAGATTTCGGATGTCCAATACCAACTTACTATGTTCGACAGTCGGTCTGAACACTTGATGGATTCTTGCCTTGCCTTCATTCAGACATTCGTTCCTGTATTTGGTCTTTCATCCAATACTTGGTCAGTGGCTTCAACATTTTTTCACTTAGTTGTTCAGACATTATCTTACACCCAAAGCTTTGTCTTTCGAACAATAATTTGCGTCTGAAGATTGTATCACCTTCAATGCTCTCTGGTCATGTATCGGACAGTCCCTTGCATCCGAACTCATTTTTTTGGATGATTTTTATTGCCTGAAACTTGATCCCATTTGCTTCTGTTCCTTTCCTTGGACAATCATATGTGTCCGATCCTTGACTAAAAACTGCTTGGCTTTGGGTTGTGCTTTTCTCAGATGATCATCAGTGTCCGAAGTAGATTATTGCTTTTCTTGTGATTTTTCTCCAACTCAATGTCGGATGATCAATATGTGTCCATACATGCGTCCATGAAAAATTACTTTGCTTTGATGTGTGACTTCTTCTTGGAGTTCAGACGGCCAATGTTTTCTTTATGCATCGAATGCATGCATCAGAAGATTCCTATCACTTAGGAAAAATTTGCATACTTGTTCTTAACTCATTAGAATGATTTGGTCATCATCAAAACATGATAAGGGTACAACAATTTCTCCTTTTTGATGATGACAAATCAATTGGACAACTTAAGCAAAAGTAAGAACAAGAATTACAAGAACAATCACAAGAAGCCCAATCTTTCTCCCATTTTTGATATCATCAAAACATTATAGTATAAAGCAATTTATACACATGAGACCTAGGAGTTACCAAAATACATAAGGAACAGCACATACAATCTCCCTTTTAATTAAGACCACATAAGTATCAAATATCTCCCTTTTAAACTATACATGCAATTCACGTTTTAGTAAGTACATAGAGGATAAGTCAAGTTCAAAATATTTCTTCCCTTTGAGAATACATAATCAAGTAGAAACGAGAAAATTTATGCAAATGATTAACATCAAAGGCATTTTTCGCTCATTCCTTTCCAAAAGCATCATCAATTCGGTGAAGCATATGTGATGCAATTTCTTGTGACGCAAATTAATTTCTAACATATAATCCATTAGAAAAGAGAATGCTTTCCTTTTCTTTTGCAAGTAGTGACTTAATATGGACAAAATTGGTGGTACCCATAACCAAGGATACTAAAGTTTAAGAAAAACAAATTCAATCACATAGTTAACTAACACTCAAGATATCAAAGTTCACATTATCAAATAAAAGCACATTCTTGACAAAAACTTTAAATGTTACCCGTTTCAATTGATTTTGTTTTGTGTGTCATCTTTAGTCATATGCTTTGTATAAAATCTCTTGATGATGTATCTCAAATAGAGCAACAACTTTTGGTACCCAAACTTTATTTCTTGGGTCCACTTGAATTAGTGAATTCACTTAATATCCATATAGATTTCATTCCCAATTTTCATTTCTTTAAACATACGAATTTTTCTTCACATGACCATGTTGATGACAATAATAGCACATAATATTATTATTGTCATACAAAGAGATTTAGATTTAACAAAGCACAAATCATCCATTCTAAAGGTGAAATAGTTCTTATTAACAAGCTGTCTCTTATACACATCTAGATGTCATAAAACAATTTTTTTACACAAGAAAGTGCTAAGATCATTTATTATTTTCTTTAACAAAATTTGTTCTTCCTTGGTCTTTGCCTTTGCATCCAATCCCTTTTTCTTCAATGCATCATTTTCTTTTGTCAACATTATTTTTTCATGAACAAGCTTTGAGTTGGCACTTAATAAAGCATTAATTTTTATTTTAACTCCTTGTTTCTAGCATATGATTCTTTCAAACATTAATGCATTTTTTAAATAAATGATTCAACATCATTATCATCATGTCATCACAAGAATCATAAGTTGAGAATACCTTATTATTGCCAAGAGCCGTAAAAGCCATTTTAGTTGCCTCATTTTCTTCTTTATCTTCTCCATCCAAATTGCAATCTTGCCATGTTATTTGGAAGTTTTTGAAGTAAGACTTCCTTGAGTCTTTTCTCCTTTTTGATGAACACTCGTTTGCAAGGTGTCACAATTTGCCATATTCAAAGCATTTTTTACTTGGCTTCTTGCTTGTATCATTTTGTGAAGCTTTCAATGCTATTCCTCTTCGTGCCCTTGCCTCCTCATCATCTTGTACCGTATGTTTCAACTTCAATTCAAAGGAGGTTAGTGAATTAATTAAAGACTCAATAGGTATAGAATTTAAATTTTTAGACTCTTCTATGGCAATGGATTTAGGTTCCCATTCCTTAGGTAAAGCATTGAAAATCTTTACATTCATTTTACCCAAAGAATATTCTTTATCTAAGCCTTCCAAATCCTTCAGAAAATCATTGAACCAAGATTTACAATACATTTTATCCATATTCTCATGAGGTTCCATTTTGAAGATTCATATTTATCCATAAGAAGTGACTTTTTTTGCTCTCTAATATCTTCACTACCTTCATGGATTTATTTCAATTTATCCCAAATTTCGTCAGACGATTTGCAACCCTTAACTTTAATGGATTCATCTACATCTAAGGCAATGTACAAAATATTCATGGCTTTAGCATTCAAAGTTAAATTTACTCTATCTTGTGCATTTAACTTATATCTAGTATTAGGCCTTAACATATATGTATTTACATCAAGAATATTAGCCCAAAAGGACCTTCATCAATAATATACCACAAATCAATGTCAATAGATTGTATGAATATTTTCATTCTTTCCTCCAACTAACAAAATTAATACCATTAAACAAGAGAGGTCTAGTAATGGAATGCCCCTTTAAAAACAAAGTATTATTGGTTGCCATAACGATATTTTCTCAAAAGTTAGTTAAGCTCAATATTGGAGACCTGAAGTTCTGATACTAATTGTTGGCCCAAATCAACCTAAGAGGGGAGTAAATTAGGTTGTCTCAGAAAAAAAAAATCTTTTGATGTGCTTAATGAAAATGTAAACTATACGCACCAAATGAACACTTAAGCACAAATGAATAAAATATATATTCAACAATCGAAGCTCAAAGAATAAATAAAAAGATTGAGATTAAAAATATCAAACCAAACTTTCAAGCTCCTCAAGCTTAGATTACATCCACTAGTAGTGCCTCTTCAAAGAAGGTGAGGCAATAACTTTCTTGTACACAAAGTAGGTTCACCATTGCACCAACTAAGTCCCTCTAGTTGAGCCAAAGGGTTTTTAACATCCGAATCTGTCTCTTATACACATCTGTCCTTCCACTCTTACTCTTGAAAATCACTCACTAGTCTACTCTTGCTCATACTAATTCCCTCTAGTTAAGCCAAGAGTTCTATTCTACCCAAACCAATACAACCCACTCTATTTTAACCAATTTCTTCCCAGATCAATAGCTCTCACAAGTGTTTATATTGAATGTAGTAGTTCTTTTTTACATTTTCAGGCTAGAGGGTATTTATAGATACCCAAAAATTACCTCCAAGATCTCTTTAACAGCTATTTTCTATTTACTAAAAAACTAGTTGTTAGAGCTTTTGGATATCCGATCCCAATTCACTACGTTCGACATTCCGTCTGAACACTTGAGGGATTCTTGTCTTGCCTTCATTTGGATGTTCGTTTCTACGTTCGGTCTTTTGCCTGATACTTGGTCAGTGATTTTTGGATTTTTTTCACTTAGTTGTTCAAACGTTATCCTTCATCTGAAGCTTTGTCTTTCGGACACTCATCTGTATCTAAAGAGTGTATCACCTTCAATGCTTTCTGATTATGTATCGGACAGTTCTTTGTGTCTGAACTCCTTTCTTTTGGACAAACTTTATCATCCAAATCTTGATCTCATTTGCTTCTGTTCCTTTCCTCGGACAATCATATGTGTATGAACCTTGACTAGAACACTTTTTGGTTTTGCGTTATGCTTCTCTCGGATGATTATTAGCATCCAAAGCTTATTGCTCTTCTTGTGATTTTTCTTCAGCTCAATATTGGACAATCAGCATGCATTTGATCATGCACACATGACGTATTGCTTTGCTTTGATATGTGATTTCTTTGTGGAATTAGTACTGCTGATGTTTTCTTCACGTATCCGATGCTGCGTCCAAAGGTTCCATCACTTTAGAAAAATCTGCACACATGTTCTTAACTCATTAGTATGATTTGGTCATCATCAGAACATGATTAGGGTTCAACAATTATGTGAAAAGAATAGGTTCTTATTTCTTGATCTTCTACTGAGCCAAAATATCGTTCCATGCCTTTGACAGTTATAGAAGTTCTTTGTTTGCAAGCTCTTTTGCTTGATCTCACAATTTATCATTCATAACCCATGTTAATGCATTGTGACAATCAAGCTACAGTTTATATTGCTAATAATCCTGTCTTCTGAGAACGCACTTGCGTAACATGTTGAGGTAGACTATCACTTTGTTCGAGATCATGTGCTTAAAGGTAATATTTGTACTGAACATGTCACTTCCTAATATTAGATTGCAAACATTTTCATGAAAGCACTTAGAAACATACTTGTTCAGCATCTGGTTAGCAAGTTTAGGCATTGTTATCTTCATAACCTGACGAAGAGCATTAATATTTTAAATAGTTGTGCTTATCTATCTAGATTCTTCTAAATTGTATATATATCTTGGATAAAATTTTTGGTTTTTTAAATTTATCGAGGTAGTAGTACAATTGTAGTAAGATGCCTCGTATTTGTGCCTATATATAGGCTCTCTTTGTATCGTTGTAAATATAAAAAAATCAATATATTGACATTTTCACATGGTATCAGAGCTAATCTCAAATATTTTTCCATCCATACACGACTTGGGTCCTTATGCACATTGGGCTTGACTTCATGTGTTTATTATGTCAGCCAATGTTTGTCTTATATTTGTATTGATCCTTAGGAGTTTATATCAACCAATACATCTATTGTTTAGGTTCGGGCCCCCAAGTCGTGTGTGAGAAGCCAAACTAGCTTATTGTGTTGTTTTAACCCAAGTTGTGTGTGTGAAGGAGTGTGAAAGTATAAAATATCCCAAATCAGTTAGCCTAAAGATTTGGGACTAATTAATAAAGTTCATGGGCCACACTACTCCTTACCAATTGGTTTTGATATGGAAGTCATGTTCTTTAACTATAACTATATTAATAGTACTGGAAGATCATAGAGTACTCTCTTATCCTCTCAATATATTTTTTAGACTCTCTCATACTCCGTTAAAAATAACACGGGTAGGGAGGAAGTGCACAGTTGACTGGAGTGCGGTTGATGGTTGATATTGAGTACTTTCAAAATGATTTGAAAACAAACAAAATCGTCCCATGACATTAGCGTAATACACAAGTATCCTATGGCTATGAGGATTATATATGAGCTTCCAACAACAGAAATAGAACATAGGTTTCCAATGCCAATAAAGACAAAACAAGAGGTAGAATAGGGTTGCTGTTTGAGGGAAAGAAATGTCTGACGGAGAAGAGCAATTTTGGGCAAGCTATAAATGGAGTTCTTTGATCCTTCCTTCTTTAGGAACATCATATTCAACATGCTAACTCGAGCAATCCCAGGTGATCTAAGCTGACAAATTCCTTTTCATGTTAGAAATGTCTTCTATTTTAATCTAGCTACTTTCACTTTCGTTTAGCTATTTTTCTCTTTCCTTTTCCTCCTATTTTTCCTTTTTTTCTCCCACTTTTCCCAATATCCTTCAACAATTGTTCTGTTGTCATACATATACATGCACATCCTAGGGAAGATATGTTAGATGGTCATCTTTCTAGCTCCCTTGACATGCATGGCAAATGGAATGAAAGTTATCTCGATAGAGTGTCATATCTATATTAGTAGATTCCATCATTATAGTTGGTAGAGTTTGATATTCTTCTGTTAGAGCGATTGACATCCTCTAGACCTTTTTTCTAGGCACACTAAATTCTTTGATATATTTAAGTGCCCTAGGCTAAACATTCATTTCTTAAAATTCTTTGATATAAGACCCTTAACATGTTATTATTATTCTCAACACATCTTTTCAACACATTTACCAAGTTTGAAGGGCAATCATCAAATGATAAACCAAATACACTAAAATCATGCATAAAGATTTCTATGCATTTTTCAACCATATCATGAAAGATAACAAACATGCAAGTTGAAATGTATTAGGAGCACTGCAAAGCCTAAAGGGCATTCAGCTATATGTAAAAGTACTAAATGGGCATGTAAAAGTTGTTTCTTGAAAATAACTGGAATACCCATCAAGAAAGTAATAATATGCAAAACCGGCCAATCTTTCAAGTATTTGTTCAATAAAAGATAACGGAAAATGATCCCTGCAAGTGGCCTCATTCAATTTACGATAGTCAATGCACATACTGTATTCCAACCTGTGACCAATCTAGAAGGGAAGAACTCAGTCCAATTGCTTTCACTTACTATCATGGTAATTCATCTTTTCAGGAACGACTTGAGTGGGGCTAACCCACTAACTATGTCTAATAGGGTATATAATACTGACATTTAAGAGCTTAGTAACCTCCTTCCTCATAACCTCTTTCATAGTGGGTTTTAACCTCCTTTGACATTACTATACTAGTTTGTTATCCTCATTCAACAAAATTTTATGCATACAAAAGGAGGGGCAAATTCCCTTAATATGATTAATAGACCAAGCAATAGCATTTTATTCTACATTTTAAAAGTCTTTATCTTCTTGAATTACATCATTTGGAGTTACTATAGCTCTTTCTATTGGAGAATTCACCAACTTGTATCTTCAAAAACCATAAATTAGATCATCCATTACATTTACACTCATAACATCATCATATATAGAAGGAAGTTTTAATTAATCAAAAACATTGAAAGTAACAATTTCATCATTTATCCGGAATTCTAACTTTTCTTCTTGAATATCTATAAGTGCACGCCTAGTTACATGAAAAGGTCTTCCAAGGATAGTTCGCATCTATTCATCTTCTTCCATATCTAAAACTATGAAATCCTCCAGAAGGTAAAACTTGCCAATTTTTATAGTTACATCCTCTATAATTGCTCTTGGAAATTTTATGCTTCAATCTGCAAGTTGCAATGAAACACTAGTAGGTCTCAAATCTCCTCCATTTAGCTTTTTGAAAACTACATAAGGCATAAGATTAATTGATGTATCCAAATCACTCAAGGACTTTTCAAATTGCAAACCTCTTTTAATTTCACAAGGTATAGTGAAGGAAGTGGGGTCCTTAAGCTTGGGAGGTAATCTCTTTGTGAGTAACGCACTATAATTTTCCGTTAGACATAACATTTCATCTCTATGCAATTTTCTCTTGGATATGAGGACTTTTTTCATGAATTTGACATAAATGGGCATGTTTTCAAGTGCCTCTACAAAAGGAATATTAATTTCAAACTTTTTAAGCAGCTCAAGAAACTTTTTGAAATTCTTTGCTTTTTTATCCTTTTTCAACCTTTGAGGAAATGGTACCTTAATTTACTTGGAGGCTTGGATTGTAGGATCCTTGTCTTCATCAAATTCCATATAGGGCTTGATAGGCTCTTTTATATTTTACCTTAACCCATTGAAGACTCCCCTTCAACTTCTTCACTATCTTCAACCTTTTCCTTTCCTTGGCCTTCCAATGAATTTTTCTCAATTCCTTCTTCTACTTCCTTACTGCTTCTAAGGGTGATAGCTTGAACTTGCTCATTTCCTTTATGCTCTCTTGGATTTCGAACGTTGTCACTAGGGAAAGCCCTTAGAGGCCTCTCATTGTTTTATCTTGCCAATTGACCTACTTGTATCTCTAAATTCCTCGTTGTAGCTCTCAAATTTTCATAATCTTTCCTTTGTTCTTCCCTTTCCCTTCTTTCCCTTTCCAATTCCCTTCTCAAGTACTCCGCCTCCCTTCTCTAAATATCATCATAGGCATTATCCCTTAGAGAAAATTGTTCATTATACATGGGTTGAGAAAAGTTGGAAGATTTGTATGGAGGTCTTGGTTGTTGATGTTGAAATGGGGGTTAGATAGAGATTGGAAGGAGTTGGGTTGGAAGTTTCTTTGGTGAGGAGGTTGATGAGGTCTAGGAGAAGAAATTGGGGCTTGATTTTGAAAGTGTTGATATTCGGGATTGTGTTGGTATGGAGGATTTTATTGGTTGTTTGGGTTACTCTAAGAGAAGTTTGGATGGTTCCTCCATGAAGGATTATAAGTATAACTTCCCAAAAGCTCCTTGAGGATGAAGGTTGATTAGATACATAGTTGATTTGCTCACTTGTACTCAAAGGAACCTCACATTATCTATTGGAGCGTCCACCCCTACAAAAGTCACACACAAGATTTGATTGAAATGAAGAGCCAACTGCATTCATAGTATTTGGTCACCCAAAATTCTCCAACACCCTTGTAAAATTGTTCATGACATTTATAACCATGCCTTGTTGAGCAAGAAAGGCATCATTACTATTCAAATTCAACATACCACCTTGTTGGGCTTTGGCTTAATTGGCTTGTTGTTGAACCATTGGTTGAGTCATAGACCTATGATAATAATAATTTGAGGCCATTATATTAAGAAACTCTTGAACTTCTTTTGGTATTTTGAACGAAATGGAGCCATCGGTGGATGCATCAACGACAAACTTTGTCTCTTGTGCCAACCCATTATAGAAATTTTGGATTTGTAACCAAAGCGAGATGACACAGTGGGGGCATTTCCCTAAGGAATAAACAACTCTTTGAAGTATTCCCAAGTCTCACTTAAACTTTCACCAATATCTTGTTTAAAAGAAGTGATCTCATTATGAAGTTTAGCGGTACTCGAAGGAGTAAAATGCTTCACTAAGAACTCTTGTACCAATTGGTTCCAAATAGTGAAAGTGCCTTGAGCACATGATTGTAGCCACACCTTTGCTTTATCTCTTAACGAAAAAGGGAAGACTCGCATACACATGCAGTCCGGATGAACTCCGTTGAATTTAAATGCGTCCAATACCTCTTCAATGTTTATTAAATGTGTGTATGAGTCTTCATTAGGACTACCTCCAAACATGGCATGTGTTTGCAACATTTGAATCATGGCAAGCTTTATCTCGAAATTATTTTCTTGCACGGGCATCCTTGCAATACTTGAATTGACCCTATTCATACTGTTTCCATTACCAAAGCTACCAATTCCATTATTTTCCATAACTTCCTCTTGTTCTTCATTTTCATTGTTCAATTCCTGATGATTTTGATGATTAGCCATTTCAATTCTCTTGAACTCTTGTTGAACCCTCTTGTGCTTCTGGATTTCCCTTAGTTCCTTCTCTTTTTCGTAGTCCAAGGAAATAAAAGGCCGTTTATCTCTTGTTACCATGCACTACAAAAGACAATTCAACCAATTAGTCTCAAGTGCCAATTCACTTTACCAAGCAAGATCACCAACATAAACAAGTATCACAACTAAAGAAAGGTTAAAATTAACAACTAAAACAATAAAAAGTGCCTAATCTATATGAACCATAAAGCTCTCAATATAGCCAAAAACCAAGGACAATCCCCAACATAGGTGCCCAAAAATTATTCCCTAGCTTGGGTAGAATAAAATCTCAAGTCAACAAGTAATAAAAATCACACTAACTCCTAACTTTTACCCTTCTACCCGCAAGTATACGGTTCTACATAGTAATGTAGGGTGAACGGGATCGTTCCCCTGAAGATTTTCAGTTAGCAATTACCGAGATTCACTGAGCGAGTCTTTATATAGTTAGACAAATCAAATAACAGAAAAGTAATCTATGCTACTCATAACCATGATTAAATATGAAATTAAAATCTAACTAAGATTAATATATCCACTAAAACAAGAAATGAACGCAATTAAACTACTAGATTGAAAGACTAATTAACCTAACCTAATGAAAGCAAGTAAATAAAAGCAAGTAAAATAACTCCTAAATTAACTAGATTAACTAAAACTATACTAGAATTGAAGGACTAGTAGTTCTAAATTGTCTAAAGAAAGCCATTAAAAAGAATGAGAAATAAATAAATTCTATTTTCTACTAATTTAGACCAAATGAAAGTTCCAAGTAAAACTATGTTTAAACTAAATATTTTTGGGTTGATAAAGAAAGCACAAAAGAAATTAACTAGAAATTAAAGCAAAGAAATGGAAATTTTAGCTAGGAAACTTTAAATAATCCATAACTCTAATTTACTCTAAGAAAAAGCAACTAGGATTTGAAGAAATCTTGGTTAACTAGAAAGCAAGTACAAATTATATCTACTAGTAGCTAAAGATTACCCACCAAAACTATCTAATCAAAATTTAAACTTGCAATGAATTAAAATCAAGATCTGAAAAGAAATTTAAGTAGAACTTGTATTATACTAAAAACTTGAAAGTCAAGGTAGTCTAATCTACTCTAATCTAAAATAACACACTACACTACTCACTGTGTGTATTTTTACTACTATAGCCTATTATATATGTTAAGTGCTTTACAAGGCAAGAAATAAAAATTTGAAAGCCAAAAGTTACAAAAATGCCATTTCATATTAGCCAAACACACCTCAATGTTGCGACATAGAAATTTGAAGTTGTGACACTGAGCTAAAAATTAATAAGTGAATTTTTGCCTCGATGTCACGATATCATAATCCATGTCGTGACATTGGGCATATTTCAGCTCAAGCCTTCAAATTTTCATTAATTTCGCTTTGGTCCTCCAACTTTTATAATCTTGACTTTCATATCTTGAGGTGATTTTTCAATTCCTAACCTGCAAACACACTTAACTAAATAAGTAACCAAATTAATTAAAATTGATTAACATTTCATGCTATTTATAAGAAATGCAAATGCAACTACAAAATGCAACTAATTAAATTAAAACACTTAATTTGATTCCAAAAATCACAATTAAACTATCAAAATTCCATAATTTAGAAGAAAAATTACTCTTGTTTACTAGAGTTATCAGCAACAAGACAAATAGAAAATGCAAAGAAGTAAAAAAAAAGATCGATGAGATGATAAAGATCAAAGATCAATTAACTGAGTCCTTAAATAGGGTTACTGCTCATGTTGACTCTCTTACTGTAGAATTTCCCTAGCTTAAGGCCAAGGAAAAGAAGATGGTGAACGTCCATAATGAGGAGCTCACTGCCACGGTCTAGAAGAGCAGACACTAGGCATTACTTGAATTCGTTGGTTCCCAAGACTACCAGGATCGCTTGCATAAACATTTGGAGAACTACCGTGCTATTACAGAGTTGGAAATACAATACACCTGTAGTTGACCAAAGCTCCAATTACTATAACGAAGGGTATATTGATGCGTTGCGGGTCTTGAAGAAAGCTCATCCCTACATAGAGGTTAAAGATTTGATTCGAAGTAATGCTCTGACTACCCTTACTCATACTAATACAGCAGATGCTCTGACTTGTGGAGGTGCATCAGGTAATAGTGTCAAAGACACAGCTTCAAGAACCATTAAGGAATAGGAGTAGATTGGGTAGCCACTTTAGTTGCTTCCATTAAGGAATAGGAGTAGATTGGGTAGCCACTTTAGTTGCTTCCCCAGTTTTGACTAGCACATAGTTTCTTAGTTGTTGGTTTCCATGGCCTTAGTACTCAAAGTTTTCCTTTTATATGTGCTCCTAAACTTTGTTATGCATTTTTCTATTACATGTTACCTTTTCCAATAACTTCCATTACTATGCTTGGCTGGGCTTTGAGCTGGGTCCTCTCCATGTACCAACTTCTTAGATATCATATTTTTCATGTTTCTATAATGGTAGTATGCATTTCTTTTTACTACTTCTTCATAGTACATTGGGTTTAGAACTGTATACTATTCCTGCCCCTTTTGTTATTTAGCTTCAGCTGTAGTAACTAAATGTTATGCTTTGGTAATAGAATATCTCCCGAAGGATTAATTATTGTCATTAGTAGATTTAGACTTCATTTTTTCTTGTTGATAGTACTTTAGAACTTTACCTCGGATGGTTGCGCTTGTGGAAGTATTCATCCTTTTCTTGTTGGTGAAGTACTACTCGAAAAAGTAGGTACCATACAAGTCATTCATTTCATGAAGACCTTAGAAGTAAGCATTGGCATTGGGACCAAACATAGCTTAGGTATAACTTTTCTAGGTAAGATTTTCTTCATCTTCAGAGGGGTATGCCTTGTTCATAAGAAGACTTTGTTTTTTGCCCTTGGATGGGTAAGTCTTACTCCAGGGATTAGGTGTGGCATAGGTTATCAACCTTTGGAAGTCCTTGGCATTCCTCGTCCTACCTCCAGGGAGTAGGCAAGGCATAGAAGTTCAACATTGGAAGGCCTTGGTGTCATTTCCACGGGGATAAATCTTATTCCGGGGAGTAGGTATGGCATAGGTAATTCACTTTTAGAAATCCATTGAATTGTCCCTAGAGAGGTTAGTCCTACATTGGGGAGTAAGCATGGCAGAGGCGCTCCACGTTAGGAAGACTTTAGCGTTGCCTCTCGAAGGGGTAAGTCTTACTCTAGCGAGTAGGCATGCATAGGTACTTCACATCTGGAAGACCTTGAGATCGCCCCCAAAAGGGTAAGTCCTACTCCAGGGGTAAACATGGAATAGGTACTTTACATTGGAAAAACCTTAGTATCGCACTTAGAGGGGTTATTCCTACACCGAGGAGTCAGCATGGCATAGGTATTTCACATTTAGAAAATATTGGAATTGCTCTCAGAGGGGTAAGTCTTGCTCTGGGGAATAGGTATGACATAGGTGCTTCACTTTTGGAAGACCTTGGAATTACCCTTGACACCCGAAGGGTAAATCCTACTCTGAGGAGTAAGTATAACATAGGTATTTCAATTCTAAAGAACTTTAGAATTATCTGGGGGTAGGTATGGCATAGGTACTGCATACTGCAAACATGGAAAAAACCAAGTCTTCCTAATTCCAAGCTTGCATGCCTAAGGTGAAGGGCTTTCCCCCATATGAGAAAGCCCTTCACCTTAGGCATGCAAGCTTGGAATTAGGAAGACTTAATGATCAATTTTTTTTTACCCTCGAAAAGGTTATCCCTTCTCAAGAGATTAAGCATTGGTGCTTCTCCTAGAGGGTGTATTTGACCCCGGAGGGCATTAGAATTCCCAAAGGACTATCCTGTGGTCCAAGCTTGGCTAAAGGGTGTTATTTTTGCAATGAATTAAACTAGTCACCTGTACGTTCCCAACACTTGGAGAATTTTATTTAATGAAACTGAAAAATTACAAATTGCTTACTTCACCCCAAAAGATGATACTTGGCTTTAGGAATTATAACTAAAGAACTCTTAAACAAAATAGATTGAACTTAAAAATAAAATTCTTTGAGATTCTGAGGAATTTCCAAGTGCAAGTCAGGATCTTCTTGTCCTTGGTTCTGAGTTTTAAGCTGCAAAGGTAGATGCTTTAATGACTTCATAGGGTCCTTCCCAGTTTAGCAAAAGCTTTTTCTGGGATTGGAGTTGGCTTCATCCGTCTTTCTGGTAACCCAATCACCTACTTTAAACCTTCTGCCCCAGACCTATCGATTGTATTACCAAACTACCCACTGCTTGTTTACTTGAATTTTGAAGAATGCCTAGTCTCTTTTTTTCTCAAGCAAATTGAGGTTAGACCTCAAGCTTTTGTCCCTTTTCTCTAAGTTATAGTTGTAGACTTGGAACCCTAGCATACCAACCTCCACTGGAATGAATGCCTCAGTGCCATAGGTTATATTGAAAGGTGTCTCTCTAGTTATATTCATGTAAGTGGTGCGGAAGGACCATAGGGCACTGGAAGTTCTTCCATCCAATTCCACAGTTTCTTTAGCATCACCAAGCCTTTTCTTGATTCCTTCTAAGATAGAGCAATGGGCGACATCTGCCAAATCATTACTCTGAAGATGACTTACTAAAGAGAAGCATTGTTCAATTCCCAGGCCTTGATAGAATTTTTTGAAAGTTTCTACTCAGAATTGTCTCCCATTGTTTGAGCTAAGTGCCTTGGAAATACTGAAGCGGCATATAGGACTAGCAATTTCTGACACGACCCGAGAACACCACATGAACATGAAACAAAATTAATAAGTTATGATATGACCTGAAATTTATTGGGTCATTATTGGGTCAACTCATTTATGACACGAAATTAAACAGGTTGGATTAGTTTTACTCATGGGTTGATACGATAACCCGTTAAATTACTATATAAACAGATTTTGCTAAATTTTTTTCTTTACTATAATTATTATAGTAGATGTTAAGATTGTGAATAATAGATTTAATATTAAATTATTAAATCAATCATAATAATTTATTTAAATATTATTACCAAAAATTTTCAATAATTTTAATTATGTATTTTAAATTACTATGATAACAAGGTTAGTATTAATAGTTATTTAAATTATTAAATAATTAAAATTTGATATTTTAACTCAAATAGATCGCAAGTTATGTAATTTGTCAAATAGGCTAATACTCTCTATCAATAGTAAATAGGCCAGACACGAACACGACACGAATCCGAACAGGTTAGGTACGAACATGACACGATAAGAAATGGGCCCCACATGACACGACACAATAAAAAATTGGTCACACCTAACACGACACAATAACCTGATAACTGGATCCATTGACACCCCTAGCGGCATATCACGTTCTTCCAAAATAAATTGATGATTTGTTCCGGAGTGATTGGTGCCAAGGCTTCTTCTTTAGCCTACTTGGTAAAATAATCAATTGTGACTACCAAAAAGTTCTTCTTAGCTAATGCTAGTGGAAAGTGTCTAGGATGTTAATACCCCATTGGCAGAAGGCCAAGGGGTAAGATACCGAATTAGCTACTTAGTTGGGAACCGAGGTTGTTTGGAATGGAGTTGACATTGTTCACACCTACACACATATTCCATGGCATTTTCTAACATCCTTGGCTAGTAGTAGCCTTTCTTTTTTCACTTTGTGTGCAATTATTCTGCCGTCGACATGGTGTCTAAAAACTCTTTCGTGCATTTTAGTTACTTGGCCTCATTTGGACATAGGCATTGAAGATAACGCATTGAATAGGATCTTTAGTGTAGAGTTTCTCTAATGATTAAGTATTTTGCTTACTTCTCTCAATCCTTTGGGCTTCTACCTTGTCTTCTGGTAGATTTTCTTTCTTAAGATACTGAATGACGAGGTCATTCAATTTGGAGGAGTATATATATCCATGACTTCTACCTGTTCACAAATCTTGAAAACGAGTTATGTTTGATCTGCCGAACTATATCCGATTTGCTTTACACCAGAAATGTTTTCCTCCATTCTTGTGATCCATTTTAACTCATTCTTTACTCTTCTACATATCATACAAAACTCAAAATAAACTATTTTAGCTCATAAATACTCAATTATTTCTCAAATTACATTAAAAGGGAGGTAAATAATACATAAAATATACGATATTTACGAGTTTATTAGTAGCACAGAGGATGAACAGATCAATCATTGAAAGGATTAGGTGCATGCTTTTAATCTAAACTGCCTATGTTCTTTTGGGGTGAGGTAATAAAGACAGTAGTCGACTTGATCAACCTTTCTCTTTTAGTTCTTTTGGAGGGTGACATTTTAGAGAGAGTTGAGAAAGGGAAAGACGTATCGTTCAAACACTTGAAAGTTTATGATTGCAGAGTATTTCTTCATATTCCAAAAAATGAGAGGTCAAAACTTGATATCAAATCAAAGGAATGCATTTTCTTGGATTATAGGTATGAAGAATTTTGTTATAGATTATGAGACCCTGTAAGAAGGTAATTAGAAATAGGGATGTTGTCTTCATTGATGATCAAACCATTGAAAAAATTGGAGTATAAAGACGATAAACTAGGTTCCTCGAATGAAGTTCCTATTAGAATTAATTCAGTTTCTCCACTACCAGTTTATCTTGATCATAGGAGGCTTGGGCAAGGAAAGGATGTTGATAATGAACTTCAACAAGAGCCATCACTAGTTCAACCACCACAAGATCAACCTAGGAGATCTACCAGAGATAGGAGGCTTTCTAACAAGTATAATCCTAATGAGTACTTACTAATGATAGATAGAGGAGAGCCATAGTCTTAGAATGAGGTTGTAGAGCATGAAAAGAAAGAAGTGTGGCTGAAATCCATGATAGAAGAGATAAAATCCTTGCATCAAAACCATACTTATGATTTGGTGAAATTGCCTAAGGCAAGAGGGCACTTGAAAACAAATGGGTTTTATAGGTTAAAAACTGAAAAAAAAATAGCTCACATCTAAGGTACAAGGAAAGATTGGTTGTGAAGGGATTCAATTAGAAGAAAGGTATAGATTTTGAAGAAATATTCTTCCTTGTGGTTAAGATGTCTTTTATACGAGTTATTCTTGGAATTGCAGCCAATTTGAATTTGGCAATTGAGCAGCTTGATGTAAAGACATACTTCCTGTATGGTGACTTAGAAGAAGAAATATACATGGAGCAACTGGAGGGGTTTAAAGAAAGTGGCAATGAAAATCTTGTATGACATCTCAAGAAGATCTTGTATGGTTCAAACTGGCACCAAGACAATGATACAAGAAGTTTGACTTTGCATCTGATCATTGTGTCTATGTGAAATTTTTCAGATCGTGATTTTATTATTCTTTTGCTTTATGTTGATAATAAGCTAATTGTTGGCTATGATACTTTGAAGATTGATACGTTGAAAAAGGAGCTAAGAAAATCCTTTACAATGAAGGATTTGAGTCCAGTTAGATAGATACTTAGAATGAAAATTGTTTGGGATAGGAAAAATAGAACGCTTTGGTTGTCTCAAGAAAAATACGTTAATAAAATATTTGATAGGTTTAACAATCCATCTGGGGAAGGTTAAGGAAGTCTCTACTCTACTTGAAAGTTACTTCAATTTGAATAATATACAATATCCTACAAGTGAGAAAGACAAACAAGACATGAGCAAAATTCCTTATGCTTCAGCCGTTGGTAGCTTGATGTATGCTATGATTTGCACTAGGCTAAATATAGCTCGTGTAGTTGGGTTAGTCAGTCGCTATCTCTCCAATCCTGGCAAAGAACACTGAAATGTAGTTAAATGGTCTCATGTATCTCAAGGGTACTTCCAAGTTGTGTTTGTGTTTCGGCAATGGCAAGACCATGCTAGCTGGAAATACATATGCATACATGGCTGGTGATCTTGATGCAATGGGTACTTGATGACTTTTGCAGTGGGAGTAGTGTCATGACGAAGTAGGTTATAGAAGTTTCTCGCCATATCCACTATAGAGGCAGAGTATATCACAGTTACTAAAGCTTGTAAAGAAACTCTTTCGCTACAAAAATTCCTACAGGATTTGGGGATGAAGCTAATTGAAAGAGAGGTATGTTTTTTACTATGACAATCAGAATGTCATTCATCTTTTGAAGAACTCAACGTTTCATTATCGGTCTAAACATATGGATGTGAGGTACTACTGGATCCGGGATGTATTAGAATCTAAAATGTTGTCACTTGAGAAAACACATATTAATAATAATGCTGATATGTTGACCAAGATGTTACATAAGGAAAAGCACTTATCTTGCAGACGAGAATCAGGTTTGGTGGTGTCCCTCTTGTATGAGGTGATGGGCAATATTATTGGGTTTGGATTCACCTACATGGGTTGGCCCATGACCTTTACCAAGTTAACTTTGGCTTGAGAATGGAAAAGACCCAAAAGGTCTTTTTGTCCTTTGGTGAGTGACCAACTACAAGAGAGGAAAGAGATGAGAGAGAAAATTGAGAAAAAAGGAGAAAGAGTTCAAGGGAGAGAAAGCAAAGCTGCAACTTTGAAGCCTCGATCAAATGGTGAAATGAAGTTTGTTATTGATGAAATTGTAATCACAAGTTCCTCTCAACAAGCTCTACCTATCTACTGGTTCCAATTTTTAATTTACTCTCCGTTTGGTAAAATCCTTCCAAACTCACTTCCTTAGAAGCAGTAGTATTTGGGAGAAAATATTGTTGATTCACACTTGTCTGTGAAGATATTGATCTTGTTGTCATATGGATACTATAGGTAGAAATTTGTATTCCAATTATTTGCATAGTGGAGATCATTTAACTAGACTAGGTCCCGTAATTTTTTCTATTTGGGTTTTCTACGTAAAAATCTTGGTATCCTGTACTTCTTTATTTTCAGCTTTATTTGTTTGTTGATATCATTACTTGGCTGATTTTTATTATTTTCATTTTATTTAGTACATAGAGAAAGTGAAATTGATCTTGGTTGTGTGATTAACTCTGATATTCATGTACTTGCACCGGTATCTCTTTCCCAACAATATCTATGACTCTAGGACCGACAAGAGTATATAATCACTCTGAGTGCTAATGATGATTTAGACTAGAGGAATTTTCAATGAAGTGATGCATAGTATCATTGATGAAGATTGGCCGAATAGGGGAATCTTGCAAAACTACACTACTTTTAAATTAAGCCTTTGGAAGGATCTTTGGGTTCCAATATTTTCAAAAAGAATTAAAGATATTTGGAAGCCCAAGGGTAATGGGTTACAGATTTTTTTGTTGCTTGTTTTGAAGATCACTAAGGCTCTGAAAAAACTCTAATTGGAGGGCCTTTGGCTTGTTAATAGCCATTTACTGATGTCTTGACTATGGGAACCAGATTAAACCAATAGTTGCCTCTTTTTCTGCAATAGCTATTTGGTTTGGACTTCCAAATCTACCAATTGAGTATTATAATTCTCAAATACTCATTAAAGCTGGAAGCTAGATTGACAAGGTTCTCAAAACATATGCACCATCTACTAGCAATTCAAGGAGACTTACTAGGCTGAGCATCTAGCTTAATTTGAATCAACCTCTAAAACAAGTTCTTAAGTATTTGGTAATCTCTAATTTGCCATTTATATGAAGGGATAACACTTTGTTTTAAGTGTGGGCATGATATGGAATAATCAAGAAATTGGAAGGAGTAGTTCAGGTGAGAAGAACTTGAACTCAGAAGAACACCAAGAATGCGGTCCATGGATGCAAGCTAAGTTCAAGAAAAGGGAAAGGGACAAGATGCACTAGGATTCAACAATCAAACTAAGAAGGACAACTTAGGCCAGAAATTGAAACTTTTAGAACACAACAATTGTTGGAGAGCTCCCGATCTCATAGTAGGGGCAACAAAGTAAATCTTGATTCAAATTCAAATTCAAATTCAAACCCCTCCTTATGAGAGGTCAGAAGTTTTGAAAGGTATTCCATATCTTAGAATGCCACAAGTCTAATAACTTTGATAAGCCTAAGCAACACTTTAAATTCAAAGAAGATGAAGTAAACTTTTTTTTTTTCTTAAGTTCCTTACTAAGAAAAATTGTTCCACATTTTATTTCTCCCTTTCACCAGTAAGGGGATCTATTAGCCAATGACCAATTTGTTGTAGAACCATTTTGGAAAAGTTAGAATTGACTAGGGAGAGTTATTTTAACAGGAGATAACAGGAGGTACCTTACATGAAAGAGAAAGGGATAAAGATGACATGCTAATATTTTATCCTTCCTTCAATGGATCAATATTGGCTAATTCAAACAATAAATAACGTGTAAAAATGAGTAAATTGTAAAAATAATCACTAAACTATTTACTTGTTACAAATAAAATTATTCAAATATCTTTTTGACAAAAATGATCAGTGTGAACTAATAAAAGTATAAACATAAGGTCACTTCGTCTATTTAAATCGTTAAAGACTAACGAAAAGTTATTTTTTTGGGGATAAAATTGTCAAAATACATTTAAATGACATTTATTTTAAAAAATAAAGTGTTGTTGAGAGGTCAAAATAAAACAAAATAAAAGTCGTGGGGTCAAAATTAGATTACCCTATAATTTTATAACCACCTAACATCCGTCTCTCCCTAGGCCCCCTACCCCCACTACTACCTTCCCAGCCCCCACTCCCTCTCCGCCATCTCCTAGCTCACCACCACCGTCTACCACCACCCAACTTGTGAGTTCTTGATTAAAGAAACAAACTTTGTAAAGTCCATAATTTGGGGAGATTTTTCCGTTGATAAACATATATATGAGCATTAACGTACGGTAAAGGGAAATGGTTGAGCAGATGATTGATGAGTGATATTGGTAAATAATGAAGGGTCAATATTGTTACAATATCATATGTAATACCAAATCCATGACCTGGCCATCATGTACTAAAGCACCAATTCTTTCTTTGTTTCTTCTGCGATGGGGCCACTGCAGTTGTGAGAGAAAGAGGGACTATATTCAGTTTTTGATAAAGGATTTTTCCTACAACCATCTAAACAACAGCCAATCTTCTCTCTATACACAAAAGGATTCCATGAGACCACTCTTGATTCACCTCTCGTTCCACCATCCCCAACATCGGGTATTTGTCATCGCCATCCCACGTGGCCACCCCTGTATAGACAACATCTTACCCCCACAACCTAACTTTTTCATTCAATCGATGAGAAAGTTGGCACAATTTTAAAATTTTTAACCTAACCAAATTTTTTTAAAAAAAAAATTTCAATCGATGAGAAAGTCTTGGTTACTCACTCAACATTAAGAATTGGGTATGATAGTAATTGAGATAACCGTAAAATATGAGAATTTCATTAATTTTCAATTATCTAACGGTTCAATCTGCAATGGAAAATGAGTAGGAAAGAATTTTTCCTTATTTTGACCCCATAATCATCCTTTTTTAATAGTATTTTGACAAGTTTAACCCTCAAAGTGTTAGTTTTCCTTGGCGACCCAAATGGACAGATTGAACATGAATCTACACATTTAATAGTTCTTTGATCATTTTTACAAAATAAATAACTAATTAACCTTATTTGTAACTAAGAAATAATTTAGTGACCATTTTGCAGCCTGCTTTGTAAAACAGGGGCATATCTCCCCCGCTATAATCTTTATTGAAGAATGGAGAATCAAGGAAGGGATAGAGTAAGCACGGGGCGAATCTTCCAAGTCAACTTCTAGGAACTTCTCATGAGCCACCCTTAACCTACCCAACAAGTAAGCATAGAAGATTTAAAGACACCTCTACACAGAGATGACAGCTAGTCTGCTCATATGGGAAAAATTGTGCCCCGTTATCTTCTTCAATGTTAGAAGTTGTCTTGAACGTTTTAGTTCATGTTCCTGCATAGAAAATATGGAGGTTGTCTTGAACGGTCATCCTACCAAAATCAGAATGTGGTTGCCATTGTGAAGATGGATCCCTACCATATCCGTCAAGAGTATGAGGAGGGAAAACAACATGCGATGTAAGAAACCAACAAGAAGAGTTTCTTAAACACAGACAATCTATGGAGGTCTATTGATAGTGCTTATAGGAGTATCGATATTGTAGGGGTACTTATGGGCTCAAACCATAATCAAGGTTCTTAGATCTAGCAAGAAGGAGGTGGCAATTAAAATCCCTTTCAACTTGTCCTTAGAAATAAAGCTGGAAGCAAGAAAAGAAACTTGAATAGTTATCATACCAGCTCCAGATGTCCAAGAATACAAAACAAACATTTTAGCCCCAGACGTGCCACAAGAATATAGTTTAGACTACCACTAGAGTTTTGTAAAGGTTTAGATCCAGACGTTCCAGGTTTACTAGGCTCTAAAGGAAGTTTTGGATCTTATAGAACCAGCAGAATGGTCAACTATACCTAATCAACAACACGAGCCAATCTATCTATGTTTTGGTAAAGGTACACTCAAATACTCCTTCTTGGCTGCGTTTTGCTTATGTTACTCTTGATTTAGAGATTAGGGAATGTCTTTCGAAGGTGTTTGTGGTTATTGATAGGAATCATTCATTGACTTGGATATGTGTTGGGGACTTTAATGAGATCCACAATAGCTTTGAAAAGAAAGTGGGGATCAAAACAAGCCTAGCTAGAACCTTCCAATTTTAGAGAATGTTTGGACCAGTGTGGTCTTTTAGAAATATGTTTTTTGGGGGAAAATTATACTTGATCTAACAAAAGATGCTCAAGCGGCCTTAATTCTTAAAGAATTGATAGGTCGTTATGTAATGTAAGTCAAGCGATCTTTTGCGGAGGCAATAGTTTTTCAATTGGTCAGACCTAGATCTGACTATTGCTCTCTGTTGGTTAATCTGGCTATGAATTCAAGTAATAGAGATCTTAGGCATTTTAGAATGGAAAATTTCTGTCTAGATAGTCATTCTCTGAGAGATTTGGTTAATGACCTTTGAAGACCATCTAATACTCCCTTTCATTTAATCATATAAACTTCACTAATAACGTTAAAAGGAGAATTAAGATAACATTTCCAAATTAGTTCAATGCATATCGAGGAATTATAGCCCTTAAAAACCAAAACAAAACAGAAAACACCTCCAAAGTAACCAAAGACAAAAAAAAAAAAAAAAGGCATCACCTTACATAAAAGCCCCATTCACTCTTAAAAAAACAATTTAAGTACCCATGCAAGTTAATCGAAAGTTGGTGTCTTGTTACACAATTGATCACCTAAGTTTAAAATTGATCTGGCAAGCCAAACAGCTTCATACCAACAAACAGGAATTCCTAACTCGAGAGTGTCGTATGCTTGCATTGTGTCAATATTCCAAAAAAAAAAAAATAAAATGAAACACTTTAGCTTTACCCGTTTTTTTGTGATGGTCAATTTCATGCATTAACAAAAATTGTCTGTGATTTGCCTGCTCTTGACAAGAGCATTTTGGGTGGAACAAATTAGGTCAGGAATGATAACTTTGAGTCTATTAGTTAAATAGAAGAATAGCACATATAGATTAGGTTACAACATGCGATAGGCCCGTAATCCTTTATACAAGTGTTATGAAAATAGAATGACAGTACTATTTATAGGATAGTATATACAAGTGTTATGAAAATAGAATTTTAGAGCATCAATAAAATCCTTATCAATTGCCTAACAGTAATTCAACTATATAATAATCTAGTCTTGGATTTTTGTCATCCTTCTTCGGAAACATTGTTATTCTAATTTCTACGTTAGTGATTTAAGCAGCAAATAGTTTTGAGTATCAATAAATTTATGAGGCAAGAACTGCTGTCATTTGTCAAAATGTTTCTTAGATAAAACTCCTTTCTAGCTAAAGAACTTCTTACAAAAGTTTTTGCCACGTCCTTAACTTGTTCATAGACAGAAATGGTAACATCTTCGTCATTCTTAAAGACATAATCAAATTTTTACCAGTGTGAGTACGTAATAACTTTTCTAATTAAAAATTTCAGTGTTTTTATCTTCATATTTCAACCAATTCAATCTACACTTATTTTGGAAAACTCCTCCTTAGTGTTCAATAAAGTTGCATTCTTTTCTTACTAGCTATAAGCTAATCATCAAAAAGCACAAACTGCAAGGTAATCTAAATTGTTCTAAACTGATTTTTTTTTTCTGTTGACACTAGTGTGGGATATTGTGAGACCCAAAATAAAATTCTCAAATAGAGAAAATTATCAAATTGATAACACAAATTTCTATTTCAATACAATTGTATTGATATTAAAGTAGTGATCCACAATAATAACATCAACACACAAGACACCTGACACACCTTTTTTTTTTTTTGAACCTCACTCTTAGGAATATCTACTCTATATTTTGTTAGAACCACACTCTTGAGAGAATATCTGTTCAGAATCTCTTATACTGAGCTTACCTCTCAGAACTCACCAAATTGAAGCTTTGAGCCCTCTTCGTAGAGCACTCTACTGTTTACTCTACTTAGGTGTTTGAACTCTTGAACTTGAGCTTTGATGCACACTGGCAAACAGAAGCAAATGACACTATTTATATACTCACTTGCTAGACAAAATTTACTGTGAACATTAAATGGTTTGTTGACTTCTCCTAGCAAAAATCACGTGTGAAGATATATGGTAAATTCACGCTCAAATTCAACACAATATTGAGGCGTGATTAGCCATCTAGCCTTTTGCATGCTCACATTGAAAATCTCTTTGATAGCTTATTTGTTGTAATGAATATTTCTCGCAATATAACAACTATTAGCTTGACATGGTGGAGTAAAACTCTAAAAATGATGGCCCAACTTTGTTGACCTTTGTGGCTAAGTTGGTGCTGTCATTCTCAATACTCTCTCTTAGCACTAACTTTCTTGTAGTCATACCGAGCATCTCTAGGTCTTTTCTCTCAGGAATGCAATATCTAGCATTTGCCTCTATCGGAGTTGAGATTAGCATGGATAAGAGACAGATACAAGAACAAACCTTAATTGGTCCTATCAATTCCAAGATCAAGAAAGTGCTATAACTCTCGAAGTTCTTTCATCTGGAAATGTGTAGACAAGTTTTCTCTAGTTTGGAGAATCTCATCTTCATCATCACCTGTAATGATGAGATCATCAAATATATAAAAACAATAGCTAACCTTCTTTCAGTGTATTTCACGAAAAAGTTGGAATCTGTTGGTGCCACAAGATATACATATCCACTTTGAAGTAAGAACATAGCTATGCTCGTGGTACCACAACATATCCACTTTGAAGTAAGAACATAGCTATGCTTGTGGTACCTTCTTTAATCCATGTAAATCCTTTTTCAACTTACAAAAGTAACTTGGTCGGACCATATCTTCAAACCCCTGTGATTGCTCTATGTAGATGTCTCGATCAAGCTGTCCATGTAGAAAAGCATTCTTGACATCCATCTGCTAGAGCTTCTTGACTTGCTAGCTACAAGTGCTGATAAAACTCGAACGGTGGTTAGCTTTGCCACCAGGCTAAATATTTCATCATAATCTAGCCCGTAATTCTGGGACAATTCACGAGCCACGAGATGAGCCTTATATCTCTCAACTAAACCATCTAGACAAGTCTTAACCTTGTAGATCCATTCACAAGAGATAGGTTTGACATCTCTTGGTTTTGGAACAAGATATGAAGTCTCGTTTTGTCTAAGTGTTTGAATCCCCTCCTCCATGGCCTTTTCCACTCAATGCTTTGAGCTACCTCTTGATAACTGGATGGTTCAACTACTCCATCATCTTTTGTCAATGCAGCATTAGCATACCTGGGATTGGCTTTCTCTATGTCATTGATTTATGAACTTGTTCGGGAAATTGTCACCAACTTCTATCTCCTCGTATTGACTCGGTCTTTTATCTTCTAAAATTCGAGTATGCACTCCTGTTCGCTAGGGACTTCTATTTTTCTAAGCAAAGTCAATACTTACCACATATTGAGTTGGTAAAAACTCCACTTCTTTTAGCTTGCTTCATCCTTTGCGGTTGGTTGATCATCCAATCTCTCCATCAACTTTTTCTCCATCTCTTTTGAATTTGGAACTAGTTGTTGGACCCCAATTATGATAATCATGTTTTGATGATGACCAAATCGTACTAACGGCTTGAAAACAAGTGTACAAAAAAATAGGGAGGCTCAGACAAAAATGATTATCAGAACACAATCAAGAAAAACAACCAAAAGTTATTTTGAACAACACCTTACGGACGATGAAGAGCGTCCGAAAAAAAGGAGCTCGGACGCAAGGGAGTATCCGAAACATGATTAGACAACACCAAGGAAGAACACATCTTTCGGACGTAGATAACTGTCCGAAGGATAGTGCTTCGGATGCAAAATACCATCCAAGACAAGGAATTCAAAAGTACGAAGATCGGACGTTGAAGACCGTCCGAAGCCAAAAAAAGATCGGACGTTGAGGACCTTCCGAAGAAAGGAGCTCGAAATGAAGTAATTTTTCTGTCAGAGCTGTAGGACGCATATGACCGTCCGAGACACTGTTCATCAAGCTGTAGGATGCATATGATCGTCCGAGACACTGTTCATCAAGCTGTAGGACGCATGAACGGACGTTCGAACCACCGTCCGAACCCCTAACGGCTAGTTTTTAACAGCTAGTGTTTTGACCGTTGGAACTCAAATTTCAGCACATCTTTTATCTATAAATAGCCCAAGGATATCCAAATGATGCAAGGAACTAGCTACTACATTCAATACAAACACTTGTAAGAGCTATTTTGGGAGAAATAGGCTAAAATATTGTGGGTTGTATTAGTTTGGGTAGTATAGTTCTCTTGGCTCAACTAGAGGAAATTAGTGTGAGCAAGAGTAGACTAGTGAGTGATCTTCAAGTGTAAGAGTGGAAGGATAACAAGTGTACAAAAGTGAGGTTGTAGTGTAAAACCCTTTGGCTCAACTAGAGAAACTTAGTTGGTGCAAGGGTGAGCCTACTTTGTGTACTAGAAGGTTATTGCCTCACCTTCTTTAAAGAGGCACTACTAGTGGATGTACTCCAAGCTTGAGAAGCTTGAGAGTTTGGTTTGATATTCTTCATCTCAATCTTTTATTTCTTCTTTCACCTTTGTTAAATATTTATCTTTGATCATTTGTGCTTAAGTATTCATTTGTTGCACAAAGTTTTCATTTTCATTAAACACTTCAAAAGGTTTATTTTTTGAGACAACCTAATTCACTCCCCCTCTTAGATAGTTAATTAGTTAAGTTTAATTAGTTTCCTAGAATTTCAAGTCTCTGTGGGCTCGACCTTGTATTTGTCATTCCTACACTACAGTTTGATTCGTGCACTTTTGGTACAATTTAAAGTTACAAAACTCTTAGAGATGATGCGATACCAAATTTTGAGAGCACGAGTTCTAGCATTGCCCGAATGCACTTAGAAGCCAATAACTTTGAAATTAAGCCTGCCAAGATTCAAATGCTCCAAATTCATGCTATGTTTGGAGGTGGGTCAAACGAGGATCCCTGTGCATATTTGGTAAATTTTGAGAAAGTCATTGACATATTCAAGTACAATGGAGTGCATCTTGATTGTATTCGAATGAGAGCTTTTCCATATTTTCATTGATAGATTGAGCAAAGGCTTGGTTACAATCCTTCGAGCAACATACTTTAACTACATGAAATCTATTGGCTCAAGAATTTTTAACCAAGTAATTTCCGCCATTGAGGACTGCAAAGCTCTACAATGATCAATTATTTCATGCAGACAAACTACTGGGGAAGTGTACGTAAAGCATGGGAACACTTCAAGGAATTGCTTAGGAAGTGTCCACACCATGCCATCCCATTGTGGCTACAAGTACAAACATTCAACAATGGACTGTTTCTGAAGACGAAATTGATTGTCGATGCCATACCATGTAGGTTTTTTGCGCTTAATTATTATAAAAAGAAAAGATAATTCAAAAGCATCAATTTTTAACTTGTGTTAAAAGTGCTTTTGAGACCAAAAGTTCTACCCCTAAATTTAGGAATAATATTTTTCAAACACCAGAAACTACGTTTACCATCTAAAAATATTTTTTAGCAAAAGCACCACAACCCCAAAGAAGGCTTTAGTAGAATAGTTTTTTTAGCTTGAAGGGCCAAAATAGCACTAAAATAGGAATAGAAGTGAAACCTTTTACTATTCAAGCCATACTGATTCAAAAATTACTGTAAATTGCTAATTTATTTGATATTAAGCTGATGGGAAAAATACATTGTGATTTGGTCACTGTTGTTTGGTATATTTACTAAACTAGTCCCCAAAATTTTGGACAAAACAAATTTGATCCCTAATGTTTCGAAATTTGAACAAAGTTAGGACAATTGAAGGAAATTAAATATTTAACAAAAATGGCCACGTGCATGTCATGTGTCCGTTAAGTTTTTAAAAAATTAATAAAAAAATTTAAATGCTAAAAGGATGGTACAAAATTAGTTCCCAAAATTTCTCAGAAATGCATAATTGGACCCAAAAAAAAACTAATAAAAGTATCTTTTAATGAAAAAATTCTAAAAGTTTCGATGTAGAAGTAACTTGCATGATCGGAGATTATAGGTGCGAGGAAGAGATTTTTAATATTAACTAAATAATGATCACATCGAAAATCAAGGCTAATTGTGGTGAATGATTAATTAGACTTGAAATAGAAAATTTGGAAATATATCATTTTTGAATTTTTAAATGATAAAATACATATTTTTTTAAGAAATTAATCGTATATATGTACTTTTGTATAAAATATTATTAGAATTTAAATCCACATAATATTATAGTGATATTATAAAAAATATCTAGTATTATTAGGGTGAATAAATATGTCGATAATAATAGAATTTTGCGAGACATTATAATTTACAAAATGAATCACATTCAATTATTAAATTTGATAAATTGAAATCAACTGTAAAGATATTAAATCACTATGTTCCCAGGTTGAAATGGAATTTTATGCAATGGACTATTTTTTTGGATACAAAATAATTATACAAATGATGAAATTGTATTACCACTTTATATATTAATATTTCTTTTACTAGGGTAAAAAAAGAATCAGAAAGAACTTGTGATATGACACTTAATCTTTTTAATTTCCTAGAATTTTTGTCACCAAATTAGGTTGATTGGCTCCAGATTTAATTAACATTGATGTTACATTTCTTGTAATAAAATAGTGATAATAATTCTAAGGACAAATTTATATCACTATAATACTATAAAAATTTAATTTCTAAGAAACTAAAAATTTGTCGTAGATGTATAAGATTAGTTTATTAAGAAATATATATTTTATCATTCTAGAAGTTCAAACATTATGTATTTTCAAAATTTTATTTCAAATCTAATCATTCAGCAAAACTAGCCCTTAAGTCCTGTTTCGCGTAACAATTCTTGGATGTGATCATTATTTAGTTGAAATTATTTTTAACATTCACAAATCTTTTCGTCTCTTTCCTCAAATCCCCGATGGTATGGGTTGCTTTGACGTGGAAATTTTTAGAATTTTAGCGTTAAAAAAATTTTATTAGTTTTTTTTTTCTTGGTCTTTGGGAAACAATTCTGCATTTCTGACAAACTTTGGGGGCCAGTTTTGCACAATTCTTTTATTATTTATGTTTTTATTGTTATATTTTAAATTTAACACCCATGTGACATGCACGTGGCCATTTTTTATTCAAAATTTTAATTTTTCATGAATTGTCTTAACTTTGTTCAAATTCGAAACAGTGGAAACTAAATTTATTTTGTCTCAAACAAAATTTTGGGACTAATTTAGTAAATATCCCAAATAGGACCAAAAATGTATTTTTTTTTCCCTTAATCCAATCCTGCAAAAGCAAGTAGAAAATAGTAGGAAATGAATACATAAAACTCAAGAGACTCTTGCATGGACCCTATCCATGGGCCCTTTTATAGATTTTGCTGTTTAAATAAGAGTTAGATGTGTTAGATCACTTAGATGGCTAATGTAAGAAAGTGGTAATGTGACTCTTGTTTTAATCACATGGTCCATGTGTGGAATCATGGATTAGATACATTTAAGAATTTTCTCATAATACTCAACGCGAGACGTGACATATACCAAAAATGTAATGACCAACATACCCCAGATACAACTAATCTAAAATATTCAACGTGAGATGTGACACATCCCAAAAATGTAATGACCAACATGCCTCAGATACAATGAATAGATTCCTACCAAAAATTACAAAATAGATTAATTTATTTAATTCATTGAGTTTTTGGATGTGTATAATAGATCAAGGAGCACTTGTTAGTGTACATGCTTACCGTATGAATGCAATAATTTGTGTTCATTAGCCCTTTGCCTTTGACTTTTTTTTTTTTTTTTTTTTAAAATAACGAAAAAAGTAGTCTATATCATTGAATTATCAACAAAATGTACATGTAAGTACTATTTTTTGTTTATGAATTTTTATAATTATTTTCATGAAAAATTCACCTATTTAATGATTGATTGATGCATGAACAGGAAAATTTCATTGCTAAATTGTCTGAAATTCAATCCAATCAGAGTCTCTAATATTGAGGGTCAAACATCACAATAATCCATGCTATACGTACACTGTGATGGTAGTCACTGTCTCTTATACACATCACAAACAAGCAATAATCAACTCATAGATATAGTTGTTAGCTTAAAGTCTAAAATTAAGGTGTTTGAAAGAATGAAATCTCAAGGGGTGAGTTGTATGACCTTTTAGTATCCTAATCAAGTTTCGACCAATTTTTCACCAAATTATCTGATTCCAAAGTTTGCTCGATTTGCTACGATGCCTTGGGATCTTTATGATGATAGAAGTATTGTGAAAAAAGGACCAAAGTTATTAAATCCTATACATGAAGTTGAAGAAGAAGATGGTGGCGATGACGATGAAGATAGGAGAAAAAGAGTGATAACGAGTGACAACGAGTGACTTTTACACATTCTCATTGGATACTAGTTGACAAAATTTGTATTCATTTAATTATATTTTGTTACTTTTACTTTTGCTGTTGGAATTTGGTTTCATAGCAAATTTGTAATTACCATTATTGTTTTGTGGTTGTTATACACATACTGAATGCATATTTTGCATATTTAGTTTTTGGTAGGTTTCACATAATTTGATGGTATTTTGATTTTGTTGTTATTGGCAGGTTTAGAATTTGATAGTGTTTTATTTTTTATTTTTTATTTTTTTAAATTAGCTACCAATTTTTTAGTTGCTAATATTTTTTTTTTAATTTTTAAAATTTAATTACCAATGAATTTTTCTAATACCACTGTTGATTTTAGCAATGGATTTTTCGGTTACTAAATTTAGCAACTGAAAAATCTGCAGCTAATAAAGGTTTTTACAATTTTTCAAAACCAAATTTAGCAACCAATTTTATGACAGAATATCCATTGCTAAATTTCCGTCGGTAAATCTGTTGGTATATTTTACCAAAGAAATATTTTTTGACGGATAGTTTCTATCAAAAAATCCATTGCTAAATTCTTTGCTAAATACTGTTTTTGTAGTAGCTGCCATATTCTACCTCTGTTTTATCCCTATTGGCATAGGAAGCCTATATTTTATTTCTATTGTTGGAAGCTCATATATAATTCTCAACATTATTCTTAAGCTTCTACATTTATAGAAGTACAGACATATGAAGCGTCTGCACTAAATGCTTTGACAAATTTCTAATAAAGCAACATTGAATTCAGGATTAATCACTGAAAATAGGATAGCTAAATTATAGTTATAATAAGAGGTTTCATTGGAAAATCAATGTGATTTTCTTGTGTAGATAGCATCGGTAATACAATATCTGTCTTCAGAAAAAGGTCCCACCATAACATCTTAATCTTGTCTGGTTAGGTAATTAAGGTGTACAAAAATACTCAAAAAAAGAAAAGAAATAGAGGCATACCGAATAATAACTAAAGACGTTAAATGAGAATTAAAAGTTATTTTTACTTTTGTAGTGTAATGAAAATATGTTTTTTATTTTTTATTTTTTATAATAGTTTTGTTCATTCACATAGAAAGTAAACTTCTAAAGTTTGTTAAAATAAATAGAAATATATGTAAAAGAAGAAAAAAATGTTAAGTTAATAAATCAATAAACCGGTAAAGAAGAAAAAATATTTATGTCTTTACCATTAAATAATAGTTCCAAAATTCTCGATCGGAGTATAGAAAGTTTTGTAGTCAGTAGAATTATGTTGACAGGTTTTTTTAGAGTATGACGAAAAAAATTGGTGTTAACGAAAAACATATGTGTGGAAATGAACGTTCTGTTATTTTTATTGGAAGGCAGGAATATCATTGTTAAAATTTTTTATTTATTGATGGAACCTGTGAGATTAGTGTAATAATCGGTATGACATACCTAATAATACCATTGATCGGTATTATTTAGTTTTACAATAGACTATGGACATCAATGTTCTTGTTATAATGATTGATATGTATTTGATACTAAATGTTTTGATTGCAACTTAACTTCATTTTGAAAACTAAAAATGAACAAATTAAATGGATCGTTTGTTCTCATAAGTTGGAAATGTATTACGATTATTCAAGAATAGTTCATTTTTTCCATGATATTTAATGCATAAAATATATATTTGCTTTATAGTTAATTAAAAAAATACTAAATAACTAAATTAAGCCAAAGAATTTGTTCAAAAAAGTTTTAGGAAACAAAATTGATGTAGTATATGGTGGCCATAGGTACACATAAATGATGATGGTTAAAAAATTGTTTAATGTTGGTGTGCTTAGTATTCTATAAGTTGACACTACAGAATGGACGTTAATGTCAGCCCCCAAATATATTTTTCATAAATTCAAATAAATTGTCGATGCCAAATATAAACCTTTATGCAATCTAGAATAATTGTGAATTTGTGTGTAACTATGTAACATCAATGTTCTTGTTATAACGATTGGTATATATTTGATGCTAAATATTCTGATCGTAACTTAAAGATTTGTTTCGAAAATTGTAAATGAACAAATTCGATGAATCAATTTTTAGTATAAGTTGGAAATTTACAAGTATTATTAAAGAATAATTATTGTTTTCCATGATATTTAATACATAAAAATATTTGGCTTTGTAGTTAATATAAAATACTGAATAACTTAAATTGAGCCATAAGATTTGTTCAAAACAGTTTTAGTGAACAAATTTGGCGTAGTTTATAGTATCCTTAAGTACAAATAAATGATTATTGTAAAGAATTGTTAAATGGTGTGATCAATATTCCATGAATTGACAATGTAGAAAGTATACTGATGTCAGCCCCTAAATATATTTTAGTAAATTCAAATTAATTGTCGATGTCTAATATAAACCTTTTATGAAATCTAGAATAGTTATGAATTTGTGTGTAACTGTGTAACATCAATGTTCTTGTTACAATGATTGGTATATATTTGATTCTAATATTCTAATTGTAACTTAATGATTTGTTTCGAAAACTATAAATGAACAAATTCAATGGATTACTTGTCAGTATAAGTTGGAAATTGACAAGAATCATTAAACAATAATTTGTGGTTTCTATGATATTTAAAGTATAAAATATTTGGGTTTGTAGTTAATACGAAATATTGAATAATTTAAATTGAGCCAAAGGATTTGCTCATCTAAAAAGTTTTAGGGAACAAATTTATCGAAGCTTACAGTAGCCTTAGGTACACAAATGATGATGAGTTAAGAATTTTTATTGTAGCTGTAATTATTATGCCATAAGTAGGGCTACAGATAAACGCAAACTATTTGTTATTTTATTTCTTTTTTTAAGCTTGATATTTTACTTTTAGAAAAAAAAAATTATTTATTAAGGCTTGTTTGTTGAGGCAATTTCTAGATATCAACATGTATATGAAGAAAACATTTGGTCCGAATTGAATTATTGGTTGAACAGCCATTAAATGGGTTCATAAAGATATCATTAAAGGTATTTATATGAATAGCAATAAATTCCAACAACTAATGGGGAAAACGTAGAACAATCAAAGCTAATGTTGCTGTTAGTAGTAGTTATGGATTTATAATTTGCGGGAGGATGTGAATGAGGAACATGAGATAGGGGAGAATAACATTGTTCTTTTGGTGATTTCCAAAATTTTATTGTAGTCATCAATACAAACTGTAAGTTTTGACTAATTGGTAATGATTTGATACAAATCGTGCTAATCGGATAAAAATGTTTACACTAGATATAGTAAAACACAAAAATACTATTCAATAATTGATCTGAGAATTGGTAATTAACTTTAGTAAATATTGAATACTGAAGAATACTAATTTGCTTGAATGAATTAATTATAAAAACAATAAGTGAACAAACTAGATGTGTGACATGGATGATTAAGCTACACATACATAGTGTTCGATAAAAAAAAATCAACATAAGCTATGACAGGGATTATTTAATTTTACTTAGAATGGTGTAAGGTGGATATATGTTAATGTCTAAGAGATAAAAATGCAATAGTATTTCAGTGCCATGCAAGGTAAATTATTGTACAATGACGGCTGATGCTAAATCCAAAATTTAATACTTGTAAATTTGAGTATAATTATTGATGACAATTATGAGCTTTAACTACTAATTGGTAAAAAATTAATACAAATAGTGTCGATCGGATACGCGGATGGATAACATTTGCACAAGACGTAATATGTAAAAAATTCTGTTTAATAAGTGATTTGAAAAAATGGTAATGAACTATTGTAAATATGAATAGATAAAAATGGTAATGAACTATTGTAAATATGTAAATACTAGAAGTAGGGGTATATGATGTGTCATGTTTTGATTGTGGAAGTAAGAGGTGAAGAAATGAATACAGAATTTAGTGTTGTGAAATTCACCAGCTAATATGCAGTAAACACAAACTTGAAAGCTAGCATGAATACCACATCAAAAAATAAAATATATATTTCATTAAATTATATTCCAATTAATTAAAAAATAAATACATTTATTAATATAGTAGGTGACGAGTAACTCCATTAAAGTAAATAATTTTAGTTGTTCACCTAATTTGCTTTAGTAAAAAAGTATATTTTAGTTTAAATTCATACAACAACCTTAGACTTATATAATGAAAAAGTATTTGAACACCTAACAAAAATAAATGAGCTTTTTAGGGTTTGGGAGAGAACAAATAAATGAAATAAATGAAAAATATCAGACATCTCTTTAGGGTTTGGGAGAGAACAAATAACCCGTACTATGCGAAATTACAAATTGATTGAAATAAAGTGTAGTTAGAGGGTTTGTTCAAGCAGTATATCGTATGCACATCGACAAGAAAAATGACTGTTAAAGGTGTTGAGTGTTGCAAAACGTATCGAATTACTCCAAAGAAGGTAAGAGGAGATGACTTTGTGGAGTTTGAAAGTTGGTTTACAGGTAATTGTTACATTATTAAGGTTAGTTGGCTTTGAAAGGATAAGAAACGGTAGTACGTATGAATAACTTTTGGGATATAAAGAATGTGGGAAAGAAATATCTAAGTGAACTGTGGTTATGGCATTTGCTAATAGTAGAAAGAACACTAAAATTCTCTTATGGTGAAATTATCGTAAATAATTTCAATCTCCACATGAGTTTATCTATCTTAATAATTAGAAATAAATCGATACGTTTTGCAACATATACCTTTCAACAGCTGTCTCTTATACACATCTGAATATAACTATAGAAAGGAATTTGGGTGTGTGCAAACCCTAAACCCATTATGAAAAAAGAAAAGTCTTTTAGTGGAAATGGTTAATGTTGTTTAACATTGTAAATTTAATTTATGGTTATATGTTGCAATGGAATAGTAGACACAAATAATAAACGGAAGACTAGTTAAATGGAATGGATTCATTAAATAAATAAAGCTAAATTATTGAATTGAGAAAAATGAAATGAAAACTGTTTGGCATAAAGAATATAATATGGTGATTGTGTGTAATGGATAGTTTGGCATAAGGATTAACTTGTAAAGTAAAATATTGTCATATACATATTGTCAGCAATACAATCTATTTAGCAGTAATGAAATACACAACACGGATTTGAAAGTTATTAACATGTGTTTGGCAATAGTAGATTAAAATAAAAGTAAATGAAATATAATGAATCTTATAGAAATCGATGTTTTGTATGGTAGTGTTGTGAAGAAGACAATGAATTTGAACAAATACAGGGTATTGGTAGCTTCAAGTCTGCATGTATTGACGATTTGGGTTAGGAATCAATCATAAGCATGAAATTAGATTCTGTGCATGACATGGAATTCATCTACACTATTTATGCAAAAGCAATGGATTTTGGCATACAAAAGATTGACCAGAAGTTTTATAAGGAGGAAGGAATTCGATATAGGAAATGGTCATGTTGTAAGCAAGACAAAAGAGAAGAATAGTGGATTAATATGGAAAATTGAAAAAGGTAGCCAAAGGCTAATACAAGTGTAAATTGCAATGCTTCCTTTCACATACAATTTGGTGTGGGAAAGGCAAAATTTATCATGACTGAGTTTTCTAGAGAACTCAAGCATCTGTTGGCCAACCCAGCTACCGTTCTTTTTTTGAGGTGTCATCGACAAGTTTTGGACGATGACTATGCACAAGCTAGTGTTTTACTTCAAGTCGATATTAGAAAGAGTTAGATAAAATACCACTATGAAGTTGTTTGTCATAAAGGCATGTGGTTATGACAAAGTTTATTTCACAAAGAAAAGATATTGATAGCATACTGCAACGCGAAAGGGTGAAAGAAATAATATACGGTGACGCTGAAGGGTCCCTCAGTACTTGGACGGAAAAAAGGTAAATGGATAGTAGATTCTGTAACAAATTTATTGTGGACTCAGAAAATCGGTTGACAAGGCTTTTTTGGGTTGTTGCACAATCATTGTTGGACTACTAGTGCTTTAGTGATGTACTATTATTTGATACAACATACAAAACCAATTGTTATGACCAACCTTTGGTTGTCCTTTGCGGTGTTAATAACCATATTTCAATTATTATATTTGCTTATTACCATGTATCAAGAGAAGATGTGGATGCATATACATGGGTTCTCGAAACACTTGTTGAAACTAACAGTGGCAAAAGAAACCTATGTTAGTTTTGACGAATGGGGATAGTTGATTGCTTCGTTAGGTAGAATTTGACTTTGAGACAACCAATGGCAAACAATCAATAATTAATCACACTAATTCACTATACTCTACCTAACTTCCGCAAGTATACGGAGTTGATAGTAGTATAGGATGAGTGAGTATCGCCCACAAGGATTGTTGGAAGGCAATTATCAAGATTTACGGATATTTGTGTAGTTAACCAAAATCAAACAAGGGATGATGTAACTATTCTAGCAAAAACTATAATTAAATGAAAGCGATAAAAACTTAATTTAAGGCTAGATTAACTAAAAGCAAGTAAATGAAAATGACTAATTACGATATTAAGAAACTAATTAAGCTATTCTAGTAAAAGTAAGTAAAGAAAAAGCACTTAATTTTAACCTAAATTATCCAAATTAAAACTAAAATTGAAAGCAAGCAAATTACCCAATAAAAAGGGCTACAATTAAGAGATTTTGAACACTAAAAGCAACCATTTCTAAACTAAAAATAGGAAAGAGTTAAACTAGAAATCTAAGTATTTTTGGATTTTTGATAAAACCCTAGGAAAAATAAAGAAAGCCCACTAAGAATTAACTAAAAATTAATACAAGAAATTAAAAATTCTAGCTAGAAATGCTAGAAATTACCAAGAACCCTAATTTTTCTAAGAAATCGTAAATTGCAAGCAAAGAAATTCTTACTAAATTAAACTAGAAATCGGCTAAAAATTATATCTAAGCGAAACTTGCGATTAACCCACTACGATTATCTAATAAAAATTCGAACTTGACAAGAAATTAAAAGAAGATCTAAAAGACAATTAAAGAGAAAATTCTATTAAAGAAGAAAACTTGGAGTTCAAGATATCCTAAACTATCCTAAAATCTAACTAAACTATCTACTACTTCTCCTTACTAATTTTTAAGTAGCTTAAATAGTGTAATGTTGCACAAGGCAAAAATCAGGAGTTGTTGAGTTTACCAAATTTCCCTTACAACTTAACTCTCAGCGAGTCGAGATCGCGATGTGGAACAATTGAGATCGTGATCTTGACTCTAATACATTAAGCACAATTTCCCGAGTTGAGATCGCGATATGGAGAGTTTGAGACCACGATCTTGACTCTCTTCTCAACATTCTTCATTTATTCCATTATTACAATTTGGTCCTTTGAGTTTTGTGCCTTCCAGATTTCAACCTTTAATTTTGACCTGCATAATATTAACACCATTAAGCAATTAATTGAACTAAAAATTTAATGAAAACTTATCATATTTAATCAAGAATGGAAATACAAACACATATGAAAGAAATTAACTAAAGTCTTCAATTACTTACCCAAAATTCGGGTTTTAAACTATCAAAATTTTATAATTTGAAGGAAAATAACTCTAGTTTACTAGAGTTATCAATAGTGCTCTAAAGCAGGAAATAGAAACGTTCTTTTTGAAGCAAGGCATAGGATTTGTAGTTGGCATTGGAGCAAAATGTTATTACCCACCTAGGAAGAGAATTCCAAGAAAGATTCACATTGTGCATTCCTAGTAATTACTCATCTAAGAAATTTGATTAGAGAGTGGGCAAATATGTTCCAAGAACTCGGATTGGAGAGTAATGAATGGGTGCAAGAAACTTACAATAGGAAGGGAATGTAGGCAATTGCCTTTCTCCATGGGTTTTTATTTTTTGTTATGAAAAGCACCCAAAGGTTCAAGAAGATGAATGATGTGTTGAAAATTTACTTAAGCCAAAGTTGAGGTTGTATAAGTTTCTCAAGGCATTTGATTTAGGTTTAGTTGCATATGACACAAGGAGCATCGGCTCATAGGAGAAACTGAGAACACATCCTTGTTTCTCGTAACGGATTAAGTGGTTGGAGGAGCATGCAGTTGAGTTGTATACCTTGAAAACTTTTTTGAAGGTTCACGAAAAAAATGAAAGTTCAAAGATTATTGAATAGGTCTGATTTTCTTGATGATGGTATCAGAAAATTCTTTTTGTGGAGGATCTAGTTAAGAAAAAGAGATAGAGAATTCAGTAGAACATTGTGAATGGTGATATATGATGATCATGTTTCTAAAGCTGTTTGAGATGCTAAGACTGCCTTGTAGTCATATGACTCCAGTTTTGTACTTGGCAAGCATGAGAAAAATAATAGATGAATGTATTATAAAAAGATGGACTCGGAGAGCATAGGATGATTTTAATATTGCTGTGGTTGATACAAACACGCTAGACAATGTAACATAGTGAACGCAGTTTGGAACTTTGATGATTGGTTAAAGTGGATGTGCTATTCGGCTTCGAAGTCAGATAACTGGTACAATTATATCTATCAAGTAATTCACACAGAAGTGATGCAGTTGCAAAGCAGTAGCTTATTAGTAACAAAGAAGACTTTTATTAGTAGACAACTGGATAAGAGGTTTGGTGTGCATGATCCACAATACATAAGGGCCAAGGGTGATCGTCGAAACACGTCAAGGAAAACACAGGAAAACATCCAATGTAGAAATTGTGGGTTTAGTTTTATTGTGTCGCTAATGTGTATAGTTTAATTATCTTGTCCCTTCAAGGTTGAATGATCTTTCAACTTTAATTTTGTCCTGGAATGTTTTATTCATTTCAGACATCAAGATGGACACAACTGTTGTACGTGCTCTTATAAAGAAGATATCCCTTGATCTTCAAGAATTGACTCAAAATACAAAAATATGGATGGCAGTAAAGGAAATGACTTGCATTTTGGACCTACAATGAATAGTCATCTAGTAGCCAACAATTGAGTGACCAAAGTTGCAGCCACTTCATCATTGTCGCCTACAAGATGGTGGGATGAACAAGTAATTACTTGATATCCTATGTATTCTATTTACCACATAATATGTGAGGAATATTTATCATTAAGGATGTCTAACCAACTTTTTCTTGTGCAACAATGGGAGTTTACATCACAAACGTCGGACAGCAAATACGCCAAGCATCTTACTAGCCATGCATGTAAGCTTAGAGGTAAGTGTGACTTTAATTAACAGAAATGGTACTTTGATTTGGAAATTAGTGCTTTAAGATATATTCCTAAAATATAGGATGGGTTTCACTTGATGGTGGAATATTTAATTGATAGGTGGTTGAATATAGAACCCAAACAATAATTGACACAATGTTAGGCCATTAAATGGGAATATGGATAACAATCTTAGTATATAGAATGATAACATCCACAATGCGTGTGGGCCATTTAATAAAGTCAAATGGTTGGGCCTTTATGTTTAGAAATGACATCCAGTGATATATGTGATTAGGATGCATTGTTATGATTTAATGCAAATTTAAGTCATGAATTTGTGTTATTCTTATGAAAATCCGCCAATTGTTTATTTGTTGTATAGTAACTCAATATGGGTAGACCAACCTATGAAAAGTATTATAGAAAAATTGTAACTTTAACCTCATGTTTAATACGTAGAGTAATGGCAAGGAATAGTAAGGTCTTTTCAACTAATCCACTCTATTATATGTTTGGTATGGGAGTTTAAAAGTGGAAAAACCATTTCACCATGAAAGACAATTCCTACTAGATTATGGATATCCCATTCCTACTAAAAAAAAAATGAGGAAAGTTCTTTCCGACATGAATTTGGAAATATAAGATTACAAGATTACAAGTTTATCCAGATATTTTAATATGTTTAAGAAAATGCAAAACCTATGTTTTCATTTTTTTTTTTTTGAAGGGTAAATATCTCCAATGGTCTCTTAATTTTTATCAATGATTCTATTGGTCTCCAACTTTTGAAAGTGTCTATCAAGTACCTAACCTTTTAAAATTTGTTCTATCTGTTCTCTCAATGTTAAATTCAAGTATGATAACTTTTTTACTTTACCTTGAAGGATTGGTTTAATGTCTATTTCCACCCTGTAAGTCTATATATAAAATAACATATTTAACAATATTTAATAGTTTTGTTCAAACACTAAACAATTGACTGATTTAACCTAGAGTAAATGACAACATTGCCTTTGTAACAATTTTGTATAAGCTAAATATTATCAGTAAAATATCTTAAAAATTATTTTTTCCCTTTATCAGTCTAATACTTTTAGTAAAGTCAAGATTTTGTAGATTATGATAAATTTTCAGAATAAAAATGACAATAAGATAACTATAAACAATTATTCCTAATAAATTTTTTATTTTTCCTTGTTTGTTTTCTTACTTTGTTAGTTGTATAAGTTCTACGTTGTTATTCCTAAATTACTAACTTTTTCATTGAAATTCAAATAACCTGATTAACTCATGGTTGAAATTTAAAACCAAGTATATAATTTTTCAAATCAAACATAATTACATGCAAAATAAATTAAAAACATAAAAGAACACAAGTTTGATATCATAAATTGTCAACCTTATTTTTATTTTGTTTGCATAGCTATCTTATTCTAAGAATGAAAAAATTAATATGTATCCTTTGTAACTGTTTATCTATAATTTCTTGAATATTTAAAGTTTTTCAAACCCATAGAAACATAAATACGTGAACATAAAATAGAAAATGTAAACAAAAGCAAGAAAAATTAAGATTTGTTATATTATCTTAAAAGAATCATGGATGTCTAGGTCAAGCAGTTTGAAATCTTTTCTATTATGATATTTAAAACTGATTATACTAAACATTAATAAAAGAATATTCATTCTGTGCGGCTTCATTAACCAAACATGTTATCAAAATAAACATTATTGTCTAATGTGGGGTAGAAACGCATTATGCCCAACATGACCTGTCTACTCAAAGAAATTACCGTGTGCCAGTGGTTACAATTCAGGTCATTCGGTTGGGAAGTTGATTAAGTATATTAAAAAAAAAGTTCCTCTTTCATTATGTATTGTAATTGCATAATTTAGTACCCCATTTTTCCACATTCAAATAACTAACACAATAAGGTTTGAAAATAATCCGTAAGTTACAAATTTGTATGTAAAACAAGCAAAATACTTAACCAGATAGGCAACCAAGCTACACAAAGTAATTATCAAAATATTCTTAGATAAGTATGGAAGTATGTATAATTACTAAACTATATTCTTTAAAAGAAACAAGTGTATTACGTTATGTGTAAAATGCAATCACTTATTTTAATGTATTCTTCGATAAATTGTATTTAATGTGAAGTATTACATCAATAATTCCAATAATTACGTAAAGAAAACACTAGGCCTGTTGGACCATTAAAGCAGCCAAATAAGTCCATTTGTAGATTTGCATTGGACTGTAAATTGGACTTTGATGCTTAAATCAAGTTTAGGAGTCAATTACCTAATTAGATTTGAGGTAAAGTGGATTAGAAAAAATGAACAAGTCAAGTTCAAATTATTGTCTTCGTTTGGGACGGCAAGATTTTTGAATTTATAGATAAAATGTAAAATACAATTGACTAGGAGTGTTAAAAAGTCAGTCAAACTGAACTACTGTGTCGAGTCAAGTCGGCAAAAAAGTTGACTTGACTTGTTCGATTTTCTACTCGACTTTGATTCGAAGTTACTAGATTTGACTTTGACTTTGAGATTTTTAAGTTGAAAGTCAAACAAGTCAAATTAAATAAGTCATGAAATCAAATACCGGTCAAATGAACATCCCTACAGTTGCCAATTTAAAGAGTACTAAATTTCATGTAACCCAACAATAGTGTTATGGTGCTTGCAAGAAACTATGAAAATGTTGGACATCAAATTTTTTGCTAGCTAGAATAATTTGCCAGAAAAGCTAACATTTTGGAACTTTGAATTTGTCATGGAAATAAGATATATCTGTCTATTTATATGCACCTAAAATAACAAACAAGTTAGCATATCTAGTTCCCTACACACTACAATTCAGCCAATTCGACAACCAAATGAGCGGTGCAAGTATTTTTTCTCCTATTTACTATGGCGACAAAGAATCAAATTATCACTATATTTATTCTTTTTTCGACTGCTTCTTCCAAGTGCAGGATAACCCCAAGGGGTTGTGGGTTTTTTCTACCAATTGGGGCTCTCCCTTCCCCACCCCCATGGGGATGGTCTCCAGGGTTTATAACTACTCCTCTTACTATAGGACGCTTACCAAGCCAACATTTAGATCCAGCATCTACCCAAACTTTTCTGGTCAAGTCAGTTGGGATTTCAACAAAAAAGAAGAAAAAAAAAACTGGTTGTTTTTTTTCTCAGGCAGGCTTCTAGTAAGTTCATGCCAAAGTTAATTAGATATATTCCCTAACATAAATCTTGAATTATGACTAAATCATATATTATTATTTTCATGGTAACAAATGAGTGAAGAAATATATATGTGTATATATATATATATATATATATTAAAAGATGCTGACTATTCGATGGGATAAGCTACTCCATTAAAAAGGCTTTAGGTGTTAGAAATGGTTGTTGGTTTTGAAGAGTAAGTGCTCAGACTGAAAGCCAAAGGTAGAGCTACAACAATAGGCTACTACGAGCACATCATGAAGAAGAATAGAGAGATTCACACGTTCGTGCTACATGTATGGCTAATGAAGGTGGCAAAAAATTGATGAATTAGATTATAGAAAATTACCAGAGTTGAAAACTTTCTACAGATATGCAGATCAATTTAATGCAAAACCTAAGCGAAAAATGCATCTGCAATTGCTACTCCGACTTCCCAAAATTCAGAATATATAATCAATTCACATTGTCAAGTTTGAAGGATTTGATTTACAAAATAAAACGGTTGTCACAATGTATGGATCAAAGTTTCGGATCACAATTGACAACAAGATTATGGTCACACAAGTCTGACCAAAATTCAAGCAACAGTTAAATAACGTCAATCAAATTAAACATAAACAGAAATTGCATTAATCAGCTTTAAATCCCATTGTAGAGGTACAACAAAAATAATTTTCCCTTATGACTCAAGCAAATATGCAACTGACGAAATCATCGTCAAAACAATCTGGATTTGATAAATTGAATGGACCATATCTTTGTCGTCCGGTGGATGAAAATGTGACCCGGTGCAATGGAACAGCTTAATCTAGTTTCCATCTATAGTACATGCTTTTGTAGCATGTGTCAAATAACTTGTTTACAAAATTTCGTGTTATCCTTCCTGGGGATAATATTAAATTTTTGGGATGGCAGATTGTACCACAAACATAATATTTCGAGTTTTGACCTTCTATAAAATAACTTCTAATTATTTGAAGGCATTTCGGGTGTAATACTTGCAGGAATGCACTTCTGAAAACATGACCGACATCACCAATTTGGTAAGTAAATCTAAGCCCACTACTTCTAACATCAATTTTACCATACCATTTCACCCTTCTTAGATCTTTGTAACAAGTTAGTGGGTTAGAAATATTTCTGTGGTTGGAACTATGTTTATTTATGCCCTTATTCTGTAAAATTATTCATGCAATGGAGATGCTTAAATCCTTAGAACACGAAGTGTGCGACATTCGTGGATATGGTTGGAGCTCTTTGAACAATCTTCAACATTACTATGTCCTTAGCTTAAATTATGCCAATCAATAGGAGGTATTTCCTAGGCATATATTAGTGTGGTCGAACGAAACGTCTTTCATTTGTTTTGTCAAATCAATATTGCAACATTTTACACAAAACAACATATGACAAGTTCACTTAAAACTCCAAGCATGTATCTGACTATGCTGTTTCAGTGCATAAATGACATAAATGCACCTCCATTGGTTTTTTAGTATTGGGTTGCATCCTAACGTAACGGTTGTTGGAAACTAATTAATGCATTCTAACTAACCAATTGTGTGCTTTTTGACAAAAAATTTGTAATTAACTACATAACAACTAAATTAACTGCATATTTTGTAGATCATAGGATTGAAAAAAAATAGTGGTAGCAACTACTACAATACAACAAAGGCACTTAGGCTAATGCCAAATATATTAATATAGGGCTATTAAATAAAAAAATGAAACCACCGGTACCATAAAATGAACAATCAATTTGACAATTTTTGTCAAAATCATAACGCAGGTTACAAGTACAACCAACAAAACAACTTTATAGATCCAGGAATGTTCTTTAAGAGCACTAATATCTAATTGAAAACAATTGATTGCAGCAACAATTTTCTTCAGATCTTCCATAGTAGTATATCTTTAAAACATAAGATTGTATGTTGTCCATTGCATTTGCATACAAGTTGCACTATCCAATCCACAGAGTGCAACTCTTTCATAAAAAGATTATCAGAATCTTTTCCTATATAAAAAAAAAAAAACCATAAGAGTAGGTGAAACTTTTGAGCATTTGTCTTCTTCTACGAACAAGCATAGTAATGTCTATCAAAGTTTACCTTCGATTTGCTGGTAAGAGAATGAAACCAGTACCCTTTTTGAACTCACAAAGACAATTAGGGAATTTAGCAACAGAGCTTGAAGACTAATAGTAGCTCGATGCCAGTTATCTTATCGATACAGCCAACTGAAGCTTTATGTGTGTATAAGGTAAGTGGTGGTGTATGCTGTATATACAAATATATAGTGTGCAAATGGACCATGTGTATACAAATTAAAAATAATTTGAAATATAAGTGGATTTTGTATGGGCTTATTGTGGATCTAATAGTTAAGTAAAACACTGAACTCCAAAAAACTTAATAGTGCAACATCAATAATCCACATACTTGCATATTTTTACATAAATGCACAAATAATTATGGGTGTGCTAATCACACATTCATGCAACAGCCTAAATATCATACGTAGTTAAATAAACATGTGTTCAAATTTAGGAGGGAATCGAAATGACTTTTACTACTAATAAAAGATGTTGCAAAGCTTCAACATACAAATTAAGAGGTTTCATATCTCATCCTAAAAGTTAGGCAAATCTACCCTAAAAAAGAATAGTTTAATGTAAAAATCCTTCAACATCAATATCTAGAGAACACAGCTAACTTCGTAGAAATGGGGATGGCTTCCCATAAAAAGATTGAATAAATATCAAAATTGAAACTCGCAAATACGATTATGAAACTTAGTAATATGCTCTCGCCAGATGTCAATCACCTAAATATTTTCATTAAAATAAGGGAAACCTCCACACATGTGCTCTTTGCTTCGTTGGCAATATTGGTGAATAAGTCTGTAGTCTGTTGTGCCTCGATTCAGATGAGTATATCTGAGTATGCGAATGCATTACATAAATCGCTAAATTCTAAAATTACTATATAGGTACAACTTCAATAATATTAACAATTAAGACAAAGTGCATACAAAAAACTAGATTTACGACAATGGAGATACAATACATTATGTGATCGTAGTTCTCTATGTATTGCATAACATGCATTTCGCAATCCCACCTATTTAGAATGTAAATTTAACAATTATACGCAATAACTCATGACAATAAGGGAAAACAGGATATCAGTATCAAAATGTGTGATTATATTCGAAAAAAATACTTGTTCATCCACCTCCAGCACCATGTAGGGCTTATGAATTCAAAACCATAAATGTCTTTCTTAAATTTCTGGCCAAAACCACACCACAATGCTCCTTGTAAAACTGTACATTGTAATATGATGTTGATATGATTAGGATATGTTTTAGTGTTCATATTTTACTTTTAGCAGACCCTAAAATTAGCTCAGAAAATTATACCAATACTCTTGTTTCCAACATCCGGTTTATCCAATCGGGATTAGGGAACGAGTCGTAAATAAAAACTGTTTGTTCGTGCTTTCATGTTCACTATAATGGCATGTCTCTGTTATAGTTTAAAGGTACACATATACAAACAATAACCTTATAGCAGTCAGTATTTATACAAATTAACAATTATTCACGACATAAACATAACTAGGAAAGTGTTATGAACGAGCCTACGTTTTCACAAGCTGTAATCTGGTCTCCAAATTGGTCTTTTGTCAAGCAAAATTCGTACATTTCCTCGTACAACATCTTGTGTTGAATTTTCAGGTACTGCTTTGAATTCATAGTCAAATTATTACTGTTGTAATATAAGCGCAACTACTTTGTACATGTACAAGGAAGAGTGTAGTACTCAATCCAACCCAACAAGGTAGGCATAAATCCGTGCACGTCTATTACTTATTGGTCAGCTTTAGCGCGCTGTGAGCAACACAGAATAATAATTCAGAACATGAATTCATGCCAAAAAAGTGTACATAAAGACGTTCATAATTTACGTCTTACCCAAATCATAGAAACTGTGAAAAATAGGAGTGTTGACTCTGCAATAATCTATTCGTTAGGCATAAGTAAATTTATGTGTTCTCTCATTAGTATTTGTCCACTGATTATCACCAAAATTTCACTAAATATTCAATTTGACAACAATTCTTATTACAATCAACTATAACAAAATGTATATCGTATTAAAAGGCAAGAAAATGCTTATTTAGATGCCAGCTTCGAATCATGCAACTAATCCAGTATCATACCCCTAATACTCGTACTCCCACCTAGATTGGCTCCAAATTGGCTACCATTATCGCACTTATGCCATTTTGGTGACAATAAATAAATACCAATCATCAAATATTGCATAAAAAATATCTCAGTCAACAAGTCAGTACCTAGAATCTAATTAACACATCAAAGAAATATCCATGTAAAAACTAGCCTATTAAACCATGGCATAATATTATTTTTGATTCTCTATATTTCCTTTGAGCCGGATTTTTTCTTGCCTCTGTTTGCCACTCTACTATTGTACTTGTGTGACTTCCATTTCTTAACAATACGTCTTTTTTCAGTCTTTGGAACCTTATTTCCATTCACTTTACATTTCTTTTTTTTCAGTCCTGTTCTTCATTTTCTTTTGCTACAGTACCCTCTTCGACATTCACTGCCGGAGAGGTAACATCGATTGACACTTCATCTTTGTCCCACAACATGAAACATAAGTCCTTATTGATTTTTAACCCTTGTTTAATGATAGGCCCACATTTCATTAAAATGGGTATTTTGGGACAATGCGTGTATGTCTTCAGAATCTTCATTTGACCTACTACATTCTCTATATCTTTCCCCTTTGTCACATATTCATTAGGTATCAGCCATTTCAACGATCCAGAGTCTTCATGGTCGTGTATTGTTCTATGAAATCTGCATCCAAGGTGATGGAGCTCTTTCATTATTTCATACTCAAGACATGTGAAGGAATTTCATGCAATTCATTTTGGCTCTATTTAATTTCCCTTTTGTGCATTTCTCAAGCTCTTTAAGTCATTGCTCATTCTCCAAATCCTTACATGAGTGCCTTAAGTGTGATTTCCAAAAAATGTGTTAACCTTACATGAAGTCTGTACAAATAATGGATGACAAATGCAACAAGAAGATCAGAACATCTGACTTAAAAACTTGAAATTACAATTATAGCTTAACAGGTATCCATATTGAAAAACCATACATAAATCAAATTTTCACCTTATGCATGTGGAACTTTGTACTCTGTTGACCCTTGTCGTTGCTTCGAATGTCACTGTGATTACTAGATTGTATGCATAAATCAAAAGTAGCCTTCACATCCTGATTCAACTTTACGCTATTACTGTCTCCTGCTTTTACTCCATTGGAGGCATCTTTCCTCCACTGATCACCCCATCTTTATCACTATTAGGTGACACGTAGATGTAACTTTATCTGCAATTCAGACGTACCATTTTCTCGTGCAAGAAGTGTGATGATTTGAGTAAGTTTCATGGTTTAATTCAAATATCCACAACTTAAAAAGAAATAAATAACACACCTTTGGTTGTCCAAAATCTCACAAAAAACAACCACGATTGTGGACATAAAATTTCCAATGCCTCGGACTCACGCAGATACACAACATTTTGGGTCTAATTTATACAAAATCTAGATCAACAATACATAATCGTATTTCATGAGCTAGCCTTTAAAACCACTTCAAACAAAAACCCAAAAATATAAATAGCAGACTAGAGGTAACACATAATGATATGCCAATAAACATAACTCTCTGAAAACTATAGAAAAATACACTAAATGAATCTTTGTCATTTCCATGTTTGCTATGACATATATATATATATAAAGAAAGAAAATTTTGGCAGATATTATCATCAATATTTCATTTACAACATTCCATACACAGTACATTATTTTCAAATTCTACTAACTAACCATGGTAATTGTCTTATCTTAACAATGTTCTAGATTTTAATCAACTTGTGCTCTTCGATTAGCTATGATAACCGTTTCACAGTAGCAACTTTCTTCGATTTAACCAGGCATCCTTTGTAGCTGTGTGAAAAAGCCATAATGGGTGACCTCTCATATCTTTGGAAATTTCTTATCAGCTACTCCCTTGATTCTTTGACTCATATTTCAATTTGTTAAGTGTTCTTGTAGTTCTATAAAGTAAACAGAACGGACACTAGTTCTACAATACATAATGCATATGGATACCCTAATTGATTTGGATAGTTTGACTTTACCATTTTGCCCTTGCACATTCTTTATCTGTTGCCCATCTATCATTTATCTGTTTCCCTTGAAAAGAATACATGTTCATCTAACAACGAAATACATTTTAGGTGGTCAAACGCTTATTTAATCTATTCATAAAAGTAAGCCAATGGATGCACATGATATCTTGTCTGATACCTCAGAATCTACTGTTATTTCCGGCCTATATACAGATCCTCAATTGTTTATGTATCCCATACTCAAACCACAAGTTGTCACTTTTAGGTCTTGAAACCGCTCGGCACAGTCACATAGGTCACTATTATGTCGCAGTCAAAATGATAGGAAAGTAGACGCTCAGTGTGCCAACGAGCTGAAGGCGGATCCATAATCCTCATAGTCTTAGGATACCTATGTATTATCACTGATGTCATGTGATGATTTCATGTGATGATTTCTTTTCTTTGTAAATCATTTTAAAAGGACTCAATATCATCTATTTCAGACTTTTGGATATTATGCAGCACTAACACAAAACTCTAGTGGGAAAAAGGGCACATGTTGCACCATCATCTGTACACCAGTCAATTGTTTACTACGTCCCAAACTGTGTTATTTTCTAAGGGAGTATGAGAAAGTCTAAAAAAATTATTGAGTATATAGAGACTACTCTATGATCTTCCAATACTATTACTATAGTTATTGTTCTTTTTTTTTTTCAAATATGATTTTTGTATAAACATTTATTCCTTCAATTTTATAATTTTATGGCGGTATTAGAGAATTTTAAAATCAAGGTATATAATTCAGAGAAATGCTTTTGTGATTTATTGTTGGGGTAATCATACTTTTTATACTAATTACACAATGAACATGCTTTATGCTCGAGAAAAAATTTACTTTTTGAAAGAAATTGTAGCAGACTAATTGACGTGGAGTATAATATCTGGAAAATTACAACGCTCAAAACTTGTAGATAATTTTCTTAAAGCAAATGGGTAATTAGTTACAAATAAAAATGCTAGACATCTAATTCTCATCATGCATATACTCCATGATAGTACGTAGAGGGAAATATTTATATAGTAATACTAACGATTATAAAAAAAAAAAAAAAAAAAGTAGTACCAATATCTTTTCATAAATCTAAGCAATTCAAGTTATTGAATTTCCTTTTTATTGCGTACTCCAAAAAGATCTAGTTATCCAGACAAGCATGCAGGTACATAGAAAATACATTAGGACGTGACTCAAAAGTAACTTGTTTAAATGGTCTTTCGAGAAGAACCATATTAATAACCTCTAAAGACTTATAGTATGCTCCAATTTAAATAGTATTTATTTTTGCAAAGTCAAGGGATTTCTTTCCTTCATGAGCATTTGCAAATATATTGGTAATGTAATCTTGATATGTAACTTCGCGGTAAAGAGGTCCACCATGGAGTTCCACCTGCTGAGGCAATGGACCTATCTTCGCAGTTGGCGTCGGAGAACAAAAAATTGGTATAGAAACTCTTGATTGTTTGCTTGTGGTACGCACTCTATGTTCAACACTTCTATACCTTCCATTGCTTAGGATCTAGGAATAGAAAAGAAAATGTTTTAATTAAGTTCCTAACAATATATAATCAACTACTACTCTTTGAATATTACTACTACATTAATAATTCAAGCAAGTAGTAGTTTATTTTCTTTTCTTTGAAAATTATTTGATTTAATAAGTGATTAACGAGATTGACTATTGAGGAAGGGGTCTTTAATAAATGCTTGACAATTCAAAGGGTTAGATTGTAATGTCAACAAACTATAGATTTCATTCTGCTTACAGTTTAGACACATTTTAAGGATGATAAATATAATTAATTAAAAATACTTCCTCCATTCTATTAAAATTATAATACTTTTCTTGTTTGGTGTATCGCACAAATCTTTTGTCACATACCAAAAAATACCAATGAGTTTTCTTCGAACATTTTATATTAGAAAATACTTAGATAGATTTGATCTTTAATTTTACCTGTAGATCTTGTGGTCAGGATTAAATTTTAAAAAATCCTACTTACATCAGCTGATCTCATAAATTTTTTAAAATTTAATCTATACTACAAAATTTATAAATAAAATAAAAAATCGAATCTATCTAAATTTTTGCGTTTTATATTTAGCCCTCGGCTATGTAATTAATAAAGAGCAGAGGACATTCAAACTTATTTGTGGACTCCAACAATTGCAACTTCTATCTGTCAACTTACGCGCGCGTGCCTTGTACAAAATGAACGGTATGAAAAGTGTATGTGGCGTGCAAATTTCGCCCAAGGTTGGCAATAGAAATTGTAAAATATCACTAAAACTTAAGACGCCCCAACTCACCCAAAACTAATGATTGAAGTCGGATAGAATTGGTATCAACATAAAAGGTCAATATGTACACGTCAGTTACATCCCTCAATTTATTAAGTATTTTATCCTTTATTTCTTACTTTTTTTTATGTTTTGACACAAAATTTTTTTTACTATTTTAATTTTTTTATATTTTTTATTTTTCTTACCAATTTATTTATTTTCTCTTTCATATTGTTTCTTTTATCTTTTTATTCATTCTTTCTTACTACTGTTAAATTATTATACTAAAAATACTTGGTTAGTTAAAAGTTCTTATTTTTTTTACATAATTATAAATAATTTATAGATTAAATAAGTTTTTTTAATACAAGCAACATATATTAAATAATATAATATAAATTTTATGAGTTTTACAAATGCTATAATTAAAAAATAAATAAACTACAAAAAAATAAAATAATTTTTCAAAAAAAATTAAAATATATGTTCTAAGTATGGCAAATAAAATTTTTTTAGTGTCATATCATTCACGGGTCATATTTTGATTGAATTTACAGTAACCCCAAAATCCCTCATATTTGGTAACCGCAATATTTTCTTACTATATTTTTTTCAGTATTACACCGTAAATGAAATGTTGTACATATTTTTTCATTCTATAATTTTATTTGTATACTATAATTTTTTTAATTTCCTCTAGCTCAAAAATTTTATTTTTTATTTATTAATCTTACTATTAATAGTTAATCACAAACTTTATATTACAACAAGATATATTTATTGTGTTAAAGGATGATTAATCTATAAATGAAATTATTTAGACACGTGTGAAAATTTAGAACTTTAACTAATTAATTATTAAAAGTAAAGTAATTATTTAGTGGTAGCAATAGAGAATAATGAAAAAAAAAAAGAAAAAAAAAACAAGATAGAGAAAATAAATAAAAGGAAAAAAAGAAGAAAAAAGAAAAAAAATAATAATTAAAATAATAAGGATAATTTTGTTTTAATCTAAATATAAAAGAGGGTGCAAAGTGTTTATTAAATAAATTAAGGAATACATTAACTTGAGTGTAAGTTCAGGAGAAATTTTGCATTTAACCCTTTATAAAAAGTACAAATCCTCAAATGTGGCGAATTTTGTGAGATAGAGGGAGTCCATATTTTGAATTAATTAGACGAAGAATTTGCTAATGTAAGCACTAAGATGTATATCTAAAGTCTCTGAAGGTTACAGGTATTTGATAGTAAACTTTTTATTGTTTATGTTAATTAATTAGGCCGTAATTTGATAAAACTTCGAAATTGTTTCATAATTTGACCAAATCTTGTGTTGATAAATGCAAATAAACCTTGTTATTAAGCGCCTAACAAATCAAAAATTCTTCACTCACATAGTCAACCTTTGGAAATTGTCATTGAGTTGTGAAATGGGAAAATAGTCCCTCATATTTTTATTTGTTTAGTCCTATCATATTTAAATAAATCATTTTGGTCCTTCACATTTTAGAAGGAAACTTGAAATTTCGCCCAAAACTCTATCCAGTTTGGTAGAGATTAACTTGGAGTTTTAAGCAAAATAACTGACAATTTAGATGTATTAGCTACATAGCTATGCCTTAGTACTTAGTATTACAGTACTACTATTCAAATAACGAACAAAAGTTTCAGTTTTTACACTTGAATGAATTGTAGATTAAATCAACAGTTTTATTTTGATTCATCTGATTAACTATTAACTATTTGGGTAGAGAACCTGCTGTCATTTGATTCGGAGAAACAATCAACTTTTTTTTTTTAAAAAGCTAAATTACTAGTTTGTTGGTTGGGATCAGGCTCCATTTTATTTAATTAAAGAAAAAAAAAATACAAGGAGGCATAATTAGATAACTTAACGACAGAACAGTTAGTTTAACAGTTATATTGAATTGACTGTAGTCTAATTTGCGCTACCCCTATGCTAAAAGTCGATGGATCAGTCGTTTATTTTCTCCTTTTTTTTTTTATAAATAAGTGGTTTGGATATAACCTAACTAATTAGTATAAAGACATAATATATACTATCTTGGGAACATTTAGGGAATAATAATATTGTATTTTAAAAATCTTATGTTTTATGAATTTTTAAAGTCAATAAAATCGTCACATCAATGAGAGCGTGGAATTTCCTAACATCTTAATTTTTGAATTACAATAACCACCTCCATTAACTTTTTCAAGGATTTACTATAGTGGCCCATGTTTTAGTTTCAATGATTTTTCGTCATATCTCCCTAAAAAAAGTGAAAACTGGAAAGATCCAAAAGAACAAGGGTTAGGGTGTCTTCGTTTGAATGAAAAATATTTTTTTGGGTATATGAAAAAATCTATTTTTCATATAATTTTTTGATGTCTAGTTGATTAAATAAAAATATTTTAAAATAAAAATTTTTAACGGTTTCATTTTTAATTTTATTAATACAAGTTTAAAAAAACTTATAACAATAGTAATTAATACCTTACAAATAATTGTGATTAAAAAAAATTTATTTTTTTTCAAAATTAAATGATAGGATAGTGTAGTAGTAAAATATGCATAATGATAGTTATATTATTGTGGGATCCATGATTATGAGAAAAAAAGAATGGAAAAGAATTGAAAACGAAAATAAATTTAGCAAGTTAAATTATAAAAGTAAGTATTTGAAATTTAATATCACTCTTGAATTTTTTGGAAAATAACTTATATTCAAAAATTTCGTAAGTTATTTTCAACCAAAGGAAGGAAAATTGAAAATTATTTTTCGGGGAAAATTGGAAAATATTTTACACCGAAAAATATTTTTCGATGTTTGGCACCAAAAAATTTCTAAAAAATATTTTCAATCCAAACGAACATACCCTTAATATCACTGTACCCGTTAATGTTGAGGATCACTATTACTTTAATTGTTGACGTTATTTTTAGCAGCTAAAATCCTTGAACTGACGGTCGAAACTAACAATGTTAAATTTTCAGTTTAAAATGACATTTTTACCCCCAATTTAGATGTGTGAACAAATTTTTTCGATGAAATCCAAAATATCTTATTTTCTATCAATAAATAGAATTTGAAGAATTTAAAGTATGGTGATTAATGATAAAAAATTATTAAATCATGTCAAGAAAATCTGAGAGAGAGAAATGATATTATTATAAAAACGAGAAAAAAAAGAAGAAGACAGATTAAGGTATATTTGACAAAAGAATAATGAATGTTGAGTTGAATTTAAAAAAAAAATTAAATATCTAAAAAATAATATTAAATATTAACTTGATAATAATTTTAAACGTTAAGAGAATAAAATAAGATTAAACCAATAAATAATTACAAAAACTAAAATAATTAAACAAGTTTATTACCTGTAACACATCCCCAATATTAACAACCAAAGCACCAGGAATTGATGGAATCTCTATCCACTCTTCTTTTCTGCCTGCAACCATATCTTCTTCCACTTTTATATATAATCCTCCGACACAATCTTGCAAAAGCACAGTTAGGGTGCCTCCATCAGAGTGGCGTCCCACACCAACTACTGTTAGTTCTGGATTTGGGCAAATTGGGTAAAGGTTCATGCTGACATTCTTCATCTCAATTAGTGATTCGAGTCCCGTATCTTCAAGCTTCACTCCTAGATTTCCAATTAATATTTCCAACAACCTTCTCACCATTTTAGCTGATAATTTCAAATAGTCCAGCGCCACTTCCCTACAAAAATAATAAAAAAATTAGGAACTCTTTCAAATATGAACGTAGTGTTTTCGAGTTTAGAACTAAAAAATTATTTACAAAATTATAATTCAAGACAATTAAATAATAAGAATATACGTGACAAAATTTTATTAAATTAATAAAACCTAATCTTAAATATTTAGTCTAATTTTATTTCTCTTTCTACGAATTTATTTTAATGTCATGTAGATACTGTAATTTGATTTATAGAAGTAATTAGTGAAGAAACTAACAAGACAAACTCAAATGAAAGTAAAATTTCTGGATGTTCTTTATTTTCAATTCTTTATCTAATAGATAATCATAGATACCATAATAAACTAAGGAAATATGCGTCCGTAGAGATTTGAATATAGAGACATTTTAGTATTAAAAAAAAAAAAAATAGAAAACTTACTTGATATCTTTAGGCCAATGTTCTAGTGCATCAACATCATTGGTATAAATCATTTTAACATAGTCTTTCCATTCAAGTACCTTTTCTTTCTCAGGTACAAAGCTACTACCATAAGTCACCAAGGGACTAGTACTAACTCCCCTGAGATATACAGCTTTTGCCTCTGGCGGTTGCGCGAAAAATTGGTGGGCAGCATCTTTAACGACTCCAACAGTTCCAAAGACATGCCGTGGTTGATTACCTGAAAGAATCCAAGTGTTTCGGCCGATGTAACAATAGCATTCACCACTTGGTCATGCTCAGGACCGTCAAGCTTTGATAAATCAACTGGAACTGATGAGAGGTGCTCTTTGGGACCTTCATCCACTTTCTCAATTCGCTCATTTGGTGGTTGGATGTATCTTTCTGGTATCTCTTTTTCTATTCCTAAATCCACTAGACCTTTTACACCGTTGCCATTTTTCACAACAAAATCGAACAAAGAATTCCCATTCTCGAAACTTGGTGCCATTTTCTTTAGAAAACTACTTGTTTATTAGGAAGAATGAGTCTGTGTGCGCGGGTGTTTCCAGAAATTGCCGTGTTTAATTCCTTTAAATAAGCAATATCAATGGTGCTGTTTGGATTACAAAAACTTTGCATTATTTGTCAAAATATATTGAGTTAGAATATTTGTTGTTTGTGTTAGTGTATGCCCTAAAGCCAATTAATTTTAGGGATAAATTACGCTTTTATATTTATGTATATTTTGTAATATGGCATTTAACGAATAAAATATTTATATGTAAAATCATAAGGAGTTATGATGTAATTATATTTTATTCGTGTATATCCCTAATCTTAGTGTATGACACTAGTAGATTAGCACATAAGAGTATGTGGATGCTTATTAAGAATAAGTGCATCGGATTGACCCGCTAAGAGTATTCCACACGGATTATTATTTAAATGCCAGTGGATTAATCTCTTTGTGATAGTAGTGTAATGGTCCTTTGACTTGAGGTCATGAGTTTATCTTGACTGTGGATTATTATTCTTTGGCTCTATTAGTCGTTACTCTTAATGAGTCGCACATACGGTAGAGTTCGGGTATAATATGAATCATGAGAAGATAAGATATGACCAATAGAGGATTCACCACTCCTTATAATAGGAAGTATATCCCAAGATGGCCACTTCTTGAAATACGATTCGAAAATCTTTATTAAAGTGGAAATAGATGAAATAGATTTTAATTCTTCAAATGAGTTGTACTTCTTATACAAGAAGTACAATTGCCTTCCAAACTTAGATAAGAGTTGGCATTACATCTGTATTCTTGAATTAATCGACACTATAGATTGGTGAAAGGATATTAATTACAAGAGAACTAGTTACGGATGGGTGATGTCGAACCACTTGACATATCTCAACACTTGGCTTAGGTGGTCATGATGCTTTGCTAGAAGCCAATCTTGATCTATAAGTGTAAATTAATTAATTGGAAAATTAATGATAAATTAAAGGTGTTTAATTTATCTAATCCTAATTAATTTAGGATTATAATTTATACTTATTACTAACGTGATTGGGAACCTAAAGGGTCACACACTTAAGGATAATTAATTCAGGATTAAAATGATTTGATAAGTATGAGATACTTATGGGTTAATTTATGAGATAAATTAACTTTTAGGTTTAATTATAATAAGTTATAAATATTAGGAGTTAATATGTAAGACATATTAAGAGTTCTAATGGTTTTATAATTATTCATATACCCATGACCCAAACTGATTAGAATTTATAATTCCCTAAACCCAATTTGATTGGGATTCTATATTATTATATATATGATATATTATAATATATATAAAAGGAGGTAGTACTATTGGTAGGACTAGTACATTAACGGATTGGTCAAAAAAAAAAAGCAATAGAAAAATACAGGCTATGCTAGTACTTGTACGGCTTACATAATATATATGAGAGATATATAAATGTCTAGTACTAGGACTTACGGTTTTTTGAAAAAAAAAGCCAACAAAATTCCTTTTAAATCGTGAGAGTCACGATTGAGAAATAATGGAAAAATAATTTAGGAGCTAGCACTCCGTGGTTTGGGTCAATCAATCTTGTGAAGATTCCTGATTTAATTATCTGTGTGCATACCATTAGAGGCCGGACACATGTGCGGCTTGTGGATCGACGTCCCAAACATATTAGAGATTTTACTGCAATTTTAAGGTATGATCTCTATACTTTTCTTGTACTACGTATAAATTAATCAAGGTGATCCGTGATAGAAAAGTAAAAATTTTATATTCCGCTGCGTTATATCTGATTTACTTTCTTACAGTTTGGTCAGCAAACAATTATTTGAATAATATTTTACATTATTCATATTTTATTTTATTCATTATTCATTATTCACTCAATACATTAATTGCACTATTCATATCTCTATTCATTATTTACATTTTTAAAAGTATTCTATTAATAATTATGTATAAATAATGGAATTAATTAATTTTTTTTTTTTGCAATCCTTACTTTCGTATAAGGACGTTTTATCTGGTAGCTATTAGAATCGTATATTTTTATCGTAACACGTGTTTGTTACAATATTTTGTTAATAATCTATAAATATTAATATTATCAATATAAAAATAATTCACCTTAGTGCGCTCGTTTTGAACCGTAAACATATATTTGTTATTAGTTTAATTTGGCTTATTTTATATGTTTACTCAGTTACATACAAAATGTTTATATATGTGTGTGTAGCGGTTCTCTTAATAATGGCATAAAATAATTGGGTATAGATGTTAATTATCTTTTATCATTATTGATTTTGTACCTTTTTATTTTTATTTTTATGAGGGTTAATTTTACTTTATCCCTTTAACATTAGGGTCATAATTACTTTAGTCCCTAATGTTAATTTTAGACATTTTAGTCACTAGTTGTCTACTAACAGGTAAGGTAAACGGCTTTAAATTTTAGCCTTAAATGGTATTTTTACCTTCAAATTATTGATGTGTAAACAAATTTTCACTTAACACTTAAAATATCTTATTTTATTTTCATAAATAGAGTTTGATGAAATTTAAAATATGTTGATGAATAATAAAAAAATTACTAAAACATGTCAATAAAATAAGTGTGTGAGAGAGAGAAAATAAATCAAGGAAAAATGAAAAAAAATAAGAAAAAGAGAGAATAAGGGTATTTTTGTTAAAATAATATTGAATGTTGATTGACAATGAAATGTAGTTCAAATGGTAAAACTACATTTTCCTTGTGATTTAGGTCGTGAGTTCAAGTCAATAAGGGGTTAGGTGGAGATTCACTATAAATTCTCTTCAAAAAAAATTTAAATGTTGAGTCAAAATTAACGGAATGATTTAAATATCTACAAAAATAATGTTACAAATTAAAGTGAAAATGAGTATAAATACTAAAAGTGTAAAGTAAAATTAATATTTTTTATGTATGTGGAGTTTGATAGAAACAAAGGAAAGATGCAATTTCAAGTTTTTATCAAATGTAGTGTGACGAGAATAAGTAAAGAATTTTTATAACTGTCATTTTTCTATTTGCATTTTTTTTTATAAATAGGTTCAACAAATAATTGGCACTATTCATTATTTCCATTCCAAATAGTTATTTAAAATATTATTTCATATCCAAACAATTATTCTATTATTTCAAAAATCAACATGATTTCTAAAAATCACTAAAGTCAACAATCAAATATTATTCACCAAATAATACTCTATTATTAACTGTCCAAACAGCACCAATGATTTGTACATATTTCTTTTAATGATATTAGTGAATGTTTTACTGTCGGCATGTTTGGGAAATACAATTTGTATTTTAATTCCAATTCCTTATATATTTTGAAAATTTTATAGTTTGATATTTTATTAGTTATTAGTGGGTTAGACACACTAATTAATGTGTGTAATTTTAATTAAGGGAATTATTAACCAAAATAATTGAAAGAAATTTTAGGAATAGTTATGTAGAATGAAAGTTTTAAAAATAAGATAAAATTGACAAAATAAATAATGACATAACGCCAAAAGATATTTGCTTTATATATATATAGTATAGAAGATAAGAAAATATTTAGCTAGATCTGGTGTTTGATCCTATTTCTAAACCGTATAGTGCGAATTAAATATTATAAAATATACGACATTAATTGATATATATAAAATTTTATAAAATTTAATTTTGATTACAAAATTTATACTACAAATGAGAACCAAAATCAAATCTACGATAATATTTTCCTACAAGATAATACTCGTGTTTCTGATTAACTGACAATTCCGAAGACTATCCTACAAGATAATACTCGTGTTTCTGATTAACTGACAATTCCGAAGACTATCCTACAAGATAATACTCGTGTTTCTGATTAACTGACAATTCCGAAGACGTGCCAGCTGATTAACTGAAAGAGTCCTAGTGTTTGGACTTTGGATAGATTTAACAATTTATTATTCACCGCGTGGTCATGGTCAGGACCATTGGAGGCTCCAAAGCCTCCAATATCGACTTTCACAATTCGTTCATTTGGTGGTTGGATGTATCTTTCCAGTACTTCCAACTAGAAAAATATTTTTATAAATTCGATTTTAAATTTCATTTATAAATTTCGCGGTTAAAATTAATTTTTATAAAATTTTATTTATATTAATTGATATCATAAATTTTATAATATTTAATTTATAGCATAAAATCTACAAATAAAATCATCAACAAAATCTACCTAAATATTTCGTTTTCTACAATTCCTGAATTCACGAGACCTTAGACACCGTTTCCATCTTTCACAACAAAAGCTCATTTACGCTCCGACCAGCAAGTAATAATTAAAATAACTTTGCGATTTAAAATTTGTGGTCAAAAAAAGGCAATCAATTAAAATCAAGAAAAAAAAAAATGGAAATAGTGAATCAAAGAATTGCCATCGTCATCTACTAGCTCTAAATTTATTGTCATTTAATGAGAGTGTGTATGTTTTCAAAAATTGATGCGAAGGCTATGGCTAGTGTTATGAAGAGGTTCCTGTTTAATTCCATTAAATAAGCAAGATTTTCATGATGCTGTACGTATTTTAGTTATATTAGTCAATAATTTACAGTCAACAATTGCCCAGGTGATATCAGCATGCCTTGAAAATATAGTTAGTATTCAAAATTTTTTATTACTCCAATATTATTATGAAAATTTCAAAGTTTGATGTTAGTACGCAACAAATTCTGTTAACACCACAAAAAAAGAAAAAAGATAGTATTTAACACACAAAAATACGTAAGAGAAGAACAGTTACAAAATTTCAATATCTGAATACTCTAGCACAAAACTTTTCACACTCTGGGATCACAACTAAGAGCTTTAATACCACTCTCTCTCTCTCGATTATAACTAAGAACTTTGATTCAACTTTATGTTTGAGGGATAGGATGAATTTTCTTTGCACCTTTTCTGATACGGGTTGATGCCAAGGTATGTAGAACTTGGTCACAAACGTAGGATTTATATGCACAAGCGAAAGGTAGTTGTTAATAGACCTCCTTGATTAGCCACAAGGCAATCTTTTAACTATGAGCAAGGAATTGATCCAAAGCCTAATTGGCAGAAAATCAATACCTGGTGTTGGTTATAACCTCAAGTGCTCAATCTTGAACCCCCAACTAGATTCCTAGTCTAGACAGAAATCTAAAATTCTAATTCACTCGTATGAGAGGAAAAAGAAAAACTGAAATCTTATTGCCAAAATTCATTTCTTCAATTGTGTACAAGACCCCTCTATTTATAGTTGAGGGTGGAGGATTCTAGGAGACACCATCAAATATAAAAGTAATGTTGATGAGTTTGGATCCTACCCATTAGCCTTTAAACCCAATTCTTCTCATACGAGTGAATTAGAATTTTAGATGGCCCAAAGACTAAATAATTACGTCTTGAAACCAGCCCAATTAAACACACTAATGTGGCGTGTCTTAAAACAATTGGGCTGTAAATAAAAGACTAGAATTTAAATAAAAGAATTTTGGCCGAAATAATGAGGCTAAATTTCGGCCCTTCAGCTTCTCATCCTAGGCTTGATCTTCAAGGACTTGGACGTCCATTACTAAGAACATCTTAGACTCTTTAGTGGATTTCATCTCCAAAAGGTTTGTGAGCTCTTCTTGATTTTCAACAACTTCAACTAAGCCCAACATAGCTTCATTGAGGTTCTTAGCTCTTGATCTCGTAATTGGGCCTTGTGGAACTTGAAGTGCGGATTCCGTGAGCCTATATCGAGCCTTTGTGGACAATTGATCACCATCAAGTCCTTGGGATGTATCGTTCCAGGATAACCATCACCATGTGAATCTAGCTAGATTTGTCTCTTGGCTGTCTCTTATCACATCCCTTGTCGCCAATGGGTTCATACCCAATCTCCGTGTTCAATTACGAGACTGTCTCTTATACACATCTCAGATGTGTATAGAGATGTGTATCCTCAATGTGCTACGGGCCTTCTCGTGAACTTATTGATCATTTCAGCCTTCTTTTGTCCATCTACATTGACAGCAGAAGAAACTGGTAGTGGCAGTAAATCCAAAGGAGTAGTGGGATTAAAACCATACACTAATTCAAATGGTGACAACTTAGTGGATGAATGCATAGCACGGTTATAAGCAAATTCAACAATTGGCAAATAATCTTCCCAAGTTTTCAAATTCCTTTTCAAAATAGCACGCAATAAGGTGCCTAGTGTACGATTGACAACCTCAGTTTGACCGTCTGTTTGTGGATGGTAAGCAGTAGAAAACAACAATTTAGTACCCAATTTATTCCACAATACACGCCAGAAAATGTGACAAGAATTTAACATCCCTATCAGAAATAATGGTATGTAGGATGCCATGCAAACGCACAATCTCCCTAAAGAACACAGATGCTATATGAGATGCATCATCAGATTTTGTGCAGGGGATAAAATGTGCCATCTTGCTAAACCTATCTACAACCACAAAAATACTATCCTTGCCAGATTCATCAACTGCCTCAACAAACACATTGCTGACGTGGTTATCAGTCCAAGGATGACTCGGTACAGGCAGTGGCATATAAAGACCAAATGGCTTCAATTTGGACTTGGAGACGTTAATTGTTGATGCATTTATTACACAGATTCACAACTTCAGACTTCATGTGGGGCCAATGCCAATGCTCTTGAAGTGTGTGCAGTGTCTTTTCATGCCAAAATGTCCCTGCAACCCTCCCCCATGTGATTCCCTAACAAGAACTTCACGTAAAGAACACGCAGGAATACATAGCTTAGTCTCATAAAAAAGGTAACCTTCGTGAAGATAGAACTTTCCAAATGGATTTCCATTTAGACATGCAGTATAAGTATCAGAAAAATCATACAATACATACATCTGTTTAATATGCTCAAATCCAAAGAAATTAGCATGCAATGTAGTGATCAAGGTGTACCTACGGGACAAAGCATCCGCTACAATGTTATCCTTCCCACTCTTATATTGAACCACATAAGGAAATGACTCAATGAACTCACTCCACCTAGCATGTCTACGACTCAATTTGTTTTGGCCCTTTAAGTGTTTTAGAGACTCATGATCAGAGTGAATAATGAATTCTCTAGAGTATAAATAATGACTCCAATTTTCCAAAGCACGTATTAAGGCATAAAGTTCTTTGTCATAGGTGGAATAATTTAAAGAAGCACCACTTAATTTCTCAGAAAAATATGCAATAGGTTGCTTCTTTTGTAACAATACAGCTCCTATACCTATGTCAGATGCATCACATTCAATCTCAAAAGGAGTATCAAAATCTGGAAAAAGTAAAAGAGGGGCAGATGTTAAGAGCACTTAACTTTGAGCATGACTAACGCCTTTTGTTGAGCTTCTCCCCATCTAAAGCCGACGTTCTTCTTGATAACCTCAGTTAGCTGGGCTGCTATGGTGCTAAAGTCCTTCACGAACCTCCAGTAAAAACTCGCAAGCCCATGGAAGCTACGCACTTCAGAAACACTCTTGGGGATCGGCCAGTCCTTGATAGCAGCAACCTTAGACTCGTCCACTTGGATACCCCTAGAGGAAACAACAAACCCAAGAAACACAACACTTTCCAAACAAAAGTGGCATTTCTTAAAGTTAGCATACAACTTTTCTTGTCTTGTAAAAGGCAAGCAAAACAGCACGAACATGTTCAATATGCTCATTAAAGCTTTTACTGTAAATCAAAATATCATCAAAATAGACAACGACAAATTTACCAATGAAAGCTCTAAGAACATGATTCATAAGCCTCATGAATGTGCTCGGCGCATTAGTGAGACCAAACGGCATGACTAAACCATACAAACCATGCTTGACAGCCTAAAGCAGTATTCCATTCATAGCCGCTTCTCTCATCCTAATCTGCCAGTATCCACTTTTTAAATCTATCTTAGTGTAAATGCTGGATCCATGTAACTCATCAAGCATGTCATCAAGACGGGAATAGGATGGCGATACTTTACCGTGATTTTATTAACGGCGCGGCTATCCATGCACATCCTCCATGACCATCAGGTTTAGGTACTAGTATTGTAGGCATAGCACACGGGCTCATACTTTCTCTTACACGGCCTTGACTAACCAGTTCTTTGACTTGCTGTTGAATCTCCTTAGTCTCCTCAGGACTAGTTCTATAAGCAGGACGATTGGGAATCACGGCTCCAGGCACTAAGTCGATTTGATGCTCTATGCCTCGAAGAGGAGGCAAACCAGAGGATATGTCTTCGGGAAAGACATCACTAAACTCCTGCATAAGAGACAATGGACATTCACTTAGCAGAGAATGGTTATCTAGGTCAGTGGTGGAGAAATAAACATCCTTATACAGCATCAAGCAAGACCATAGACAAATTACACTTCTGTACTTGAATAACTTGCAGGGTTAATTTTCCATCTTCTTTCACTTTAGACTTAGCAAACTCCCTTTCATTAGTCTTCTTTGACCTAAGTTCGGCCAAAGCCTTGTTATGCTCATCAACATTCTTTTTAATTTGATTTTGCTCTTGAAGGACTTGTTGGGGAGGTAGAGGATGCAACACAATGGTTTTACCACCCTCTTCAAATCTAAGACAATTAGTATGACCATTATGCAGTGTTTTCCTATCAAATTGCCAAGGGCGTCCAAAAAGTAAATGACTTGCATTCATAGGGACGACATCACACAACACTTTGTCATTATATTTGCCTAGGTGATGCACTTGCTTAGTTACTTTTAGTTCACCATTGTCATTTAACCATTGCAGTCTATAAGGTCTAGGGTGTTTAAACGTTGGCAAATTTAGCTTATCTACCATGTATTGTGAAGCTATGTTCACGCAACTCCCATTATCAAATATCACAATTAAACCACAAGTCTTACTTTGGACATGACATTTGGTGTAGAATATGTTCTCACGTTGTACCTTAGTAGGGTCGTCAGTGGCTTGAGCCTGCAAGTTTCTTACTACGACCAGTACTTGTCCATCCATGCCAGTCTCATGGTATTCATTGTCTTCATCACTCAAATCAGGTCCTTCTAATGGTGGCATCTCGTCTTCACTTTCACTCGTCCAATTGCCATCAGGGTGAGTGTATAAGACTTTCTTATTCGGGCATTGGGATGAAATGTGTCCTCTCCCACCACATCTGAAACACTTCTAATGAATTGAGCGGTTAGGGGCCGAGGTATTACCTTGGCTGGTTTGGGCCTTTGGCTTTGCAGGAATGGAGTTCTCCTTGAGTTTCTCCATTCTCTTGCTATGTTCAGGGTTAGTTCGAGGAAATCTCCAATTTGAACTGGAAGTAAAACTAGACTTGGATTTATCTCGGAGAGCCTTTTCTACCTTGTTTGCTCTTTGTATTACAGCTCTTTATAGTCCAAGTACTCGTGAAGATCAAAAAGGAACTAACCCTGAATATAGAGAGTTGATGAATCTCTCCATGGTGAACTTCATCTTCAAGACAAGTGAGCTTTGCTCATTGCCATCTCCAAGTCTCGAGCATACTCCTGTCACTTATGGAGATTCTAGATTGTATAAGAGACAGCACTCATTGGCCTTTGACATGTTCATCTGTGATCATCGTATTTCTGTCTAATATATGCATTGACTGCCAACGTGCCAAGACAGCCTTCCCAAGCCGCATGGTCTTTATATGCCACTGCCTGTATGGTTCTCGTCGAGGGTTAGGCCTTGGAACTTGCTCTCTTATTTGGATTTGTCGTGGACCACGCCTCCTATCAAAAGACAAATTGGTTAATTCATCATAATCTAAATCATAATCAGACTCTCCTTTGTCTTCTTGAGTATTGGTTTTGCGTGTGGTCTCTCGATTTGGAGTAGTTGAAGTAGATGCTTGTGGTTTGCCTCGAAGTTGTTGAATTTCAAGACTCATAGTGGCAAACTTCTCATCAAAGTCCTCCATCTTATTTAAGATCCTTGCCATTACACTTTGCATAGCAGTTTCTTGCATCTCCTTGTTCCTTTGTTGCACGTCCTTTTCCTGTGCCATAGTCACAAAACAAAGACTAAAGAGAAGAGGTAAAAAAAAGGTTAGTGATAATCAATAAGAGAGGGTTTCACTCTTTGGGGAGTAATGCACTCAAGTCCTCACTTTGGTTTTTATCAGACTTAATGATGTCACCTTAGATGTTTAAAAATCTAATTTCAGATCAAAGATTCTCTTATGAAGCCTATTGAACATGTATGAAAATTTGCTTGTTTTAAGACAAGAAAATCCTCAAAGCAACCAATCGTATTGATTGGAAATAGATGTCCAAAGAGGATCTCGGATCAATATAGTTTGAAAATTTAGGCTTAACCCTTCGGATATGAGTCAAGGAAAAAATTCGAAAGTAAAAAGGACACAAAGAAAAGCACAAAAAGAACAATAAGATTACAAAATTTAGTAAAGAGAGTTTACTAAATTAAAGAAGATAATTTCAAAAGAAAGAAAAGAAAGTAATTTTTTTTTTTGGCAGCAACAACAAAGAGAATAATGAATACAATTAACAAAGAAGCAACACTAGATCTTTTTTTTTTTCAATGAACATTTTTTTCAATGAACAGTACCCCCGTGAACAGTACAGTAAACAGTATCGGTGAACAATATGATGAACAGAACCGGTGAACAGTACGATGAAACAGTGTGATGAACTTACAATTTGAGTTTGACCAAAATTCTAGCCAAGGCTCTGATACCACGATGATACGGGTTGATGCCCAAGGTATGTAGAACTTGGTCATAAACGTAGGGTTTGTATGCACAAGCGAAAGGTAGTTGTTAATAGACCTCATTGGTTAGCCACAAGGCAATCTTTTAACTATGAGCAAGGAATTGATCCAAAGCCTAATTGGCAGAAAATCAATACCTGGTGTTGGTTATAACCTCAAGTGCTCAATCTTGAAGCCCCAACTAGATTCCTAGTCTAGACAGAAATCTAAAATTCTAATTCACTCATATGAGAGGAAAAAGAAAAACTGAAATCTTATTGCCAAAATTCATTTCTTCAATTGTGTACAAGACCCCTCTATTTATAGTTGAGGGTGGAGGATTCTAGGACTAAAACAATTATTCAATGTGGGATAGCTAGTTTTAATAGTTGGGCTTTATCCTACAGCCCATTAGCCTTTAAACCCAATTCTTGTACACTTAACTAATGGCCGAAATACATGGCCCAAAAACAAATAATTACGTCTTGAAACCAGCCCAATTAAACACACTAACACTTAAAACAGTTGGGCTCAAAATAAAAGACTAGACAACTAAATAAAAGAATATTCCATGGCCGAAATAATGAGGCTAAATTTCGGCCCTTCAGCTTCTCACCCTAGGCTTGATCTTCAAGGACTTGGACGTCCATTACTAAGAACATCTTAGACTCTTTAGTGGACTTCATCCCCAAAAGGTTTGTGAGCTCTTCTTGATCTTCAACAACTTCAACTAAGCCCAACATAGCTTCATTGAGGTTCTTAGCTCTTGATCTCGTAATTGGACCTTGTAGAACTTGAAGTGCGGATTCCGTGAGCCTATATCGAGCCTTTGTGGACAATTGATCACCATCAAGTCCTTGATTTAAGTATTCGGATGTATCATTTTCTCTCTTACGATTTGCTGTATGTGTAATGTCAAAGTGTTTGAGTGTGTGATTAAGTTGGATTCTAGGTCGAGCCATTGAGAATATCATAATCGTGGTTGGGAAGGTGTCCGTTGGCATTGCAAGGGTTTGAGAGGCTCTGATTAGGAAATAGAAATTAGGGAAGAGAGAGGGAAAGATAGAATTTTGAGGGTTTAAAGGATTTAATATTTGTTTTTAATGTTTGTAGTTTGTGTTTGAAAATTAATAGGGAATTTTTGGATATTCAATTGGCTTTTTTGTTTCAGGTCATCAAATTTGGTTTTTTGTTACCCAAAAGTTAAAATAGGGGATGTAAGTAGAATTATTGAAACTTGAGGAGAGGTAAATGTAAGTATGTTACACCTCAGGGGAGGTACGCAAAATTAACCCAATTAAAAAATAAATTCAAAAATATATTTTAGAAGAAATAGATGATTAAACACTTGAAAGTATATGGGTTGGAGAATTACATTCATAATAAAACAATTACTAGAAATGCTAATGAAGTAACGATAAAGAAAGATAATACGGCATTATCATAAATTCATTAGCCAATTGATGTCTCAATTTTTGAGAAAATTTCTTTGACAGAACGACAAAGAAAGCCTAGAATATTCTAGAGAAAATATACCGAGTAGATTGAGTCCTACAGAATAATCATATGATGTTGAAGAGAAAGTCTAAACCTTTGAAAATGGAAAAATCTGAATTTATTGAATCTTATTTTTCTCGCCTTTTAGAGAGATAATGGTTACAACAACAATAGAAGCCAAGGTAGATAGATTCTTGGACACAATAGAGGTAACAATTTAAATTTTAGAGATGGTCCTGGAAGAGGTACATATAATAATTTTGAAAGAGATAATAATTTTTGCATAGGTAATAATTTTGATGGTGCTAATAATTTTAAGGGTAAAGTATCGTAAATCTTCATGTGGTATGGTCATTTGACCCATAACCTCCTTGTGTTTTGAAAATATAATAGATGTTGTATCTTAAACTCTCATGTGGTCTAGACTAAATGGTTAAGTGGACGGAAATCATCTAAACTAACGATTTTTGTTGAAATTACGTTTTTGTCCTGTATTTAAATTAGATTAAATTAGTGTAAACCCCCATGTGATATTACTCTCGAACCTATAACCCCTATATATTTTGAAAAACATACCCTAAACCACCATCTGGCTTGGAATAATAATAAAATAGACAAAAATCATCTAACGTCACAGTTTTCGATATTATACTTTTACCGATATGTAATTTAATATCAAAATTTCCAGATAATTCATTTCTCCCTATTTTCAAAAATTATAGCTTTCAATTTGCATGATCAACAATGAAGAAAAATGATATTAGTTTTTATTACAATTAAAAATCTATAAATTAATACAAGAAAAAAAATTACGGAAAAATACGTTATGCATCCTTTTAGTTGTACTTTTTGGTTGTAAAAGTATAGATAAGTGCAGTAAATTTGAGAATAAGTTTATGTAAATATATAAGCAAAACAATAAATGTAGGTTGGGCATACAATTTTAAATTTTTTGGGAGGAAAAACAAATTTTCAGGCAACAAGTAGCAATAGGGGCGCGTGTATAGTAAATATGGTTAGTTTCGATGATTTATGTTTGCTTTACCATTAGTCTAGACCACATAGGGGTTTAGGGTATATTTACAAAAACATATGGGAGTTATGAGTCCAAGATATATACCACATGAGGGTTTACACTAATTTATTCTAAACTTTTTGAGGAAAAATTATACTTTTCATTAAATACCCGCTTCGAAGCGCATGCGTTCCATACATCATTAATTTAGATGATTTTTGTCCACTTTATTATTTAGTCCAAATCACATGGGGGTTTAAAGTATATTTCTAAAATATATGAGGGTTATGGGCCAGATAGCTGTACCACATGGGAGTTTACAATAATTTACCCTAATTTTAATCAAACCTAGGATAATCAAAGAATGTAGATCTTATAGACAATTTAACAGGAATTTTCAAACTATTGATATTGTTGGAATCAGGCTCACAATAATAATCAAATTTGGAAGACTTTATTTTTGACCGTTAATGTTGTGGACATTTGATGTGTGGTGAAAAAGTTAAATTATTGTTCTCACCATTCCCACTAATTCCACAAGTGCACAGTATAAATGAAGTAGAGTGAACAGGTATCGTTTCCAACAAAAAAAATACTCAATCAAGTACCGAAAATAGTTGACAATTTCAATCTAGACTACTGCTCAAGATTAAAAATAGTTTAATTAAAAATACTAGATTTCATAGAAAATTAAAACTAATGTAACTGAAATTAAACAAAGTAATTTACCGAATATTATGAAAATGGGTTAGGTACTTGACTAGTAATTTTTCTGAATAGACTTGAAGCACCAAACCACCAGTTAATTATCTCAAATGTACATTTATGGAGATTCAATTTTCGAATATCAATTCTACCCTGATCTCTCGTGATTAATGGTCTTATCAATTTAACTGTTCTTAAGAGGGACTTGATTACTCTCGTGCCTATTCCCTATTAAATCGAATAGTAGGTTTATAGAATTATTAGGAACCAACTGGAAACTCACATGGACATGATTGTGAATTATCTAATCAAATAAATATCACTAAACTATTACAGAGGGTCGACTCTTGTATTACCTTGGCCAATCTACCCAAAATTGGAGTCAGTTATACTCTAGAATTGTCTAATTTATGATAATTAATGCTCATAAGTTCAATTAATTCAATTTACGGTTAATTAAGTTGATTCATTGGGAAATCATATCATTTGTATCTAGCCCTAAGTTCATGCTTGAAGGAATAAAAAAGCAGAAAATAGCAATAAAGCAAGAAAATAAAATAACCATTAAACTAGGGTTTAATAATACAGATTGTAGAAAGCTAATAGCAATAAAGAAACAATGAAAATGGAAATACCGACAATTATTATGAAATATAAATCTTTAATTACTTGAACTTCAATAAAAGTAAACACTAAAACTAAGAGCTGTGCAACCTTTATGGAGAAACTACAGAGAACTCAATAGTATCATAATACTACTCCTATTCTAAGTACTGCCGAAGAAAAATTGTGTCTCCACACAAATCTGGGAGATCTTTATTTAGTTCCTACTCATCTCCTAAAATTTAGAAGGCTTTCTAATCAGATAAAACAACCAAAATGAATGTCTATTACAAGTGAAATACTAAAATCTCGCCACAACAAAATGTTCCAAAATTAGCCTTCCCGGCTTGGTTTGCTACTGTGAATGAGATACTACTAGAAAGGTTCCCCGTGGTAAATTTTGCTTCTATGTGTAGTTCTAGATGGTTCACCGCATCAAACTAGGGCTCTTCCTAATTCGCGAAAATCAACTTTCCTACTTGAAATTTGGCTTCCAACTTTATCATTCTACTCTTTTACCTTCATGGAATAAAATAAAAATAAAATCTAACTTAGACTCAATTTACAAGTAAAACCATTTAAAAACACACAAACTAACCAAATTAGACTTTTGACACAAAACATCACAAAAACACAACAATAACGACTCAAAGCTATAAAAACAAAGTCAAAAAGAATATAAAAATAAATTATTTCTAATGTTATCGAACTCTCCCCAGCTTAAACTTTTGTTCATCTCAAGTAAAAGAACAAACAAACGAATAAACATGTACACAACATAACATCAACTGAGGTGTATCAGTAATAGTGAAATCATTGAGCATAAGAGTTAGATTAGTCCAATGCATAGAAGAGTTTGACCCACAATCCCACAATCATCATAGAAATTCCATGCTCTCACACTCAAAAGAAAAAGTAGGAAGCAAAATCGCTCAACTCACCAATCTTGATAGCTTACATCCACAAATTTCAACCATACAACAATATAGTTGGACACAATGTGTAATCATCTCATAATTAATATGAACTAATCCGGACGAAGTATCAAATAAGACTTAATGGCTTGTAATGAAAGCTAAAGGATAAGGTGGGATAAATATGGATAAAGTAACTAAAATCTTCATCTGACTTTAGTCACATCACAATTTAACTTGCACGACATTCCCATATTCATGTGTATACCACCACAATTTTCCATAGTAAGAATTCACAATTAAACATACACATAAATGAAGTAGCTAATTGTTCCTCTTATTCTTGCAACATAACTAATTTTTTTTTTTATCATTAATATCACACATTCCTCATTTATCCACCTTACAAAATCATCATAATAATGCTAACCAAGGTGATGGATAATAGAGAAGTTAAACATTATAAAGATAACTCGGCTAAGCATGTGGTTAAATCAATGAAAATAGGTAAATTAAGCTCAAAGAGGACACTAGGGATAACATGAAATAAGGTAGGTAATTTGACAAGAAAGTGCTTAAATCATTTCCAAATTCCAAATAATGCACACGTTTTTCACATGTAGGACTCATCAACCTATTGTCTCAAGCAAAACCAAGTTTCCACAACTCATCAAGATTATCATTCAAAGAATTTAACTATGATCCCACTTACTCATTATCTTTCACACTTTGGCATGTATATGGGGTAATAGTATTTATTTGAATTAATGGGTCACAAAAAATTACCAATTCAATTAAATTAACACATTATTCACTATCAAAGATACAATATGCATGGAGTTACTTTGTGCACTTCGATAGCAAACACTTAAACACAAAGTAATCACAAAAAAAAAAAAAAAAATCTCATATACAAGTGCCATATATATAGACATAAAAAACTAAAATAAAAACTACTATTGTATCTAAACTTAAAAATAAAATTACAAAACACAACCCGAAATATAACACAAAAACACTACCAAAGCAACAATTAACATAAGAACACCACCTCCAATCCTCCCAACTTAAACTAAGCATTATCCCCAATATTTGTCAAGATGGTAAAAAACACAACTGCAGAAACTAAAAGAATTATAGCAGAAAAAGAAAACTCCCTTAGGCGGCCCTAAATGGCCCAGTCTCATTTCCTCTTCACTAGACTCCTCCTCAGATTCTTCCCCATGTCTGCTTCCTTTTTGTCAAATCTCGCATTTTAATCTTGCAGGCCGTAGTGCTAACGTTCATCTTGTAGTTCCGTAGGCTTGCCACTCTTGTTAAATGGATGCAAATTATTCATCCTATGGGCAATGATGTCAAGCTTCTGATGAATAGCATGAAAACTCTTGTTGTGGTAAACCAGGCATTTCTGAACTTCTATATGAGTGCGAAGTCGACGATAGATGTATTTAGGATTATTCGGTGGAGGCGGTACCCAAAGGTTTTGATCATTACCCTACTTTTCTTGGGGTTGTCCTTCTTGCGCAACTAGCAATCTCGAATCATTTTTGTTTTGCCTTTTAAGGATAGTTGAATTCATGGCTCCTTTAAAGCCTTGTCAGGTACAATGTTGTAACCATTCTTTAGAGAAACATATGCATTAGAACACAAAGAGGTGATTATATTTGGAAATATTAACCCAATATGGTCATTGTTCGCATTGCACAGAATTTCTTGTTGGATTTCAAAACTTAAATCAATGTCAATGATCATTCCCTTCATCAGTTCATAAACGAACAATGCTCGATCCCTAGTAACTTTGCTTAGATTAATGATAGGCATAATGCGAGAACTGAAAAAATAGTACCAAACAAGAGTACAAATAGAAATAAAAGTTCTATTAAACTACTGGGGTTTACCACCATAGAAAACATCCCATGTAGCCATTTCTGTTGGAATTTTTTCATCACACATACTCACACAAGTCCATGTCGTAATCAATGTTAGCTCAAAAAATTGCACATGTTCATTATTTTCAACATTAGGGATCTGAAAATGAGTATAAATAATTTTCTTACAAAAATTCACAAGCTTTTTCTGAGCCACAACAATTGTACTGGAAAATTTATAGGAATTAGCAATAAACTCTTGGAGAAGAATCTCATTACCTGCATTTTCTAGTAAATTCTTAAACATATCCCATCCCCTAGTAGCGAGTACCTCATTAAAGTTCCTTCTCATCTCTTGTACCTCACGACTATTGGAACCGAATGTTATTCGGAGGAATACTGAACTCAAAACCCCCTAACAACAAGGTATGCTAATCCTAGCCAACTTATCATTATACACATTTTCGGCTTTTGGGCTAGCAAATCTATTGGGATCATATTTAACCGGGGATGTGTTGGGTTGTGGCCGAGCCACTAGTTTTGTCAGAGGAAGAGGTTTTTTGTTTTTTAGCCATATAATTTCAAAGAGCAGCTACTAATTGGAGACAATTACCAACCAAACAAGAACAAAAATAATCAAGATCATAAAAAAAAAAATTCACCACAAATTCGTACAAAATTAATCCAACTAAATCAATACATTGAAAAAGTAGTGAATACTAACCCAAAGAGAGGGTAGGAGATATCTTACTTGCCCAAGGAAGAAGAAGATGTTACATTATGAAGAAAATTTACTCCCTTGGAAGGTGATAAACTCCTACCTTTGCCTTATAATTTCTTGGTTGAGGATGGGTTTGGAGGATTTTGGTGATAGGTAATAGTGGTTAGTGGAGAGAGATTGTGGGGATTCTTGGTGATGAGGAAAGATTTATAAGAATTTTTGTAGATTGGATTGACTTTGGTTTTGAGGTTTTGGGAAGAAAAAGGAAAGAAAGAAAAAAGGAAGAAGAGTTTGAAAAGAAGAGGGAAAGGATAGAATATTTTGAGTGATAAAAGGGATGAATTTGGGTATTTATGAGAAATAAGGGAGCAAATTTCGGCTAGGGTAATTTTCAAAAATGGGTACCTGATCTGAGGCATTCATCGTGGTGAATGGGTAAGCCTAGAATTAGTTCGCCACTAAAAACTTTGGATTCGGTTCTAAATTGAGGGTGCTCACTGTAATTTAACAGTTCATATGTCAATGAAAATTAATACGATTATAAAAAGAATATGATAAGTAACTCCTACAAGAGGAGAACACACCACCCTACAAGTACACTTGTTGGCCAACTAAAGTAGAACATACATCTAAATTAAGTGGATTATTAATCCTTGAAAAGCCTACAAAGGAGAGCAAATTATGCGAAGCGATAAATGACTATCGATAAAGATGCATAATTGTCAGAAAAACGAAACACCAGAGATGTGAGAAAAACAATCAAATGAAAAATGAGGTCATCATTGGGAAACATTACATTTGCAGACAACAAACAAAGAGATAGAAACAGTTTATGCCTCAAAAACAAACATTTACTTTATACGATATCCAATCTCTATACCTTTTGTCCTCACTAATTAGAAGACATCACCAACAAAATAGGTAAGATGATTGTTAGGAAAGATTTACTTGAGGGCAAAAAAAAAAAAAAAAGAGATGTAAAAAAAATATATACTTTGAGGCAAGGGCAGAAATTATATAGAGAAATAGTTAAGTCATGAATAATTAAAAAAAAAGAATAGAAAAGCAAAAAAAAAAAAGAAAAAAAAGAAAAAATACTAATTACCATGAACATTCCATAACATAAGGGAGGAAAAAGAAGATAATATAGAATAAAAAAAAAAAACTAGTTAGATGAAGATAAGAGACAGTAACAAATGACCTCTGTTTTTTCTCGAACTCTTTTACCTGTGAAGTCATAGATCAGCCACATTTTCGAATTACAGCTTAAGAAATAGTATTAGGGAGAATTACTATACAAAGTACGAAAAAGATTTACATTACATTTCCTAGCTTTGTCAAGCTCAACAATGTTAGCAATTTCTGGATCAAGTACGTGTAGTCGAGCATTCAACTACTTGGGTCACTAAATGCCTTTTTTTTTTTTTTTTATCATTTTCATGTCAATACAACCATAAAATCAGAATCTACATAGAGGAGAATTGACAAACTTTTAAAATCAATCAGACTTAATCATATGAAATTTATACAGAGTCACTAAAAATGATTTAAAAGAAATTATTTGTGTACCAAAAAAAAAAGTTGGAGAAACCAGCGTAAAAAAAAATATTGTCAATGATTAAATAAAAAAATATGACTAGAGAAAAGCCAAGCCAGTACCAATCTTTGATACCAGGTCTTTAGGCTCAAACAGTATGCATTCAACATCTCTTACACATCTAGTACATAAACCTCCTTACACTAAATTAACTCCTTTCTTGAATCTTCTGTAATTCAGCCATCAAAATTAGGCACAAAAAATATTGCATTATGCTTTATACACATCTAACTTGGTATATTAAACAATGGATGTGTAGAATCATTCTGAGTGAAAAGGAGTTAGTAAATTGACACTATTACTCTTTGCAGGGATTTCTGTCTAAAATAGAACAATTAATATGAAATCAAAGTGCACTTACAAATTAAAATGAATTCTAGTATTCTATATTTTCTAGAAATAGATACTTCTTTGATGAAGAAACATAATCACAAAAGGGGAAGCAAACCAACAGAGAAAGTCATCTTACCATTGACATTAACATGGTTACCTAAGTTGCTACAGGTTTTAATTGGATTAGTTTCATTATTGATCCTCAGTATTCAAATAATAATTTAACATACAAAAAGTATAAAAATGTCCCAGATTATTCTATTGTATAGCAGGAAAATATTGATTTCAGAAGGTACCTGGTAGGCAAGCCTATAATATGAGAAATTAGCTCAGGAATATAGGGTTTGTTATAAATTTCTTTCATATTGAACACGGCTCAAAGTTGACAGCCTTATAGCCACAGTATAAATTTGTCACCAGAAATAACTTAGTTACAAAAAAAGAAAACTAATTATTTTCTTCATCATTAAAATGAAATTATATAATAGAGAACTTTTGTTCTCCATATAATTTGCCATTCTTTTCACCAAATAATGTAAGGTAAATTAATATAATAACTATACAAAAGAAGAGTTTAAAAAATGGAAGGTCAAGGCAAAGGAATCTTTGTTTCTTTTGCTGAAAAAATATTATTACAAAGATATTTTCTTATTATTTTTTAATTTCAACTTTGGAATTTAAGAGTACGAAAGTAAAACACCCATTCACTTATATGACACCAGTTTGAAAAAACTTCCAACAAAACTATGAAACACCAAAATAACTTTTCAACTTCTAATCGACTTCATTTTTTTAATTTTTGTGTTGAATATATATATATATTTTTTTGGAAATAAAGTTTCAGCAACAAATAAATGGGCGATAATTCTTTCATCCTCAGGCAAGAGAAAATTTCGAGAATAGTATAAAGGGGTGAGAAGAAGCAACAAGTAATGATTTACGCATAACAATAGAGAAAAACTAAATTATCTTAGAATAAGAACATGAAACTCATTTTTGCGGAAAATGTACTTCCAAAGTCCATAAAACAACAAAAACGTCTTACTTGTTTTATTGCACTACCAAGCATTCTTCAAGTTTCAACAGGTTCACTATAACTTTATTTTTCTAGCAAATACCATGAGACACATAAGAAAGACGTCAAAATAGTTACCAGAAAAGAAAGAAAAAAAAAATCAATTCAAAATGAGGCATAGAAAATTAAATGGAGATCAAATACTTGTCAATTAAAATCATCAAAAGGCTTGGTATTTGTGAAAAACAATAAAACATATTACCTTGTTCTAACCCTGTCACCCATCATTATTCAATAGTTTCTATGGTATGTTTTCTAATTATTTGATTTAATCCAAAAGGAAGATGAAGCACTCTACTGAACAAAAGAATTGTCAAGAAACATCTTGACATATTTGGATGATAATTAAAAGTTCATATCGAATAACCATGAGATGCTCATAAGTAAATTTACTATAGAATCTTCTTTTCTAATTTTTTAAGAGAATCCGTTGATAACTTTCAACCTTTCAAGTAGAAAATTATTAGTAATGAACCATAATTGGCTAATAAATAAGTGAAATTTAAACAAACAAAGAATGTAGAAACATTACTGGAACATAGAGAAAACCCGATGTCCAAACAGAGATAGAAACCACGTATTTCAATTATGGAAGCTCCATAAACCCATCTTGGCTATGAATGTTTATCAAATTCCAAAATTGCTAGGCTAAAACCAAATTGTTAAGACACAAATGCACTGATTTTTTTCAACTTCCTTGAATCAGGAAAGGATATGTGCACTAAAATGGTACAAAAACGAAACCACAATACTAAGAAATAAAAGCTACCTCACTAAAAAAAAACAACGTTTTGTTCCACAGTTCCAAACTTCCTGTTTTCCCACTTCGGATCTCTCTCCATTTGTTGTCGATTATTTACCAACAACAAAAATTCATCAAAATAATATATAAACTGAGAACTCAAAAATGGATTGGCAAAACATTTTGCAAATGAAAAATAAAAAGATATTAAAGTTAAGGTAAGGAAAGGGCAGGTGAAAAAAAAAAGGTAGGTGATGAGCTGAGCGATCATACCACCACCGACATTTTTCTAGCTTTTGATCAAAACCTACACATTAAAAGGAGAAAGAAATTAATAGAAACCTTACAGAGAAGAAAGTGAGAGATGTTTTTTCAAAAAACTAGAGAGAATATATGAGATAGACAGATCTGATGCCGAATCGCCTGCAGAATTCTTGTCCCAACATCTTCCTCACCTGCATATGCAAAGAAATAAATAAATAAAGGGCCAAAAGAGGTACCAAAAAAAAATTTTATGAAACATCAAAATTTCACAAACATATGAAAATATCAAACAAGAGGGTAGAGATTTTGAGTAAAAAATAAATCCATTTAATAGAAAGTTAAGTGCAGAAAAATAAAAGGAAAGAAAAAAAGTAGGCAAGGCTTACCTATGAAGATAGGTGAAAAACAAGAAGAAGAAGAAGAAGAGAATAAGGGGAATGGGAGAGAGCTACCAGAAGAAAGAAAAAGAAACAAATTAGGAGAAGAGAAGAAGAGGAAGAGAAAGAGAATGATGGGAAGGGAGATAGACAAAGTAGCAGAAGACAAGAAAGAAATGGCATGCGACAAATGATTCAGAAGAATGGTACCCTCGAGCCCATCGCCCTCGTAGCTAGAATTCCCAATTTATCCCTACCATAACTTGTATTTTGTCTATTTTATCCATGAAAATTTTTGGCTCCAAAAGTAGGATGACGAAAGTTTTGGAGATAGTGTTTGTGCTTTCTATCAATTGTTAAAAAGATGCAACCTCAAGTGGTATAAAAGTAAACTTTAGGTAGGTCCCGGTACACATTAAGTCAATTTTAGCCATCTTAATTGAAAATACATAGGTAAACCCGATTTATATTTCCACATATAAATTTTGTAATACAGATCAAATTTTATAGAATAAATGACATTAATTGATATAAGTAAAATTTTATAAAATTTAATCCTGACCACAAGGTTACAGGTAGGGCTTAAAACTGGATTTACGTAGGTATTTTGCATAGGTATGAATTTTGTTCACGGGAATCATTCAAATAATTGGTACTTGATAAATATTTTTGGGTATGGTATCATATTGAAATATTATTATTTATTAGTTAAAACCTTTTTCCTCACCTTCTTTTGCTATATGTGGCCACTATGGCACCACTATGTATAAACTGCTCCACAATCATCACCTCATTTTCGTAATCTATTCATTGTGACTACAACTTCCTCTAATTTATTTATTGACAACCATTTTAAAGAATCGTCAAATGTTGTTGCTAAGAGGAGGACTTCTGATGAAGAGAAAAGAGGAGAAGGGGGATTTCAGGAAGAAGATGGAATAGGGGTGGAGAGTTGCAAGAGGAGAGGAAGGTTTCGAGAGGAATGAGGAGAAAAAGGAGAGGAATGAGAGAGGAGGAGAATGAGGGGAAGGAGGACTATTGACATGAGAAGGGAAGGAGAAAAGAGATTAAAAAAAATATTTTTTACCTTACGTTTGAGAATCAACACTAAGCTCCTCAATTCACTTAGGTATGGGGAGTGGTTGATTTTTTGGGTATGATTCTAAAATTTCAATTCTCATACCCGATACTTAAGCAATAAATATGTATTTTACTTCCATTCGTGATTTCAAAACCCTTCAACCAAACAACCACTAAAGTTATATCATCAACAGATCCACCAATTTTGCATCAAACTGTAACATTCATATGGTTAAATTTTTTTTATTTCTAATAATTTATCCAAAATTTAATGACAAAATAAATCAAGAACAAAATGTAATTATAGATCTACAAGTTTATAAAATTCAACCTAAACTTTTGATCCACATATTAGACATGATAGAATGTTTAATTTGGATTTGTAAAATCACAAAATACAAAGTTAGGACATACTTCAAGAAATCAATTCTTCAAGATATCAATTGTGCTCTGTGAATAATATCAGATTGGATCCAAATCAAGTGCTTCAATCTGTTCATTGACTGAATCAAAGATGATCAAGTAACGTACTTGTCATCTTTTCTAGCTCTCTAATATATTTGTAATAAGTGATGGGTAAACGTACAAATTAGAATAGAAAGAGGAACCAAGAGTTCCATATAAAGAGACTGTTTATAACCCTATCTAGTTTTTAGAGATTCGTTCTCATCCTTGTTTGTAGTATTTTTTTCTTTAATTAATATGGGTCAATATTTAGTTAATGCTTATAATATTTTTGTTGTTAATGTATCAATAAGAATATTCTAACATAGAAGTCTAATGTTATGGAGTTATGCCAAATTGGTTAATTCTTACTTTAAATAGTTTGGAATTTTTATCTTTTACTTTGGAAGAAAAGAAATAGATTTAATCTTGTTTGTGCATGATACCATTATGCAGTTTTGTTCCAAAAACTTCTAATCGTAGAAAATACTCGAGCACTAGCTCTTTTTGAGATTTTAAACCCTACTTTATTTTTGTATGCAAACAAAATATTCCCTTAAGATGGTCCGCATGAAATATGACATAACATTAGGGGAAAAAAAAACAATTAGTGGATAATTTTTTTATACCCCTGTTGCATTATAGCGAAAATTATCCAAACAAAAGTATAGAAAAAAAAATATAATTTTTATCCTTCTTGTTTAGCAACTATATACCATTATCCCTTCGTACAAAATAAATTTGATGCTTGATACTCCAAGTTTTATGCAATGCAAGACATTAAACCAAAATCGAAATTTTTTATAGAATATGGCCACATAGTGACACATACAGGTGTCATGGCCATTAAGGGGGGAGAAAATGAAAAAAAAGAACTTGTTTAAAGCAACGTTTGTTTTGAAGAAACTATCACTATTTTTTAATCTTTTTTTGCTTCTACAATGCGGTGTCGTTTTGAAAAAAATCATTTATTTTACTATTTTTTGGGTTAATTTGTCATACAATTTTGGTGTAGAAAAGTTATGAAAAAAACATCATTTCTTTTACTATCTTTTTGGGTTAATTTTTCATACAGTGTTGTACACTATAGACTGAAGATACATATCATATGTGTAAAAATAATATTTTAAATTTTATTTATACACATGTTACATACATCTACACTTAAAATTTTTTTATACAAGATATATATATATATATATATATACTTATAATAGAAGAAAACAACCTAAAAACTGTAGCTGCTCTGGTGTTAACACGTGGCACTCCCAATTGAGAGGGTTGGTAATTTCCATCAAATGTATTGGGCTGAAGGTTTAAGGATTTTATGGGCCAGATTTTTCTTCATTATTTCAATCAAATTTTCTACCATCCACAATAAATAGAGACTAATTTAAAATGATGCTAAAACTTTGAAAAATACTTCCATATCTTGAAAAAATTAAAATAAATCAAACCTAAAATTTTTGTACTTGTTATTTTTTTTTTTAGATCAATAACTTTTTTCCTCTCATTCAAATTGGTTAAAAATGGGTGTAACAGTCCTTTAAAAAGAAAAGTAAAATAATAATAATAAGTTAATTTTAAGTTGTAACAATAGTTAACAACATAACCCAACATAAAAGAAACCTTCGCGATTAAATAATACAAGGTCTAATTAAAGATTCTTATTATAAACAAATTTATCTGAAATTTTACGGAGTTATTATAAATCATTTTGTTATATTTTAAATTTTGTATAATATAAAATTTAAATATATTATGTTTTGGTGTATAAATTTTCAAAATAAAACGTTACAGTTATATAGAAAGATTTTAGAAGGTGTTTGAATCACATTCGGGAATCAGAATTGGAATGGGAATCATAAATTTTATTATTGGTATGAGTTTATGTCATTTTTCTTTACTTTGTTGTTTGGTTTGAATAAGGAATGAGTTTTATTATGTTGGTAAATTAATAAATTTGAAACTCATGTCACAACTGCATAACAAAAGTGGACATTTTCTAACACTTTCGTTCCCCCAGAATGATTCCTAGACTGATTAATCAAACAACATCTATGGATATCATTAATCTTGAATCCCATTCCTACTCCTCATACCCAGAAACCAAACACCTCCTTAGTAGCCCATCAATTTAAATCAAACCTTGTGCTTAAAAATAAAGTAGTCATCAATAAATAAAAAAATAAAAAAGTAGTTTACTAAAATCTATCCAATGCCACGCACAATAACACAACATTAATGGAACAAGTAAGGTATGTGAATTGACAAATTGCCAATAAATATGAATAAAAAATGCATGGACTATTTATTAGAAATACTATTATACTTTATTAACTTTCTCATTAAGATTTGCTTTGCCAGTTGCCACTACCATTTTCTCTTCTCTGTTCTTTCTATCTTCTTTCTCATTCAGTTCAAGCTCCATTTCTCGCCCAATCAACAATTCCTCAAGAACACATCTCCGAATGATACTTTCCTTGATTAGCCATAAATTTTGACAAGGATAAAGTATTGAAGAATGCTTTCGTTTCTAGAATTCATTCTTAAACTTTTGGATTTCCCAATGACTGTTTATAGAAGGAGATGTAGAGGTTGGCGGTTATACACATTCCTTTCAAAGCTTTGGGATTCTCAACCTTTGACTTGCTGCAATGATGGAGAGATTGTAATTCAACCGATTTCATGGCTTCTATGGGACAAATCTTATGTGTATAATAGACAAAGGGTGTGATGTCTGAATTTCTTCATTTGCCCTCTTATTATTGTGGTATGTGTTTACACATCATTTAATTTAGTCTTTGCCAAAATTATCAAATCATGCATACAATTTTTTTTTAAAAGCTTTGATAGAAAAATCCCTTTTTGTTTAAAATTATAGAATGCTATTTTAAGTGCTATCTCAACTATCACGAAGTTATATTGTTTGGCCATTGAAATTAAGATGGTATATTTTGAAATATGATTTATTTTCCCTATTTTTTTCTCTATTCAAAACTTTGCTTGGGATTAAAATTTGAATTCCTCTTTGTTTTAGCTTCTAATTTACATATTCAGTTGATGAGAATCTCCACTTTGGTGTCTAGCAATGTGAATGTTGTGTTGTAATTATCTATTACAAAAAGTAGGAGGTCAAGTGAATTTGAAACCATCACGTGTGTAAAAAAGTACGACTAGCCATTTATATATATCCATGTTGTAGTCTTGAATAGCCTATACTAGCGAAAAATAAGCCTTATACTACAATTTTAATTCATATTTTTGGATTCATATAGGCCAATACGACGTAACTGTATCTAAATGGGAAGTATTATCCCAAATACAACTCTGCCAAACCTTCCAACTATGGTTAAAGTATAAGTAATATAGAAGCATTTCTGGTAGAACATTTTGATAAGAACATGATTGTAACAGTTAGATATTAGGCCACTATGTTTTCACCAATTTGATGGTCATTAAAAAAAGTTAAAAATCTAGAAAATGATAAAAGAATAAATTCCGGGTGAATCATTTTATGTGAATAATGAAAGTTGTGTCTTTTCACAAAATACAAAGAGTTTGACGCGAGTAAAAAATCACAGTTTTTTTAATCTTTAGTAGAATTGTTGTTTGCTATTTCTTAACATGAATCTCCAATTCTACTCTCTTAAGTTGAAGTAAATGACATGTTTATTATAAAAATAAAAATGTTGATTTCCATTCATCTCATTCACATTTGCATATACTTTGGTATCTTCTCTAGATGTTATATCGTTTTTTTGGACTTGTCAATCTTGCAGGGGAAGGTAACTCTGCTCAAGTAAGGTATGCCTCCAACTTAGACTTGGCTTAATTACTTTTTATATCAAGTATTCTAACTTTTAGATTAAAATGTATAGCGTTGGTGCTTTATTGCATGCTATTTGGTGTAGTCTGTATTTGCTACTTTTACTATGCTACTTGGCCCTTGGAGTAATCGTTGCTCTTTATTACTGTCTGTTCCAAAAAATTCCACTTTTGGGAGTTTAAACTTTTTTTTTTCGTATTGTAAAGACAATAGGAAGTTTTGCTTTGTTTACCAACTATACCCCCTAATGCCGTTTAGATTTTATTGATTGTTGTAGTAAGATATAGATATGTAGGCCCAAATTACTTCTATGAAAATTCAAACACAAATTGACGCGTGCATTATTCATCATTTGGATGCCCCTTGCATCTCACTCACACAATTAGAGTGGAAGTTTTTTTGTTCAAAACGTGTGCTAATAGGACCCAACAAGCATGTGGAAAAAGATTAAATTCAAAGGGTAGAAAACTAGAAAAAAATGAAGTCTCCTTTGCCATTTAAGGTAAGTGACATAATCTTGGGACAAACTAAAAAGGAAAGGTTGAAGCTTTCAATGGGTTGGAGGAATTTTAATTCATATTAGGCTTACTGAATTAATGTTTACATGAAGTACTCTTACTGTTCTACGAGACAATATTGTGCCCTTGCTTTATGCTTTCTATTTATTGTTTATACACATCACTTTCGTTGTGATATTGGCCACTTATGTGTTGTCCTTTGTTTTATGCTTATGATACTAAAAATGAGGTGTCAAATCGATTAATTGCATGTCCTAGACTATCATAAAATAAAATATATAAGATTTTTAGCATTCTTGAGGGATATCCATATGCTCAATTGTTTCGAAGCCTAAGACAAGTTCATGATCAGGATAGCTATCAAATCATATTGCGTACCCTTCCTAGTGTAGATCAAAGAGTGTTTAACAAACCCACAGTCTCACAAGTTGTTGGGTTGTGGGTAGAAGGAGAGGAAAATGGAGAGACAAGTAGGAGAGATATCGTTGTCCAAACTCATGGAGGCTATTCACGCAACATTGAGTATTATTATGGCTGTTACGATCCATTACAGTACCCTTTGCTTTTTCCTTTTGGAGAACTTGGCTGGCACTGAGATATAGAAAAGTAAGGGGAAAAAGAATGACATAAGGAAAAAGAGAAAGAGAGGTGCTGCGAATGCGATTTCGCCAAATTTTGCCATGAGTGCTGAAGAATTATTACAAATGGAACAAGATGGTTAGTTTATTAAGTTTAATCAATAAATATAGATTTCCATTTTATATTAATAGTTTTTCCTAATTATTTACTTCTATTTTGTGGTTAACAGTCATGAACAATATAGATAACAATAAGAGACAGTGTCTAAGAGAGAATATTACGCATACAAACTGTAAATCATAGATAATGATGAATCTTTTTTGTTGCACTTTGGTGGACTTTTGCAGCAATACGTGGTAGACATGTTGTTAAGTTAGAATCACAAAGGCTAGATTTTCTAAAATCTCAACAAGAGGAAATTAGAAAGGAATTTTTGCAAGACATTGTTGATGTCTTTGGAAAATGGTAAATCAAAAGGATCAAATGTTGGTCAAAGAATATACTGCTGCCAAGTTTCATTGGAGGCTTGAGAAACAATGTTATGTTCTGAGAAGAAAATACATTGATGCAATGACACTGGTTCAAAAATATGGAAAGCCAGATATCTTCCTTACTATAACATGCAATCCTAATTGGCCTGAACTAAAAGAGCATTTGATTGAAGAAGAAGAAGGCCAAAATAGAGCAAATTTGATTGTTAGAGTGTTCCATGCCAAGAATTAAAAAATGTATTATTTAAGAAAAAGATTTTTGGGGAAGTTGCAGCTTATACTTATGTTATGACCATTCCCATAAAGAGGACTCCCTCATACTCATTTATCAGGATTCTCATCAACCACAGTATAAAATGTACAATCCTGAAGAATATGATAAGATTGTCAATGATGAGATTCCTGATAAACAAAGACATCCACATCTTTATAAAATGGTCATAAAGCTTATGCTACATAGCCCTTGTGGTGCATTGAATCCATCAAATATTTGTATGAATAAACACAGAAAGTGCAAGAATTCCTATCTAAAAGATTTTTGCGAGCAGACAATGCAGACAACAAATATAATTCATATACAATCTATAGGAGGAGGAATAATGGTGTTGAGGTCATGGTTAGAAATCATTTACTTGACAACAGATGGGTGGTTCCTTATAATGCTTATCTATTAGCTAAATTTGACTGCAATATTAACGTTGAGATTTGTCCTACAATTAAGGCAGTCAAATACATTTATAAATACATCTATAAAGGCCATGATAGAATTAGCTTTCATGTTAATTCTGATGCCCAAATGTTCAAGTTCATGAAATCCAACAATATAGAGCAGCTGTTTGGGTATCACCACCTGAAGCCGTGTGGAGAATTTTTCGTTTTCCTATGTATGACTTGAAGCCCGTTGTGATCCATTTGCAGCTTCACATGGAAAACTACTAATCGGTCAACTTCAAAAAGGATACAAATCTTAATAGTGTTGTCACTAATCCCAGAAACAAGAGGACCATGCTACAGAGATCTTTCGTATGAACAGAACTGATCCCTTTGCAAAAGGGCTCAATTGTACTTACTATAATGAATTTTTAGATAATTTTTTCTGGTTGCCAGATGAAAAAAGATGGAAAGTTAGAGAGAGAGGAAAATCTGCGGGTAGAATTAATGCATCCCATCCATTAGATGGAGAAAGGTACTATCTGAGAATTCTTTTGTCCAAAGTAAGAGGGCCCAAGTCTTTTGAAGACCTCAAAACATACAATGGAATTTAAGTTAATAGCTTTCGTGAAGCAGCCCTGTTGCATGGATTGCTTCGAGATGATAACAGTCAAGAACACTGTTTTCAAGAAGCTTATCTTTTCAAAATGCCTTATGAGCTCAGAAGGTTGTTTGCTACTCTCTTAGTTTACTCTTGTCCTAAAAATCCTAGGCAATTGTGGTTGAAATTTGAGGCAGCAATATCAGAGGATTTCACCTGATCAGGAAACTTAATAGCCAGAGAAGTTAGGAAAAAGGTCTTTCAACAAATGGTTTCTACAATCCATGGGGAAAAACATAGGCGCTTATGATTTAGTTCCTAATGATATATCCCACTGTGATGTAGAAGACCAAACAAGAGAGTTAGCAGCTGAGAGGAACATTACAGTCTCTACAAAAGACTTGAATGCAGCTCACCAGCTTAATGAAAAATGAAAGCAAGCTTTTGACATAATAATTCAGAGAATAAACAAAAAGAAGAGTGGTGCTTTTTTCGTGGATGGTCCTGGGGATACTGGAAAAACTTTTCTTTTAGAGCATTACTAGTTGATGTTAGATCAAAAGGCTATTTGCCACTAGCAACTGCTGTTTTCTTATACTGGCATTGCAGCATCTATTTTGCCACTCAGGCCGTACTGCTCATTCCGATTTAAAATACCAATTGATCTGTCAAAAGGGGGAGCATGTCATGTAAGCAAACAAAGTGGTTTGGCAACTATAATTAGGGAATCTAAACTAATTATTTGGGATGAGGCTCCTATGTCTAAAAGATCTACAATTGAAGCTTTAAATGACTTATTACAAGACCTCATGGGCTAAGAAGATTTTTTTTTTGTGGCAAAGTAGTTGGCATTTTTGGGGGTGATTTTTGGCAAACATTGCCTGTTGTTCGCAAAGGAGGCCAATCTGAAATAATATATTCTTCATTGATTAATTCGCCTTTATGGCCATCTCTTGAAAAATTAAAATTAACAAAGAATATGAGAGCACAATTTGATCCTTCATGCACTGATTTCCTGTTAACAATTGGTAATGGAACTGAAAAAAATGACAAATGATGGGCTTATAAAAGTTCCTTCACCAATCTTACTTGAAAATAGTAATGAGAATTGTTCACTTGATGACTTGATCAACATAATTTATTCTAATATAGATTCTCTCTCAAACAGCAGAGGCAATGCACTAAATCGAACCATTCTATCAACAAAAAATCACATCATAGATGAGGTGAATGAAATGTTGATAGAAAAATTTGCAGGCGATCAAATGGAATACCTTAGTTTTGTTGAGACCCTCAATCCAAATGATCAAGCCCTTTATCAGGATTTCTTGAACTCACTTTCTCCCAGTAGCTTGCCACAACATAGTCTGGTTCTCAAGGTGAACTCACCAATCATTTTGCTCCAGAACTTGGATCCTACTGAAGGCCTATGCAATGGAACAAGATTACTATGCAAGGCCTTAAATAGAAATATAATACATGCACAAATAGCAGTTGGAGACTTTGCTGGAAAAGATGTTTTGAACATAGGATTCCTATGCAACCTCCAAGTGATTAGCAATACCCTATGCCATACAAACGAACTCAATTCCCGGTTCGATTGTGTTTTTCCATGACAATTAACAAAGCTCAAGGGCAAACTCTTCATTTTGTTGGTATTTACTTGAAAGAACCGGTGTTATTGTATGGTCAATTATATGTTGCACTTTCACGTGCAAGAACATCTTCTGCAGTCAAATTGCTTGTCAAATCACCATTCTTTGCCACATATGATGTGCAACACACAAAAAATATTGTTTACAAAGCAGTTCTAGAAGCTTCTCAGTCTTATAGCAAGTGTATATTTACTTCTTTTTTTTTTTGCACATATGATTGTACCTAAGAAAGCTTTTTTTGCATGTTATCTACTAAACAAAGTTCAATTATATGCTTTTCTCTAAGTTTCAGGTAAACATGCCAAGATGTTACCTTGTTGTGCTTGATGTTTGTGTCAAAATGAGAGGGTGGACTGTGCCTGTGCAAGTAGTGGAAAGAAGTAATGTCCTGCTTAGCCAAGGAGTGCCGCCAATAAAATTCAGGCGTTTTGTCCTCACAAACAATCTGGTTATAGTTCCATTTTGTATAAACTCTTATAACTTATACTACCTTTTTCAGCAAATTGCTAGCTAATGTAATTTTAACAAACCACAAATACAGGGAACAAAAGTTTTTGCAATCATCTATGGAAATGACATTCGTTACTTTTCGAAGATGTTTGAACCTTTTAAGAGATATTATATCTCTAATGCAGGAATCCGCCTACAAGAGTCGAAGTATAGGGTCAGTGATTATGAATTTGGGTGGGTAATAAATAATACAACCCTTGTTTAAGAAGAACATATTGAGCCAATGCCACCAACAATTCCTTGCACCTTTAGCTTACAAAGTTCAATGAATTGTCCAACTTTGCTGATACTGATACTTTGCAGAGTAAGTAATCTAGCAGGATTACAAATTCAAATTTACTTGATACTTCAACTATTTAAGCAAAATCTCTTTTGAACCCAATATGTGGAGGTTGTTGTTATCCATGCATTTCCATCAAGTGACCCAGATTCTAGAGGCTCAATTAAAAGGGATTTTGTCATTGTTAATGAAATGTAAGTTTCACAACCATCACTGCTTACTACTTATCATTGCATATTTAACATCCTATTTCCATACATGTGATCCTTGATTTGTAAAGCAAAAGGCCAATGCTACTTACACCGTGGAACGAGTTTGAGCAAAATGAAGGTGCAATGCCTGCAACCAATATTCTCGATGTTAATGTCATCATTGCTATGAGGATAAAAGTCACCACATTTAACTATAAGAAGAATATTTTCATACTATTACATAAAGAAACTCTTTCAGTATATGTCCTCATTCATAAACACACCACTAACTTTACAAATATAACCCAAACAGTTTTATCTCTAACAACAAGACTCTCCACCTCCTTGCTCATCAATCCTCCAAGAGCGGAAACAAATCACCTCAGAGTAAGCATATTTTAAAAAACAACCCTTTGTTTATTGCAATATCAAATTAAATATACACTATTATATTACTCATAAATCTAATTATATATTAATTGCACACTTGTACCTTAAAAATTTTCCACCAGGTACAATACTAACAAAGAAGAAATGGAGCTTTTCGTCAAAGATGAGGCGTTCAAAGACTCAAGCAAATTGCTACCACTCCCAAAGAAAGAAGCTATTCTTACCATAAAGATGCAGTAGCTACTTTGAAAGATGTAAGTATTCCAACTTCACAACCAAACAGTAACATTATACTTGTCACAAATACAACTTATATTATCATATGCGTATCTAATGGAGTAAGAAAATCAGGTGAAAAGCTGAAAATAGCATGGATAAAAGGGAAAACAACATTGATTCTTGGACAACTGCACTTTTGGTACACAACATGTATCCACTGCTAGAAAACAGTCCATGCTGACATTGAATGGAAAATTACATGCCCTTTATGAAAAGAATAAACCGCTGTAGAAACTAGGTACTTCTATATAAAATTACTTATACCACAATTACTACAAGGCAAAATAACTAAGCATTCACTTTTGTATTACTTGCATTGGTTGCTTACTTACAAAAAGATGCTGCATGGGAATTACGCTGATTGATCTAACTAGACAAATCAATGCTTTTATCTTTAGTCTTGATACTGAAAAACTTATTCATATTCTACTATTGAACTCAAGGAAGCTGATGACCAAGTAAGTTCCTCCGACTCATTCTAATCTTATTATTCACAAAACACACAAAACACACATAACAAGTTTCCGTCTTTTTTCGTTCTTGTATTGTTTTTCTTTCTTTGATTGTTTATTCAGGTGGAAATGGGATGAGCTTTGGTTGGGGGGACTACTTGTATTCTTTCTTGTTTATGATTACTATGCATTAATTCATTGATTTGATTCACTTCGTTCTATATAATTGAAATTTGTAGTTGGTTTTCTTGCTTTTGGATGATTTTGATCTTATTTGATTAAGGTAGTTTCAGATTGACTTGACCTTTAAGATTCTTTTGAGCTGTTTATAAATTGATAAAAAAGGTTTTTTCCCTTTAATTTTTAGGCAGTGAGGGCAAGGATCAACTGAGCTAATTTCAAAATTGTCATAGTCATATCAGAGGCATTGCTACATGTTTTGAATAACATGGGGCGGAGCTTGTGATTGTGTGAAAAGTAAGGACTTGCTCCTTTCTTTCTGTTTCAGCAGAAATTCCATAGTCTTTAATGCATTTTAGGGGTATTTTAATTATTGGAACAAGATGGGGGTTAAGTCTGTGCTATTTGGTACATTGATTTGTTTAGTTAGTATTTGCATTTCTCGTGAAATTGATGTACAATGTATTATTGCATGGCTGCAAGCAGTAAACTCCTTCATTGATGCAGAACTTCATGTTGCCAATGTTTGATATATTCTTTTATTCTTTTCTTAGGTATTACACTAGCTGTATTGTAGCTTGTAGCTTTCTCTACAATGCATATTATCTATATCTCCCATCTATGTTTTCTTCTTTCTCCTTTTTCTACCTCTTTTTCTTGTCCTATATCTGCTTCTAAGCTTGGTATTTTTCTAATTTCTGTGAACATTGAACTGAAGTGTTGACTTCTCTTTCTTCCTCATATTGACGATCAGTATAGATCAGCTACTTATCAGGGAAAGAAACTGTCTTCAGTATAGCACAGATTGGGCTTGTTATGCATTACATTCTTTGATGTGTTTTAGTCATGTGCTTTTGCTTTTGTTGAGAAGTGCAGGATGAGCACTTTCTATGCAATGAATATACAACTTTATCCATGGATGACTTGAGACCATGTGCAAGATGGTTAAACTGTGTTGAAGCTATAACATATAGAGATGATGGTGCTCTTAAAGAATCTCAGAACATCTAAAAGAAATCTAGTGAGGGTTGTTTTATCCTACCTTATCCTCTTTGTATAATATCCAGCTTCTAACAAAGAAAGTTTTCAACTAACAACTGGCAAAGTTTGCTACTTTGTGCGTCAATGAATACAGGATCTTACCCTCTACTCAATGAAATGACAGATGTTGCCTTCACTGTATTTCAAATTGCCTATTACATTAAATGTCATAAACATTTGCTACTGTCAAAATTATGCCCATCATATTTGCTAAAGCCAAGCTAGAATTCATTTATGATTAGCTTCAATATTCATGACTATATTCATCTTCATAATTAGTATTAATTTAAACCCATAAACTCAGTCTCACTTTCTTAATTTATTATTTATAACAGGAGTACACACTTACACTTGAGTTAGCAGAATCTATTGCAAAGCATACCATAACTTGCTTTGTCCGTTACTATGAACAAGACAATCATGGAAAGAAAGAATCGAAGTAACTACAGCATCGTCAAGGCATATAGAACTGAAGAGCTGCTTCAAGCTTCACATATGCATGTAGATGAAGAATCTACCCCTTTTGATAGTGAAAACATCATAGAAATAGACACAACTTTGGCAACTGCTACAACGGAAAATGTTGGCCCAAGTATCTTACCATTGACTCCTACCAAGAAGCCTACTACTACTCAATATTCTGCAGAAGCAAGCCCATCAAAGAAGCCACGTACCCAAAACAAATGAATGCCATTAGGCAACTTAATGACTCCTCTTCCTAGACTACTACTTTGCTGAACTACTCAACCAATAAATTGTCAACATATTATGCCTCATAAAGCTTGAATCACCTGTGAAAAGTTTAATGAATTGTAATATGTTATGTAAATATATGCTACTCTTTAAGAAGCAGTTAGCTTATTATATGAGTACTTTATGGTTGGATGTTGAACTATTAAACACTTATTATCCCAACAATAATATAAATATTAAATTATCATCATAAGATTTTAATTTCTGAATTTGTCTTCCCTTACCATCATAATAACTAAAAACACTGTTTTACCTTAAATATATAGTAAAATTAAGCCTTTTGGTGTATGAAAGATTAACCTTACTAGTATCTTTAAAATAACGTTATTTTGAATATGTTTAAACTTGGAAAAGTGGTTGATGAAACGGCCAAGAGTAAGACAACGAGCTTGGAGGCTCTGCTAGTGCCGCCACCGGAGAGTGTATATCCCGATCTTGACGAAATGTATTTTCGAAACTAATTTTTACTTAGGCCAAAATAACCAGAAATTGGTCAAACGAACCTGCACAACCTTGTCTCTTCTCCATTATTTCGTTTCGAATCAACTTCAATTCCTACAAATTAACAATAATATTAGAAAATGTTTTTGATAATGAGTGGCTTAAGATTACATAAACTGACACCAAGGTGTTCGCGGTTATCTCCTCGAAAGGTGGCATTTTTGCAAAAGAAATCCCCAAAATTTTGTTTATAATCCAGTCGAGCCTGTGTATGTTTTAAAAAATTTCTCTTTTTTTTTTAAAATAATGGCCACATGAACCTTCGCGTGGCCATTTTATATTATGGAATCTCATTTTTTGAGTCGAATGTCAAACTTTGCCTGAAATTGGAGTATTTTTTACCAAATACATTTGATTCTAAAAGTTTTGGGATCCACTATTGCATTGTTGTCAAATAAGAGACACCAAAATTTCTAAATTTTTTGTAATTGTGTAAAAACCTAAGTCTAATCTATCATTATACCAGTACTTTTTTAAACCAAAAATAGGTTTAAGCTACCATCAACGATTAGTTTTCCAATTTAGTGGGAGATATGAATTTTCCATATGTGCTATATATAAGGGGCGATGGCAAAAATATTTTTTAGTGAGGACACAAATACAATAATTATAATTATTTAATAGATAATAAGTACTAAAAGTGTCATAATCAAATTCATTCATAAATAAATCATATTTTACAATATTAGTTGAGGTTTGCACAAAGAGACAACCGTAAAGGCTAATGTCATATAGTTGTTAAATCTATACTTTTGTGTCATATTATACAGATCTAGAATTTTAGTTTTAAATTTTTCTTTTAATTCAAATGACAAATACCAAGCTTAGAAGCTTAATTTAGGTATATCAAGTTTAATTTGATAAGTATTTGTTAATTTATACTTATCAAATTAAATAAAATTTATAATATAAATTAACAAATAATTATCAAATTAAATAAAATTTATCATACACAAAAACAAAATTAAATAATAATCAAAGTAAAGATTAAGAAACAATTATCAAACATAAACTAAAAGAATGAACAAATATGAAAAACATTAATTAAATATAAAGAATATGAATCTGATGTAAATAATCTTAATAAATATTTATAATTTGTGCTCTTGATTCTCATTTCTAGAATCCCACTACTGCAAACACAACTCTACTTTGCTTTTATTGTTTTAGCATTTTAAGGGTAAGAGAGACAATTGAATTTTATATAATAAATTAGAAAATTTTTGGGCCAATAAGGAATTGGTTACTTTTTTTTTTTCTAATTTGATATTATGTAAAAGTCTTTTAACAGTAGTACTTAATTTGTACAATCAAAGTTGGAAGGTAAAAGGAAACATAAAAACAGTAGTTGTAGTTATCCTAGTAGACTTTAAATGCTAGCTAATATAAGTGAGGCCATTACAAAAATTGTTGTATTTTTATTAATCAAAAAAATTTTAGTGCGGGCATGTTTATTTAATTTCAAGATAGTAAACACAAAATTGGTAAATTGTTATATAAAATAAATTTTTTTTTTCAGTGGAGGCACGTGCCCCCACTAAAAAGAATGTACATCCGCCACTATATAGATATATGTATAATGAATAATATAAAAAAAGAATAAAGTTACACAAGAAAAATGAATGAATATACAGGCGTTCATTATGAAAAGGTTTATAAACGTCATTAAGTAACTAATAACATTTTGATAGTTATTCAATAACTAATAGGAGGAAGCGAATTTATATTGAGCAATCCAATTTACTACAAGCAAAGAGGCCATATTTTGTCCAGATCTATTAATTTTTGAACAATTACTAGGATATCAAATAGTTACTCAATGACTATAATAAATTTTGCGTTCATCACATCTAATTCTTTTTAGCACCATTAAACTAAGCGTGAACAAGCACGCAAAAGCGTAGCTTACACCGTTTCTTAAAACCATTAACTCAATAAACAAGATACTCACGTACTTACATGTAATAATTATTCCCAAAAAAAAAAAAAAAAAAAACTCACGCACAAAGTTTGCTAAATTAATTGGACGGGGCTACAAGACAAAAAAGATTACTAAAATACGAAGTAGATTATTCCAACTGGAGTCATTATTTTAGTAATTTGTTCGACTTTTCTGTCTCGTAGTAAGTCTTTTCATATTTGTGCACAATTAATACCTTGAAAGCAATACTGGCCCACTTTACTATAGTGGTATAGTGGCAGAAATTTTACGCCATATATGAAAATTTTTGGAAAATGATTTAATAAACTATAAATTCAAAATTAATTATCAAAATTATTTTAGATGATAAATTTATAGTCAATAATTAATATATGAATTATGATATTCGGTAAGATTTCATTTATTTTTTTTAAAATTTAATGATATATTAATAATTTTGTCACTTTATTAATTTGTATAAAATTATAGATGCATTGGTATGAATTATATCCTGTGTCCCAAAGTCAGGAAGAATCAAATTAAAGTTTTAATATTTAATAATATTATATTTGGATGGGTAGATTTAATTTAAAAGAAAAATTTGAAATGTATGAATTTAAATTAGGTAGATTTGAAATGATGTGAGATTTGAAGAAATTTTAAATTTACTCATTTAACAATTAAAATTATATTCCAATAGTTAATAAATTTTAAATTTATAACTAAATCAATTACATTATTTAAATAATTTATTATAAATTAAAATTTTAAATTAAATCCACCTAAACTCCTCTATCCAAATATAATAAGAATAATGGATTTTCTTTGTTATTTGGATTCGGTGAGGAGAGTAAACTGAAAGACAAATTCCATGTGCTGACCATGACTGCGTGACATGCATTTCGTTTGTCAATTATGTTTTGCTGCTTGAAAGGTTAAAAGCAAACCTTTTCTTTTGGGCCAATGATATTGCCACAGCAAATTTTTTCTAAACTGTCAAAATTGCCCCCATCAAAATGAAGCACCATCTCCTATACTTTTCATTTTGCAGCACCGAGAAGTCTCTTCATCTTTCTTCGCTGTTTCATTTCCCAAATTCCCACTCTTCACCCCTAATTTCAGGCCTTTGCAAACCTCACACCAATCTCACTTGTTTCGCCAGCCGCCAGACCTGTTCGTCCCTATGTTCTCATCGCCACGTAATATCTTGCCAACTGGTTTGTCCCTATTTATTTCCATGTGTACAATTAGAATAAAAACATCAGCCAGAAAAGAAAATTTGTCTAAAAATTGTGTTTAGATAGATGGATTTAAGCATTAAAAGAAAAAAATTTAAAACGAACGAATTTAAATTGAGTAAATTTAAAATAATATAAAATTAAAATAAAATTTAAATTTATTCATTTAATTATTAAAATAAAATTTTTATTTGATGATAAACAAAAATAATAATAAAAAAAAGCATGTGAAAAATAGAGAAAAAACCGACGGCTTTGGTCAGAAGTAGTGGAATAGATGGTTGACTGGCGGGACAATTTTGACATTTTATGAAAACTTTGCTGTGGCAATATCATTTGCTTTTTGGGTAAATTTCTTTTGCCTTGTGTTTTCTCCTTTTTTGTTTCGTCTCTTTTTGTGTAGATAAAATAAAAATTTAATTCATCAAATAATAGTTTTTACTGAATACTCTTTTCGTAAGAGACAAATTGTTAGTCAAGTTTATCTTAGTATTATATGATGGATGGTTTGCAGCAAGGCAATCAAAGCTTAGATCTTGCGATAGAACTAATCGAGGTTATTAATTGTGTCCAAGATCACGAGGCACAAGACAATGGGTTAGTGTCTACAAATATATATCAAAATATAGAATTAATTACACTTTACTTCTTAAATTTTAATATCATTAGTATTTTAGTCATTAATATTATTTTTTATCATTAAAATTTTTGCGTTATGGAAACCAAGTATTTTGACCATTTTAACCTCTTATTCTATTCTAATCTTTATTTAATTTATTTAAGTCATGTGGACAGAACCCATGTATAAATACAACATCTCTCACTTGTACATATTGGCTTCAATGTGTTTTATCCGTCAATCCCAAGAATTTTTCCTCACTATCATATAGGAAATGAAACGTGCGACCAATCAAAAAAATGTACCAACTGGAGATGTTATATTAAGTTACTACCTAACAAATATAACTCTACTAAATTCTTTGGAAATACTCCAATTTATCTTAATTATACAAAATTTTGTATTCCCAATCCCTTTAATAACATAGTCATGTAAAATTCTCTTTACATCTCTTTGTACTCATGGTTATATACAACAACTAATGTTTCTGTAATCGCTAGTATAATGAATCACAAAGTTTGTGTGTAAGTTTGTATAACTTTTCCTTGAATAATCATATTGATAGATAAAGGATTGGTTACTTTCCTAGATATGTTCTACTAGATCGTATTATTATTGACATGTGGATAACATGCTAAAGTAGCTCAAATATAGATTCAAGTGCCAAAAGAGTAATAGGTTGGATAATAAGTCTATAGGACTCACACAATGATGAAGTATGGATCCATTCATTCACTCCTTATATCAGTTAATTTATAGCACATACAGTATGAAAAGTATGCTATGATAGAGTATAGGGGCAAAGTCAGGATCCTAACGTTAAGGGGTGCAATGGCTTTGATTAATGTATAGCAATCTTTAAAGTACAAATAACTTTTTAACGTAGTAAATTATTGTACATTCAATTATAGGGATAAATAGTGGTTGTTCTAACTTTTTATGAAATAAAAAGGTAGACGAGTAAACGATTTTAGAATTATAAGAGAAATAAACCACATAATGCTTAATTTTATACAACATGTACTTAAAAATTAATTAAAAGTGAAATTTGTTCTTGCATTTATGTATTAAACTTCAAAACCTATAAAAACTGTGTTTTTACGTGACATTTATTCATAAGTTTTAACATATCATCATTTTTAGTTGTATTATTTAAGGAATTTAAATTTTAGGTATCAAAGGAAAAGGAAAAAAAATATTAATTGAAAAATTTTAGGGTGTGCAACTATAAAATAAAATTAAAATTTTTAAATTTTTTCCTTACCTATTTTGTAAATTTTACAGTTGAGGGGGGCAATTGCCCACCTAATGTTAACGTAGCTTCGGCCCTAGTGGAATTCCTGCTTAGCTTGTCACATTCTAATTTACACCATATAGGACTAGCTATCTCTCAAGGTGATTATCTCGAATCCCAAGATTCAAATCCGGCTATTAATAGGTTTTATCAAGTGTAAAAACCTTCATATTTGACTTTTACGTTCCATCTTAATATATCTAATTATGGCGACTATGATTAATTATCCTTACTCGTCTCAATAGTGATAAGGAGATCACCATGATTGATACCTAGTGATCATTTAAGTCTCATCTCACTCGCTATCTTAGTAATGGGTCGATTTTTCGTGTGAAAGGAATAATCTTTTCAGTAGCTTGGCAACAAATACTCATACTTATGTGTTTTCAAAAAGGGTTATGCAAAGAATCCGCATATAAATATTTTATTGCATAATGATGAATTCATAAATCAAATATTAACAAACTTTATCCCTTAATATGCTTATAAAAAGCTTTCCTAACAAGGGATTGATTTTGTAAATGGTCAGCAAACATATTCATAGTAGAGACATACTTCAACACTATTAGACCCTGTGCGATGATGTCAAGAATAAAATAGTAGGATGTATCGATATGTTTTTCCATGATACTTAGGATCTTTTGCATAAAGTCTAGCTGTTGTGCTATCACACAACTTCATGAAGGTTCTAGTAATCTTCAACAATCTTTGGAAAAGCCTCCTAAGCCAAATTGCTTTTTGTGCTACCATAGTTCGTGCAATATATTCAAACTCTATCATAGATAATGACACGCCTATTGCCTTTTGCTTCACTATGAAATGACACCACCTTGGTAGTAGAAAGTTATATTAGTGGTTCTTTAAAAATATCTAATTATCCTTCTTAGTACAACCAATGCTTAGTATCATGCCAATTGGAAAACAGATGTCAGGTCTAGTACACATGATCATAATGTATATCCAACCACCAACAACGCTAACATATAGTAATTTTACCACATGGTTTCTTTCTTCTTCTATTTTAGAGCATTATTCCATAATGAGATACAGAGGTCTTTCTCCATAGTGGTATCTACGGGTTTAAAGTTTTGCATGTGAAAATGTTATAAAATTCTTTTAATGTAAATCTCTTGAGACAAACTCATAAAACTTTTAGAATGATTACTCAAGATCTTCACCCCGAGTATATATTTTTCTTTATATCGAGGTAACAATTTTTTAGTGGTAACTATTAGGTCCTTGTCATTCCTAACCAGAAGGATATCATCCACATACAATAAGAGAATAAGAAATTTATTCTCACGTTTCTTAATGTAAACACAAGAGTTACCTTTAGTCATTCTAAAGTCAATTCGCAAAGTGATTTAATGAAAACAAATATATCATTGTCTAGATAATTGTTTCAAGCCATAGAACTTTTCAAGCGATGTATATTGTGCTCTTGTCCTTTGTCTTGAAACCCGACTGGTTAACCTATATAGATCTTTCGACTTAATTTTTCCATTAAGGAAAAGTTGGCTTCACAACCTTTTGGAACAATTCCAAAATCTAATTGTGCAATACTTTTTAGGATGAGTCGGATTGACGTAAATCTCACCATAGGAGAAAACATCACTTCATGTTATATACTTTCTATTTGAGTAGAGCCTTTAATCGCAAGACGGGCTTTATATTTATCGATTGATCCATTAGCTTGCATTCAACCATGAGCATTAAACCAAAACTCAAACATGGTTCTTAGCCATGGAGTGTACTTCATATTCCATTGTTGCTTGCCACTTATTTGAAGCTGGCGAGCACAATGTTTCTTCATAAGAAGAAAGCTCATCAATATCCATCGATACGCTCAAGATGGTCTCACCTTCTATCTTGAAGTATCAGTAGGGAACATGTCCATACTTACTTCTACATAACCGTGTGAGGAGGTTGTTTATGTGTGCCCTCGCTATTCTTAATATTCTCGGGAATTGGTTCGGTTTTCACATCCAATCTACCAGATTGTGGTGCACTATACTGATTTTTTTTTGTATCTCATGGAGTACAAGGTTTACCTCATTTACTTCCATTAATTTTGGAAAGTCATTTTCTAAAAATAATAATGTTGGGATTTTATTTCAATTAAGCCCTCATTATGGTGTTCACCATATATTACAGAGCTTTAGAGTATTGTGAGTATGTTACAAAAACACATTTATTAGCGGTAGAACCTAACTTCCTATCAAACTTATGGGAAGAGTGGTAAGCATATCTTGCGGATGCCCAAGGACACAAGTCTTCCAAAGAATGCTTTGTTCTATCCATAACACATATGGAATTGAGGGGGTCGATTTTGAGGGAACTTGGTTAAGCATGTTGGTAGCAGTCGTTAGAGCATCACCAAAAAACTGATTTGCAGGTTAGTTTGTACCATTATTGACATAACTGTTCGGTGAAATATTGATTAGGTTTTGCAAATGATGAACAAGTAATAAAAGAAAACCTTAATTATCCTAATCAACTCCCACACACTCGCAAGTATACTAGGTGAGTTTGTATATAGGATGAGTAAGGATCATTTCCACGAGTACTATCGGAACAATTACTAGGTTCACGAGTCTATTTACTAGTTAAATAAAATAATTAAGGGTTTTTGACTAAATTTAAACCAAATTTAATCGCAAGAAATTAAATAAAGACAAGAATATAAAATTCTAACCCTACGGAAAGCAATTAAAAATAATTTAACTAAAACCCTAGTTCAATCTATCCTACTTGCAAGAATTTAATCAAGAACTAGAATTTAAATTAATCTACTCTATGAAAGCGATTAAAAACGATAAAGTAAAACCGTAACTACTAAACTTATGGAAGCAATTCAAAAGTTAAAATCAATAAAAGAAGAACGATAATTAAAGAACAAGAAAGCAATAAAAATGAAAATTAAATTGCATAAAATTAAATTAAACTCAGTAATTGAAGCAAGAACGAACGTTGAAGATCATCAAGTCTTCAATTCTTGACAAGAAAATGAAATTCTTGCGCGAACAATTGAAAATTCTACCCTACGGCTAAACTATTTCTCTACTATTGAAAAACCTAAAAAACTAATGGTGGCTGATGATGATCCCACTTTTTCTCCCTTTCTCTAGGTGTATTTATATGTATTTTTAGGGTTTTGAGGCTCTGAGATGATAAGTACACAATTTCGCATGCGATCGGGCCCATGGAAAGATGTTTCTTGCAAAGGATCTCAATATAAATCAAGTTTTTTAGCCCACCCATCAATTGGAACACATGCACCGCAATTTTGACTCCCATGTGCACACTGGGCAGAGAGCTTTTGGAGTGGGCGCACATGAGTTGCAATTCTGTCGCTCATGTGTGCGCTCGGTAGACTCAACTTCAAATTCCTCCTCAATTTTGATCATGATGAAAGCCTAATGTGAGAAAACTCAAAACATGAAAGTTGTATCTCTATCTCTTATATTTCCAAAACACTTTGAATCACCACAATTGGACTTTGGAAAAGAAAGTTATGATCAATCTACCAAACTATGTCAGAAGCAATCTTTGCCGTGGATATTTTCCAAATTTGCAATTTTGAACAAGATGCTTAAAGAATGCTGGAAAAATAAAACACAAAAGTTTTAGAAAACTTCCTTATCTTTCTAAATCATCCAAAATCACAGAAATCAGAGCCCGAACAAGAGAGTTATGGTTGATCTTTCGAACTGTATCCGATTTGCACCACACTAGTGAATGTTTTCCTCCAATATTGTGACCCATTTTAAGTTATTCTTCACTCAACCCTAAAAAACTCAAAATAAAATATTTTAGCTCATAATTGCTCAATTATTGCTCAAATTACATTAAAATAGAGGTAAACGACACACAAAATATATGAATTTTAGGAGCTTATCAATACTCCACACTTTGTTTTTGATCGTCCTCGAGCAAAACATAGAAATAAATCACAAATATACTCAACACATTTCATCAATATTCCACATAAATAACCAAGAACCAAGCACAAGGATAATAGTCAGAAGATATTAAACCCCTATACATGAATTCCTTGTCGGTGTGAGCGTAGCCCTACAAGAAATAACTTCTATGTGTAGATCAAATTATGTAAACCCTTTAAACTCTCTAAACACTCCATATCTTACTTTTCTTACATTTCTCTACTAATGTAGACAATCGACTCGACTTAAATTAGGTTGGACTTTTGGCTTGTAATGTAAGGCTAGGGTATTGGCTAACTAAAGAAGGGAAAAAGGATAAACAAATAAGAAAAAGAGTTTTAAATTAATGCTGGCCACACATCAACATAAAACTTCTTTTCAAATGTTAAAACACCCATATTTCAAAGGAATAACCCAATATTTAATTCTCCAAACACCCCTAAAAATTTTGTGCAACAAGCAAAAGTCTTCCCTTTTTCAATTTGAACTCAACATGCCAATCCTTTCCCAAACATATATATTCATCCATTTTTTCTCTACTCCCCAATACGGGTACCAGTGATAGGCACTACCCGTAAACACATCAATGCAGGTAGCTGTGATAGGCACTACTTGTATCACAACAAGCCAGGTACCAGTTATAGGTACTACTTGCACTTGTTCAAAATTTTTTTTCTCAATTCAAAAATTTTCCAGTCCTCCTCTATGCCCCATAAATGCACACCACTCTATCCTACAATTTCTTACCCTTATTTAGCTACCTTACATCCACTTTTATCCCCAAATAAATGTGTGTCATAAAGCTGTCTATGTCTTAAGGGACATTGAGGAACAGAAAAATTAAAGAATTTATTAAGCTCATCAAGGTAGGTAAAATGAGTTTTAATGAAAGGAAGTGAATGGTGTTTCTCACCATTAATCACAAATTAAGGCTCAAGTAGGGTTCTAGGGATAAATTTTACAGTAATGGTTGGCTTGAAAGGCTCAAATGTCCTAAGAAATACCTACCCTCATCTTTAAATCAAATCAAATTATCTAAAATTTTGTCTCGATAACATAATAGAGTAAGTGTTTGGAGTGCAATATAAGTGAATCTACACAATATTATCTTAGTGTCAAAAAGCTATAACATTGCAGGACAAACACGTTAAAGTATAGCATTGTCCCCAATGCAAAAAAATAAAGAGTAAAAAGGGTGAAAAGGAAGCTTCTCTGTATATGAAGAACGTTTGGTGCCGTTTATTTTGGACTAAATACACCGGAGTCAAGGTGGATAACACCAGCCATTAAAACCAAAAACAAAACATAAAAACCCTTAAGACATTAAGAAAAATAGTAAAAACTAAACAAAAACATAAGAAATAAAATTAAGAATAAACATGGGTTGCCTCCGGTTGCTTTTGAATTGTTTATAGTTTTAGGCTTAACTAGGTATTGTTTGATCAATGGCCAGGTGGATGGTTTCCCGTCCCTCGTGAATAATCCCACCATAGTAGTGCTTCACCCATTGTCCATTCACCTTGAAGTTGCCTTGACTTCCTTTCAGCTTTACCGCACCATACGAGAATAATTGCACTACTTCAAACGGGCTGCTCCATCTTAAGGCAAGAGACAGCTACCATGATTTTGGCCTTCAAATTTTTCTCCAAAATATGTTTATCATGCCACAATTTACTCCTTTCTTTGTATAGTCGGGTATTTTCATACACTGCTCTTCGGAGCTCATCTAATTTATTTAAATCGAGAAGTCACTTCTCACCGACCTCGTTCAAATCATAATTGAGAGTTTTGATCGCCCAATATGTCTTATGCTCCATTTCAACCGGAAGATGATAGGCTTTACCATAAACCAATCGGTAAGCAGACATTCCAATTGGTGTCTTGAAGGCGGTCCTGTATGCCCAAAGTGCATCGTCTAGCTTCTTGGATCAATCCTTTCTCGATAAGTTTGCAGTCTTTTCAAGTATGCGCATCAACTCCCGATTTGAAGCTTCTACTTGCCCAGAAGTTTGCGGGTCATATGCTAGGGCAATTCTGTGGGTGACTCCATATTTAGACAAGACAGATTCGAACAAGGAATTTCTAAAATGTGATCCCCCGTCACTTATGATAGCCCATGGAATATCCAAATCGTCAGAAAATATTATTCCTCACAAAATTTGTCACTACTCTTGCATCATTCGTTGGTAATGCCATAGCTTCAATCCACTTGAATACATAATCTACCGCCACAAGAATATATTTATTGTTATACGACGATGGAATAGGGCCCATGAAATCAATACCCCACTCGTCAAAAATCTCACAAACTAGAATGGTTTGCAACGGCTTTTCATCTTTTTTGGACAAATTTCCTGCACGTCGATATTGGTCACATTGAGTCACAAAATCTCTTGCATCACGGAACAAAGTTGGCCAAAATAAGCCATTTTGCAACACTTTTGTAGCCGTCCTTTGCGAGTCACGATGTCCCCCTACTTGCGAAGAGTGGCAATGAAATAAAACACTTTGCACCTCACTCTTCGAAATGCACCACCGGATTACTTGATCCTTGCACGACGATAGAGGTAAGGGTCATCCCAAATATAATACTTCATTTCTGAAAGAAATTTTTTTCTTTGATTTAGATTCATGGAGGATGGGATGATCTTGGCAGCTAAGAAATTGACAATATCCGCATACCAAGGAGCTCCGTTCTCCATTCTCATCAAATGTTCTTCCAGAAATGTCTCATTTATGGATACTTCATCACCTTTTCTTGGCATGGTTCCTTCAAGTCGCTAAAAGGTGATCGGCCACACTATTTTCGGCTCCTTTCTTGTCTACCACCTCCCAGTTAAATTCTTGCAATAGTAAAATCCATCGAATAAGTCTAGGTTTGGCATCTTTTTTTGTGAATAGGTATTTAAGGGCTGAATGATCAGTATGAACTATCACCTTATTACCTATCAAATATGACCTAAACTTACCGAATGCAAAAGCCACTGCCAACAATTCTTTTTCTGTGGTGGAATAATTTGTTTGTGTTTCATTAAGGATTCGAATGGCATAATACACAACATGCAAGACATTTTCTTTCTTTTGACACAATGCCGCACCCACGACATAGTTGCTTGCATCACAATTAATTCGAATGCGATGTAAATTCCAATTTGGTGCAACTATCAAGGGTGCTGTAATCAAAGCTTCTTTCAATTTATTAAAAGCAAACAAACATTCATCATCAAAAACAAAAGGGACATCTCTTTGCAATAAAGCACATGAAGGATGACAAATCAAAGAAAAATTGTTAATGAAACGCCAGTAAAAACCAGTGTGACCAAGAAAACTCCTCATTCCCTTCATGTTTGTAGGGGGTGGTAATTTTTCAATGATCTCTACTTTGCTTTTATCTACTACTATGACTTTAGATGAAATATGATGGCCCAAAATAATTCCTTCTTGAACCATAAAATGACACATTTCCCAATTAAGGGCCAAGTTTGAAGACTAACATCTTTCTAACACACCTGCAAGATTATTTAAACAAGAATCAAAAGAGTCACCAAGCACACTAAAATAATCCATAAATACTTCAATAAATTTTTCAATCATAACATGAAAGATAGCAATCATACATCTTTGAAAAGTACTACGAGCATCTTGGTTACATAAACCAAAAGGCATGCGCCTATATGCAAATGTACTGTATGGACCAGTAAAAATGGTTTTCTCTAGATCTTCAGGGGCTATTTCAATTTGAAAATACCCTAAATAACCCTCGACAAAGCAGTAAAATGCATGTCCAGAAAATCTTCCGAGCATTTGATCAATGAAGGGTAAAGGAAAATGGTCTTTCCTAGTGGCTTCATCAAGTTTTCTATATAATCAATACACATCCGCCACCCCGTCACTAATCTAGTGGGAATTAATTCATTTTATTCATGTACGACTACAGTGATTCCCCCTTTCTTTGCCACTACTTGTGTCGGGCTAACCCACTCACTATCACTGATGCGATATATTATCCCAGTATCTAAGAATTTTAAAACCTCCTTCTTAACTACCTATTTTAAAGTTGGATTTAACACCCTTTGGGGTTGTCTAATAGGCTTATAGGTGTTCTTAAGGAGTATTTTATGTATGCAAACAGTGGGACTTATACCCTTTATTATGATCAATGTTCCATGCTATGGCTCCACGATGTTTCTTCAACACAAAGATTAATTTGCCCATTTCAATTTTAGAAAGAGAAGCATTTACAATAACTGGATATGTATCATTCTCTCCTAGAAAAACATATTTAAGATGGGATGGCAATGATTTTAGCTCAACCTTGGGGGATTCGTTGGTCGGATACCTCCCTTTACCTTTATTCCTCGGCTTGCTTTCCTCAATTTCCTTTTCCCTCTCATAATCCATTATGCTCTCTTTGCTGCTAGCTTCCATTTCTTCTTCATGGATGCTGTTCATGTCTTCAGTTTTTTTTTTCAGGGATTCCCTAAAAAAATCATTAACCAAATCATCAGTGATATCTATATTCATAACATCATCGTATTCAGCTTGAAATTTAAAGGAATAAAAAATATTAAAAGAAACAATATCATCATTGACTCTAAATTGCAAATTTCTAGCTTGGATATCAATGATGGCTTGCCCAGTGGCCAAGAAAGGTCTTCCTAGACTATATGAGTGGGGTTACCACATCTTCTTCCATGTCAAGCATGATAAAATCTGTCGGTAGAAATACTTTCCCAACTTTGACAATAAGATTTTCCACTACTCCTACCGGTTGCCTTACACTTCTATCGGGCAATTGGAGAGTGACGTTTGTTGGCTTCAATCCTCCTCCATTTAACCTCTTGAAAGTAGAATGAGGTATGAGGTTAATAGAAGCTCCGAAATCACATAAAGCTCAATGGAATGTCACTTGTTCAATCTCACATGGAATTGAAAACGAGCAGGAATCCTTGAGTTTAGGGGGAAGATTTCTCTGAATAATGGCGCAACACCCTTCGTTCAAGCATAAAATTTTGTCTCTATCAATCTCCTCTTGCTGGATAATATCTGCTTCATAAGCTTAGCATAACTGGGCATATTTTCTATTGCTTCAATAAAAGGAAGGTTAATTTCAATTTTCTTAAAAATTTGCAAAAATTTCCTAAAATTTTTCATCTTTCATCCTCTTTCTAGTCTTTGGGGAAAAGGAATGCTTTCCTGCTTACCTGTAGATGCCGAATGTTCCTCGGACTTACTGTGTTGATTAAGAGCTTTAGATGGTTCCTCATTGTCATCCTTGATCTTTGATATGTCCTCATTTCCATTTGCACCATTCTTCATATTTTTCGACTCATCATCTTCCACTTTCTTCGGTTCCAGTAATTTTCCACTCCTCAATGAGACCACTTGAACATGTTCTCTCCCTTGGTTATTATCCCGTGGGTTACATATTGTATCACTCGGTAGTGTTCCCACTGGTCGCTCATTGTTTTGGCGAACTATCTGTCCCAATTGCATCTCAAGATTTCTTGTGGTTGCTCTCAAATTCTCATACTCCCTTTGCAATCTCTCCAAATCCCTTCTCAAATTGTCAACATTAGGTACCTCGTGATTCACTTGTGTGGGATAATTTGGATTTTGGAAAGGCTGTCTTGGTTATGGAGGTTGGTATGAGTTGTTTGGATAGGATGGAATATGTTTTCAAATTCTGGGGAATCCTTTGATAGGGTGGTATGTATGGTTTAGACAACGATGATTGATTGGACACATTTTGTTGAGGTGCATTTGACTGAAATGATGGATTTTTGAACATGTGCTTGGTTTGACTAGGAAAAGTTAGGATGGTTTCGCCAAGATGGGTTATATGTATTTCCATAATTGGTGGGCTGATTTCTTGAGGTAGAACTGTGATTTGAAATAAATTCAATCTGCTCACCTTGCACCATTGATGTTTCACATCAGCCATTTTGTTGATTTCCACTGCAGAAATCACAATTCAAGATCCCTAGATTTGCCGGACCTATAGAGTTCACAGTGTTTCTTCCCATATTCTCTACGGCTTTTGTTAGGTTTGTAATAGCACTCATCATCACGTTCTACTGAGATAAAAAGGAACCATATCTAGGCATACCCCTTGTTGAACGTGAGTTTGATTCATTTGTGGTTGTTGTTGTCCAACTGAAGGAGTTATTCCTCCATGATAGTAAGTGAGTGGACGCTATTCTTTCTAACAATTCTTGTGCTTCCTCTGGAGTTTTATAGGGGAAAGAACCTCCAGCATTTGCATCAACTATTAGTCTCGTATCCAGAAATAGTTTATTATTGAAGGTTTGGACTTGCAGCCATAGAGGTATAGCATGGTGCGGACACTTCCTCAACATCTCCTTGAACCGGTCCCATGTTTCACCTATGCTCTCTCCAGTAATTTTTCTGAATTATGTGATCTCGTTTTGGAGCTTAGCAGTCCTAGCTCGTGGAAAGTGTTTGGCTAGAAATTCTTGAGCAAGTTGGTCCCATGTTGTAAAAGTGCCTTGTCGATATGATTGCTGCCAGGACCTTACTCTATCACGTAAGGAAAAAGGGAATGCTCTCATCCGGATACAATCGAGGTGGACTCCATTGTACCTGAATGTATCAATGACCTCCTCAAATCTTATTAAGTGCTCATAGGAATCTTCATTTGGGCACCCTCCAAACATCGCAGGTGTTTGGAGTTTGAAAGGGGGGTATCATTTTCATTAGTGCATGATTGAATTCAAAATTATTCACTTGTACTAGCAACCAAGCAATGCTAGAACTTGCCTCCTCAAAATTAGGTATTGCATAATCTCGAATTGTTGGGGGTTAGGATTAGCATTAACTAGGTTGCCATTGTTGCCTGCAACCTCTTCTTGTTCATTGATGGCGTGGTTTGGATTCTCTATTAGATGGTCACTGTGAGGACCCGCTAGGCGTTACGTATCGCCGTCCCCAGCGGACCCTACATACTTCGGACTTCACCTCCCACCCGAATGGTTGCCCAAGTGTCTGCAGCCCAATGGGATTCGAACCTGGGGTGGCAAGGCTTATTAACCTCTCGAGGAGGAAACCTTCACCAATTGAGCTGATGTAGGGTCCGCTGGGGACGGCGATACGTAACGCCTAGCGGGTCCTCACAGTCACCATAGTTTGAATCTTGTCGCCTACGATTTCTACTTATCGTCCGTTCAATCTCCAAGTTAATAGAATGACAGTGGTTGATTGGATGAACGAGTATCAACCATAAACTACAAGAAAATAAAACCAAAGATCAAATATCGAAAACAAAATCCAAACAAACTTGAAAGAACAAGAAATAATTGTAAATAAATAGAAAAAGAAATAAAATGTCTAATCTAGTAAGACTCACTATACCTAATATTGTTACTAACAAAAAAAAAATAGTCCCCGGCAATGGCGTCAAAAACTTGTTTGGTGAAATATTGATTAGGTTTTTCAAACGAAGAACAAGTCATAAAAGAAAACCTTAATTATCCTAATCAACTCCCACACACTCGCAAGTATACGAGGTGAGTTTGTATATAGGATGAGAAGGAAGGTTCCCACGAGGACTATCGGAACAATTACTAGGTTCGCGAGTCTATTTACTAGTTAAATAAAATAAGTAAGGGTATTTGACTAAATTTAAACCAAATTTAATCGCAAGAAATTTAAATAAAGACAAGAATATAAAATTCTAACCCTACGGAAAGAAATTAAAAATAATTAACTAAAACCCTAGTTCAATCTATCCTACTTGCAAACTTTAATCAAGAACTAGAATTTAAATTAATCTACTCTATGAAAGCGATTAAAAATGATAAAGTAAAACCCTAACTACTAAACTTATGGAACCAATTCAAAAGTTAAAATCAATAAAAGAAGAATGATAATTAAAGAACAAGAAAGCAATAAGAATGAAAATTAAATTGCATAAAATTAAATTAAACTCAGTAATTGAAGCAAGAACAAACGTTGAAGATCATCAAGTCTTCAATTCTTGACAAGAAAATGAAATTCTTGCGCGAACAATTGAAAATTCTACCCTACGGCTAAACTATTTCTCTACTATTGAAAAACCCAAAAAACTAACGATGGCTGATGATGATCCCCCTTTTTATCCTTTTTTCTAGGTGTATTTATAGGTGTTTTCAGGGTTTTGAGATGATATGTACACAATTTTCCGTGTAACCGGGCCCCCGGGAGGATGTTTCTTGCAATCTAATAAACCAAGTTTTGTAGCCTACCCGTCGATTTGCGCACATGCACTGCAATTTTGACACGTATGTACGCGCTAGGCAGAGAGCTTCTGGAGCGGGCGCACATGCGCTGCAATTCTGTCGCGCATGTACCTGGCAAACTCAGCTTCAACTTTCTCCTCAATTTTGATCATGATGGAGGCTGAATTTGGGAAAACTTAACACCCAAAAGTTGTAGCTTTATCTCTTATGTTTCTAAAACTTCCTGAATCACATCAATTGGACCTTGGATAAGAGTGTCATGATCAATCTACTAAATTGTGTCAGAAGCACTTCTCGCCGGTGCATATTTTCCAAATTTGCAATTTGGAATTAGATGCTTGTAGAATCCTGGAAAACTTAAAACATAAAAGTTGTAGAAACCTTCTTTAGATTTCTAAATCATCCAAAATCACAGAAATCAAAGCTCGAACAAGGGAATTATGCTTGATCTTCTGAACTGTATCCGATTTGCACCACACTAGTGAATGTTTATCCTCCAATATTGTGACCCATTTTAAGTTATTCTTCACTCAAACCCTACAAAACTCAACATAAACTATTTTAGCTCATAATTGCTCAATTATTGCTCAAATTACATTAAAACAGAGGTAAACGACACACAAAATATGTGACATTTAGGAGCTTATCAAATACTCCACACTTTGTTTTTGATCGTTCTCGAGCAAAACATAGAAATAAATCACAAATATACTCAATACATTTCATCAATCTTCCACATAAATAACCAAGAACCAATCACAAGGAAAATAGTCAAATGATAATAAACCTCTATACATGAATTCCTTGTAGGTGTGTGCGTAGCCATACAAGAAATAACTTCTAAAATACAAAGATCAAATTATGCAAACCCTTTAATTTTTTCTAAACACTCCATATCTTACTTTTCTTATATTTCTCCACTAATGTAGACAATCGACTCGACTTAAATTAGGTAGGACTTTTGGCATATAACGTAAGGCTAGGGTATTGGCAAAGCAAACAAAGAAGGGAAAAAGGATAAACAAATAAGAAAAAGAGCTTTAAATTAATGCTGCCCACACATCAATATAAAACTTCTTTTCAAATGTTAAAACACCCATCTTTCGAAGGAATAACCCCACACTTAATTCTCCAAACACCCCTAAAAATTTTGTGCAACAAGCAAAAGTCTTCCATTTTTCAATTTCAACCCAATAAGCCAATCCTTTCCATAACATATATATTCATCCATTTTTTCTCTACTCCCAAATATGGGTACTAGTGATAGGCATTACCCATAAACACATTAATGCAGGTACCAGTGATAGGCACTACCTGCAAATACAGGTACCGGTGATAGGCACTACCTGTATCACAACAAGTTAGGTACCAGTTATAGGCTCTACTTGCACTTGTTCAAAAATTTTCTAGTGCCCCCTCTCAGCCCCATAAATGCACACCACTCTATCCTACAATTTCTTACCCTTATTTAGCTACCTTACATCCACTTTTATCCCCAAATAAATGGGATTGTGTCATAAAGCTCTTAAGGGACATTGAGGAACAGAAAAATTAAAGAATTTATTAAGCTCATCAAGGTAGGTAAAATGAGTTTTAATGAAAGGAATTGAATGGTGTTTCTCACCATTAATCACAAATTAAGGCTCAAGTAGGGTTCTAGGGATAAATTTTACAGTAATGGTTGGCTTGAAAGGCTCAAATGTCCTAAGAAATACCTACCCTCATCTTTAAATCAAATCAAATTATCTAAAATTTTGTCTCGATAACATAATAGAGTAAGTGTTTGGAGTGCAATATAAGTGAATCTACACAATATTATCTTAGTGTCAAAAAGCTATAACATTGTAGGACTATTAGTGCTCAAAAATTAGCAGTCATGATAGCAAAATATTAACATCGACTATCCTACTCATGACAACTTAGCTCAAAAAAATTATTAAGAAGAAAATCAAAGAAACATGCCAAGTAATTTGTTAGCAACCGGAACACCAAATAAATATAAATTAAGAAAACCTCCCACCCCACAGTTAAAGTATAGCATTGTCCCCAATGCAAAAAAATAAAGAGTAAAAAGGGTGAAAAGGAAGCTTCTCTGTATATGAAGAACGTTTGGTGCCGTTTATTTTGGACTAAATACACCGGAGTCAAGGTGGATAACACCAGCCATTAAAACCAAAAACAAAACATAAAAACCCTTAAGACATTAAGAAAAATAGTAAAAACTAAACAAAAACATAAGAAATAAAATTAAGAATAAACATGGGTTGCCTCCCTTGTAGCGCCCTTGTTTATAGTTTTAGGCTTAACTTTGGCTTGTTTGATCAATGGTCGGCCAGGTGGATGGTTTCCCGTCCCTCGTGAATAATCCCACCATAGTAGTGCTTCACCCATTGTCCATTCACCTTGAAGTTGCCTTGACTTCCTTTCAGCTTTACCGCACCATACGAGAATAATTGCACTACTTCAAACGGGCTGCTCCATCTTGACTTCAATTTTTCGGGAAACAACTTGAGCCTTAGTTGGTTGAATTATGCAATAAAACCATGTCCCTGGCCTTCAAATTTTTCTCCAAAATATGTTTATCATGCCACAATTTACTCCTTTCTTTGTATAGTCGGGTATTTTCATACACTGCTCTTCGGAGCTCATCTAATTTATTTAAATCGAGAAGTCACTTCTCACCGACCTCGTTCAAATCATAATTGAGAGTTTTGATCGCCCAATATGTCTTATGCTCCATTTCAACCGGAAGATGATAGGCTTTACCATAAACCAATCGGTAAGCAGACATTCCAATTGGTGTCTTGAAGGCGGTCCTGTATGCCCAAAGTGCATCGTCTAGCTTCTCGGATCAATCCTTTCTCGATAAGTTTCCAGTCTTTTCAAGTATGCGTTTCAACTCCCGATTTGAAACTTCTACTTGCCCAGAAGTTTGCGGGTGATATGGTAGGGCAATTCTGTGGGTGACTCCATATTTAGTAAGACGGATTCGAATAAAGAATTTCTAAAATGTGATCCCCCGTCACTTTATGATAGCCCGTGGAACACCAAATCTAGAGAAAATATTCTTCCTCACAAAATTTGTCACTACTCATGCATCATTCGTTGGTAATGCCACAGCTTCATCCCACTTGAACACATAATCCACCACTGCAAGAATATATTTATATTATTATACGACGATGGAAAAGGGCCCATGAAATCAATACCCCACACACAAAAAATATTGCAAACTAGAATGGTTTGCAATGGCTTTTCATCTTTTTTGGACAAATTTCCTGCACATTGACATTGGTCACATTGGATCACGAAATCTCTTGCATCACGGAACAATGTTGGCCAAAACAAGTTGCTTTGCAACACTTTTTGCAGCCGTCCTTTGTGAGCCATGATGTCCCCCTACTTGCGAAGAGTGACAATGAAATAAAACACTTTGCACCTTACTATCGGATTACTTGATCCTTGCACCGACGATAGAGGAAAGGGTCATCCCAAATATAATACTTCATTTCTAAAAGAAATTTTTTTCTTTTGCATGATTTAGATTCATGGTGGATGGGATGATCTTGGCAGCTAAGAAATTGACAATATTCGCATACCAAGGTGCTCCATTTTCCATTCTCATCAAATGTTCTTCCAAAAATGTCTCATTTATGGGTACTTCATCACCTTTTCTTGGCATGGGTCCTTCAAGTCGCAAAAGGTGATCTGTCACAGTATTTTCGGCTCTTTTCTTGTCCACCACCTCCCAGTCAAATTCCTGCAATAGTAAAATCCATCGAATAAGTCTAGTTTTGGCATCATTTTTAGTCAATAGGTATTTAAGGGCTGAATAATCAGTATGAACTATCACCTTATTTCCTATCAAATATGACCTAAACTTATCGAATTCTAAAACCACTTCAAAAAATTCATTTTCTGTGGTGGAATAATTTGTTTGTGTTTAATTAAGGATTCGACTGGCATAATACACAACATGCAAGACCTTTTCTTTCTTTTGACACAATGCCGTACCCACGACATAGTCGCTTGCATTACACCATTAATTCGAAATGTAAATTCCAATTTGGTGCAACTTTTAAGGTTTCTATAATCGAAGCTTCTTTCAATTTATTAAAAGCAGACAAACATTTATCATCAAAAATAAAATGCACATCTTTTTTGCAATAAAGCACATGAAAGATGAGAAATCAAAGAAAAATTCTTAATGAAACACCGGTAAAAAACAGCGTGACCAAGAAAAGTCCTCACTCCCTTCACGTTCGTGGGGGGTGGTAATTTTTCAATTATCTCTACTTTGGTTTTATCTACTCCTATGCCTTTAGACGAAATACGATGGCCTAAAACACTTCCTTCTTGAACCATAAAATGACACTTTTCCCAGTTAAGTGCCGAGTTTGAAGACTAACATCTTTCTAACACACCTGCACGATTATTTAAACTAGAATCAAAGGAGTCACCAAACACACTAAAATCATCCATAAATACTTCAACAAAATTTTTAATCATATCATGAAGGATAGAAAACATACATTTTTGAAAAGTACTACTAGGAGAATTACATAAACCAAAAGGCATGCGCCTATATGCAAATGTGCCGTATGGACAAGTAAAAGTGGTTTTCTCTTGATCTTTAGGGGCTATTGCAATTTGAAAATACCCTGAATAACCGTCGAGAAAGCAATAAAATGCATGTCTAGATAATCATTCGAGCATTTGATCAATGAAGGGTCTGAAAATGGTCTTCCCTAGTGGCTTCATTAAGTTTTCTATAATCAATACACATTTACCACCCCGTCACTAATCTAAAGGGAATTAATTCATTTTATTCATTTACGACTATAGTCATTCCCTCTTTCTCCGTCACTAATCTAAAGGGAATTAAATCATTTTATTCATTTACGACTATAGTCATTCCCCCTTTCTTTGGCACTACTTGTGTCGGGCTAACCCACTCACTATCACTGATGGGATATATTATCCCTGTATCTAAGAATTTTAAAACCTCCTTCTTAACTACCTCTTTTAAAGTTGGATTTAACTTCCTTTGGGACAAGGTTGTCTAATAGGCTTATAGGTGTCATTAAGGAGTATTTTACGCTTACAAACAGTATGACTTATGCCCCTTTTATGATCAATGCTGCATGCTATGGCTCCACGATGTTTCTTCAACACAAAGATTAATTTGCCCATTTCAATTTCAGAATGAGAAGCATTTACAATAACTGGATATGTATTATTCTCTCCTAGAAAAACATATTTAAAATGGGATGGCAATGGTTCGAGCTCAACCTTGGGGGGTTCTTTGGTCGGATACCTCCCTTTACCTTTATTCCTCAGGTTAATCTCCTCAATTACCTTTTCCATCTCATTATCCATTATGCTCTCTTTGTTGCTAGAGAATTTCCTCTTCATGGATGCTGTTCATGTCTTCAGCTTCTTTTTTCAGGGATTCCCAACAAAAATCATTAACCAAATCATCAATGATATCTATATTCATAACAGCGTCATATTCAACTAGAAATTTAAAGGAATCAAAAACATTAAAAGAAACAATATCAGTTGAATATCTATCATTGACTTTAATTTGAAAATTTTCAGCTTGGACATCAATGATGGCTCGCCTGGTGACCAAGAAAGGTCTTCCTAGTATGAGCACGGTTACCACATCTTCTTCCATATCAAGGACGATAAAATCTGGCGGTAGAAATACTTTCCCAACTTTGACAATAAGATCTTCCACTACACCTACCGGTTGCCTTACACTTCTATTGGGCAATTGGAGAGTGACGTTTGTTGGCATCAATCCTCTTCCATTTAACCTCTTAAAAGTAGAATGAGGCATGAGGTTAATAGAAGCTTCCAAGTCACATAAAGCTCAATGGAATGTCACTCCTCCAATCTCACATGGAATTGAAAACGAGTTGGGATCCATTGAGTTTAGGGGGAATATTTCACTAAATAATGGCACTACACCCTTCGTTCAAGCATAAAATTTTGTATCCCATCAATCTTCTCTTGCTGGATAATATCTGCTTCATAAACATAGCATAACTGGACATATTTTCTGTTGCTACTTAACAAAAGGAAGGTTAATTTCAATTTTCTTAAAAATTTCCAAAACTTTTTCATCTTTTTGTCCTTTTTCAGTCTTTGGGGAAAAGGTTTGCTTACCTGCTTACTTGTAGATGCTGATTGTTCCTCGGACTTACCGTGTTGATTAAGATCTTTAGATGGTTTGATATGTCCTCCTTTCCATTTGCACCATTCTTCATCTTTTTTGACTCATCATCTTCCACTTTCTTCGGTTCCAGCAATTTTCCACTCCTCAATGAGACCACTTAACATGTTTTCTCCCTTGGTTATTATCCCGTATGTTACGTATTGTATCACTCGGTAGTGTTCCCACTGGTCGCTCATTGTTTTTGCAAGCTATCTTTCCCAATTGCATCTCAAGATTTATTGTGGTAGCTTGCAAATTCTCATAATCCCTGTGCAATCTCTCAAAATCCCTTCTCAAATTATCATCATTGGGTACCTCATGATTCACATGTGTGGGATAATTTGGATTTTGAAAAGGCAGTCTTGGTTGTGGAGGCTGGATGAGTTGTTTGGACAGGATGGAATATTTTGGGGAATCCTTTAATGTGGTGGTACATACGATTTAGACAACGATGATTAATTGGACACGTTTCGTTGAGGTGCATTTGACTGAAATGATGGATTTTGAACATTTGCTTAGTTCGACTAGGAAAAGTTAGAATGGTTTTGCAAAGATGGGTTATATGTATTTCCATAATTGGTGGGCTGATTTCTTGAGGTAGAATTGTGATTTGAAATAAATTGAATCTGCTCACCTTGCACCATTGATGTTTCACAACAGCCATTTTGGCGATTTTCACCATAGAAATCACAATTCAAGATCCCTTGATTCATGATGGAAGCCTAATTTGGGAAATCTCAAAACATGAAAGTTGTAGCTCTATCTCTTATCTTTCTAAAACATCTTTAATCACCTCAATTAGACTTTGAAACTGTGTTAGAAGCGCTCCTCGCCGGTGCCTATTTTCCCAATTTGCAATTTTGTGAATCAGATGCTTGTAGAATCCTGTAAAACTTAAAACACAAAAGTTGTAGAAAACTTCTTTATATTTCTAAATCATCCAAAATCACAGAAATCGAAGCACGAACAAGGGAGTTATGTTTGATCTTCCGAACTGTATCCGATTTGCACCACACTAGTGAATGGTTTCCTCCAATATTGTGACCCATTTTAAGTTATTCTTCACTCAAACCCTAAAAAACTCAAAATAAACTATTTTATCTCAAAATTACTCAATCATTACTCATTACATTAAAACAGAGGTAAACGACACATAAAATATATGACATTTAGGAGTTTATCACTAACCATGTCCAACAACTTATGATTCCTTCACTTTATAACACCATTATGTTGCAGAGTACGTTGAAATTGCCAATTATTAGCGTATCCCTTTTTTTTTTTAACAAAATATCTTGAGCTAATTAGAGATATTCTAGATGTTATGAATACGAAGAGTTTTTATACTCCTTATTTTTTAAATTCTCAACCTTTGTTATAAAGCATTTGAATGTATCAAAACTTTAGAGTGCTGATAACAAAAAAATGTGAAAAGAAACAATCCGTAACGTGAGTAATCATTTATGAAGCCGTTATCATAACGTGAGGTTGTAACCTTTAATCCGTAAAGTTAAATCACTCATGTCTTAGGATCATTTTATTCTCACTCATGTCTTTTGGGAAATCAATTCATCTACGGATTTTCTTGCTAAGTTGGGAAGTAGTTCATCTCAAGTTCACTCAGTTTTTTAATTCTTCTATTGCTCCAATGGCCCTAAAAGGATTGCTCCAATTCTTCTATTAATTTAATGTTTGTGTTTCTTGTCATTCATTTCAGTTGTTCTTAAACTCTTCCAAGAAGGTATTGGTATAGTCCCCCTCCATGAACCTTATTTTATTATTATTAATAATAATCTTGGGAGTAGCACCCCTCTCCAACAATGTACCAGTGGTTAGCTAATTAAAAAAGGGTTAATTACATTTACCTCCCCTGAGGTTTGGACATATACAAACAAACCTTGTGGTTTGACAAAATTACAAATTTTCCCTTCTCACTAACTACCGTTAATGGAACTTTTAAAAGACTAAATTACCCTTATCATGTATTGCTTAATTAGTTCCTCAATTTTTTCCTAAAATCAAGAATAGTCCTCAGATTTTTTTTTTTATATTATCAATTTAGAACACAACTACCATCTCCCCCACCTCTATTCCACTTCACTGGTTCAATTCATAATACAAATCAGCAAAAAGATTCATAGAGATAGAAAAAAACTCATAAAAAAAAAACAACCACAAAATTTGGTTTGGGTCTGTAAAATTATAAAATTACGTGTATTCACAAAATTTGACGAAATAAGAAAAATAATTAAGAATGAAGAAGGGTATTTTGGAAATAAAGATATTCTTTTTTTTAATGATGTCAGGATTTTCTTAATGGTAGTTAATGGCAGGGTGGTACTTGTTAAATGTTTGGTCATTCAAGGGGTTGACTATAATTTTGTCCCAAACCATAGGGTCTGTTTAGTAATATGGTCAAACCTCAGGGGAGGTAAATGTAATTAACCCTTAAAACCCTCTGATTTTAGATCATCGGTCGGATTTCATTCTTTCTTTTTGGACCTAATAGTACATCAATGGCTTTTATTCATCACTTTGTATTTTTCACTTTGTATAGATACACTGATTGAATAATTAAGACACACATGTCTTGACTTTAACATTCCTGAGCCCACTTATGTCCTAGTAGACAAGTTTTAGAAGATAAGAGACCCTTTGGCCTTTTTGAAAGATTTGACTTAACAAAAAGTCAAGGCTTGCAATTGGAAGATTTTCAATGGTGAGAAAAGCCCACTAGCCCTTGTCTAGCCGATCTAGACATTATCTCTCATCCAATATGCCCTAATTCAACATTTTATGTAATTGATGTACAAGTAATTTCAGAAAAAGATAAAACAAAACAGTACTAGTATTATCAGATACACAATCTAACAAAAACAAACTATCCCTTATGATAATTCCACAACCTAACAGGGTATTTTGAAGACAAATAGATAGACTATTATTCTTGAAATTTAAAAATAAACCTAAGTTCACTAGTGTTAAAACTGAAAGTAGATTACATCGGACTATAGGTACATGGAGCATGTCATGAAGGAGAAGTGTGCGTTCATTGCACAAGTCTCTTATAATAGGTACATTTATGTGTGAACCACTTCCTCAACTCCATTACTCATCATGACAATAACTATGCTCGACGTTATCCAATAATAATCTAAAAATCTTGAATGACTGCAAGTCACGTGTTTTGTTGCTCCATTACTACAATCCCACTAAGGAGAGAATGAGTCACAAATACATGTGATCATGCAATAATTGGAAGAAAGGTTTAATTTAGGGCACACCATTTTGGGTTCAATACATTTCTGAGCCGAGTAAACCCTCTTTCCATAGTAAAAGAACTTACTACTATTAAATTTATCTTTCTTAGCACCATGTTTGCATCTTTGGCACTTGGTGCAATCCTTTTATAGCATGGTTAGTTTCCAATTCTAAGCCTTTGCAACTCTTTTCTTTTTCGTTCCTAGCTTGTGCAATAAATATAGCACCAAGGTTCACACATCTGCGCTCACATATCATTAAGGTCTAAATTTTCTCATTATTTGTGAGAATTAGCTTATCATGTTACATAGGTTTATGAAGTTACTTTATAATAGAAAAGACCCATTTCATTATTAGAGAGATCATAAACAGCTGATTTTTTTCACTTATGATGCTACACATAACCTAAAGTCCTCCACTATAGAGTATTTTGGGACCATCACATATTGATTGAAGTTTAGTACTAAGGCTTCAAGCCTGGTGGTTGTTGTGCAGCCAAATTCGACACACAGTCGATCCATATCTCTCTGTCGGTAGAGGAATGTGTTGAACCCCAGTTATGATAATCATGTTTTGATGATGACCAAATCGCACTAATGGTTTGAAAACAAGTGTGCAGAAAAATGGGTAAGTTCAAATGCAAATTGAATGATGATGATTATCCGAACAAAACAACCAGCAGATTCCACGGACGCAAATGACTGTCCGAAAGACAGAGCTTCGGAGGATGGTAATCGTCCGACACAAAGAATTTGAAGCAGTCTCGGACGAAGAACAACGTCCGATCATATTTCCAGAAGACTTTGCTTCTATCGGACGCATGTTCGGATGCATCCTCAGACGTCCGAACGAATACCCTCAGAGAACGGACGCATGGTTTAGCAGCGGCCGTTCGAATGGTCCAACGGCTAGTTCGTTCGGACGCACACCCACTGCATCAGCCGTCCGAAAGGTCTAACGGCTAGTTTCCCAGTAAACAGAAAATAGCCCTTGGAAAGTTGTTGGATGCAGATTTTGGGCAACTATAAATACCCCTAAGCCGGAAATAAATAATAAGGAACTACAACATTCAATACAAACACTTGTAAGAGCTATTTTGGGAGAAATAGGCTAAAATATTGTGGGTTGTATTGGGTTGAGTAGTATAGTTTTCTTGGCTCTTTCAAGTAGTGGGAATTAGTGTGAGCAAGAGTAGACTAGTGAGTGATCTTCAAGTGTCAGAGTGGAGGGATAACAAGTGTACAAAAGTGAGGTTGTAGTGTAAAACCCTTTGGCTCAACTAGAGGAACTTAGTTGGTGCAAGGGTGAGCCTACTTTGTGTACAAGAAGGTTATTGCCTCACCTTCTTTGTAGAGGCACTACTAGAGGATGTACTCCAAGCTTGAGAAGCTTGGGAGTTTGGTTTGATATTCTTTATCTCAATCTTTTATTTGTTCTTCAAGCTTTGATTGTTAAATATTTATCTTTGATCATTTGTGCTTAAGTATTCATTTGTTGCACAAAGTTTGTATTTTCATTAAGCACTTCAAAAGGTTTATTTTTTGAGACAACCTAATTCACCCCCCTCTTAGGTTGCTTTGGGGCCAACAGAATGGTCAAACTTTCATACTAGATCGATGTGCATGCAGCTTAAGAAAATAAAGCACGTAGTACGATGCCCCCCTTTTTTAGGCTTCGAAGGCCTCAAGATCTTTTCGATGTTGGGTCGTATTCCCAGTTTTGGGTGGAAACATGCTACTTTTTAGATGGTCCAATAGCTCTTGCTCATTTAGAATGTACATAACCTTCTTTTGTCACTATATTTAGGTCGACAATAATATTTTTTGGATGCCATTTCATTGATAATCATTGATCACAAATTTTATTTAAATACATATCCAATTAATACCAAAATAATCAAATATTGAATTTTCACCTATTTCTTTGATAAAAAATTTCTCTTTTTAGCTAATAATTATCTCTAAACTAAATATGTTCAACTAATTATCTGAATTATTTTAGCCCATAATGTTTAAGGAACAACTCCCACTTATCCACATGCAACATGAGTAACTAAACATACATAAATGAATTTATAAAGTAAACATGCCATTAATATTTTGATACCCAGATCCAAAATTAATAGAACTACGTATGAATTGGGTGCGTAAACACATCCCTTTACAAGGTTTCCATTCAAATAATGCATTGATGAAAATTGATTACATCAATTGGTTCCTACTAAATCAATCTAGTATTAATATAATGGGGATGCCACACCCTTTCTTATATACAAAATAATTTTGAGACAAATAAATAAATGAATTACAAAAATCCATGGGCATTTAAAGATATCATTGATTTAAGTAGGCAATTAAACTTATTAATTGGCAACAATTACGACATATAGATAAATAAACAAGTAGTTTTGCCTCACAGATAAAATATGTATGCAATCACAACAAATATGAATGCAATAATATGATACATATTTATCACATAGTTAAATGAATAATTAATTTTATCTCAAATATAAAATATATATGCAGGATTTAACTCCCAAGTTAAATGTAATTCATAACAAATACAAATCAAATAATATATCATGTATTTATCGCGTGGATAAATTAAATAGTTAATTTTATCTCAAACAAAAAATATATAAGAATTATTTAACAACTAAGTTAAATATAATTTATTTATCTATATAAAAAAATATGAATATAATATTGTGCCTAGAGTTTTAATTAATTTACCCAAAGGTATACAAATATAAAACCATTTTTTTTACTTTACATAAAATGAAAATTTTCTTTTAATTGAAGAAAATGAGGGTCAACACTAGAAAACACTAAATAATTAGGGTCAAAACTAGAAGGCCACAAACTTATGAGCCTTCTTTTGGAAACCTCCAAAATATTGGGGCCAGATACCTAGAGCCACAAACTTTTTTGAGGTAAGATATAAGAACTTCATAAATACTTAGGGGTTAAAGCAAGAGGGTTACAAAACTCTTGGGGGTAAAAAATTTAATTTTCAGAAGAGTGAACATTCACAACCACATCAACCAAAACTCCATAGCTGGCCATATTGCATTGCTCCTGGTAATTTTTTGACATTTGGCCCGGCCATTCATGACCGTTTGGCGACCACCATTTTTTATTTTAATAATATATTATTTATATAAGCAAAGCCTCAACTATTAGACTAAAGTCCTGTTCTGGTGGCCTAATTGTAAAGGTGAAGCCATGGTTGTGTACTTGTCATGAGTTCGAAACCCAACAACAAGCTATGCTCATTCTTTTTGGTCACAAAATTGTTGTTTTCTTCAAAAGAAAACACTTTAACCAACACTTAGTTGTGGATCAAATGGTTTAACCCAACACGTTTAAACCTGTCTAGATATAATCTTGACTCAACAATTCAATTGTCCCTTTTTTATTTATTTGTTTTGTTTCATGGGATAATTAAAAGCAAATTTTTTTCATCTGAAACAAAACATTTTTTCTTTTCATTATTTCTTTTGTTGATCCAGTAAAGAACACATTTTTTTCTCAACAATATGCGAAAGAAAACAGATTTCTTTACATGTATATGTATGCGTACAATTGTACATATATGGCACGAAGAATTCATGGATGAAAACTCGCCTATATGCTCTGATACTAATATTCGTATAATTTAATTCGATCAAGAAATTATGCCTTTAAAATTTTTTCTTTATCATCCAGGACAAAAAATGGCGACTAGTTTAACGAATCCATTTTTCAATCCACGGTTATGCAACGACAATCACCTTTCTCGTATGAATGGTATGTTACTAGTGCCACCAACAATTTCCACAGTTCAAATTCTATGAGTCTATGATGATTTCTCTAGGAGGAATGTGTCTAGTGATTTGTACCGGGTAGGAGTTGGGAAGAATAGAAAAATTAAGAGTTGAGAATATCAGAAAAATTAAAAGTATTTTTTCTTCTCTGACCAATAAGTCTTTCTATACTAGTTGGTTTGACAGAGTTAGAACTATGTATAACTGGGACAACTTTTTCAACCTCAACTTGATGAGACCTAGTAACAATCCATTTGGTCAACAGTAATTATGACATACATAATTATCTTGACTCAGTATTTATCACCTATAATTGGTTGGTTGTTATTAGAACATATCTCACAAATAAATAATTTATCAAATTAACTATCCATGTTGTAAGTCATATTTAAATATAACAAATCACCCAAACACTCCTAACAAATCCACGACCCACCACCTTTACCACCCATCTCAAACAATCAATTCACCCCTTCCAATAAGAATCAACACTCCTTGTACTCCAAATATTAACGTAGCATAATTGTTTCTCTTGAGTGCCAAAGAAACCACATCCACAAAGGTTGGATTTTGGATATTTATTTCTTTTCAGGGAGACATTGGGAGCGGGTTTGTTTTAGTTTGAAGTGTTTCTTTAGGGTTTCTTCTTTCTTTCCATTATTTGAAGTTTGAGAGCATAAATCTCATGAAGGACTGAGTTTTGGTTGATAATGGGATTTTAGCCCTCAGTAATATAACTTAAATCTACAAGACTAGCAATTGAATAAAATCCCAGTTGAAATTAATAAGAATCAATGCACTAGCTCACTTTTTCCCATAAAAAACTAATTATATATCGACTACTCGTTTATTTTTGTTCTTGTTACTTATTACATTTAGGTAGTTCTATTAGGTTAAATAGTATTACAAACAACTATCCTCTATATTATGGTTTAAATTAGTTATAATTCATATAAATTGGTAATTGTTCAACAAATTTATCATGAGAATGATATCTAATTCACCCTATTGTATGTTGGTACTCCGTATAATTGTGAGAGCGACCTAGAAAGAAGCGGTCAATTATATGAACCCTAGGCTCCTTAATGCTACGAGAAAAATGAACGTAAGTAATTTTTCCGATTTGAAATAGGGGAAGTATTTAGGCCATTTGTTACGGTCTCTTCTCACTCAAAATGGTAAAAATGCTTTTTGGATAAGTAGGGAATCTTAGAAAGGAGATTGTATTGATAATTTAATCTTTGTTACGAATGCCCCTGACCATCAATGGGCACCATATGGACTATGTTGACAACTAATAATAACTTGTTAAGGGTCTTATGTCAAAAAATTTTGAGAAATGAATGTTTAGCCCAAGGCACTCATATATCAAAGAATTTAGTGTGCCTAGAAAAAAGATGTTAAATTACTCTAACAGAAGGACCTCAAACTCTACCAACAACAAAGATGGAATCTACTAACACAGATGTGACACTTTGTCGAGATGGCTTTCACTTCATTTGGCGTGCATGCCAAGGGAGCTAGAAAGATAACCAGCTAACATATCTTCTCCAGGATCTGCAAGTATATGTACGACAACAAAAGAATTATTGAAGGATATTGGGGAAATGATGAGAAAAAAGAGGAAAAATAAGGAGGAAAAGGAAAGAGAAAAATAGCTAAACAAAGAAGTGAAAGTAGCCAGATTAAAATAGAAGAAGACATTTCTAACATGGGAAGTAATTCGTCATCTTAGATCACTTGAGATTGCTCGAGTTAGCTTGTTGAATTTGATATTCTCGAAGAAGGAAGGATAAGAAAAACTCCAATTTAGAGCTTGCCCACAACTGCATTTCTCCATTGAAGACACGTCTTTACCTTAAACAGCAACCCATTCTACCTCTATTTTGTCCCTGTTGGCATTGTAAACCTATGTTCACTGATTTCTATTGCTGCAAGATAATATATAATCCTCATAGCTGTAGTATACTTGTGTATTACTGCTAATGTCATGGGATGATTTTGTTTGTTTTAAAATCATTTTGAAAGTACACATAATCAACCATTTCAGATTCTATTAGATATTATGCGACCCTAACTCAAAACTCTATGGAAAAAAGGAGAATTTGTTGCACCATCAACCGCACTCTAGTCAACTGTGCACTTCTTCCCTAACTGTGTAATTTTTAAGAGAGTATGAGAAAGTCTAAAAAACTTATTGACAGTATACAGTGAGTACTCTATGATCTTCCAATACTATTCATATTGTTATTATTTTTTTTTCAAATATGATTTTATGTATAAATATTTATTCCTTTAATTTTATAATTTTGTTGACTGGTATAACTCTAAAATCAGGACTGATTTTAGAGAAATGTTTTTATGATTTATTGTTGGGGTAATCATACATTTTATACCAATTACCAAAATGTACATGCTTTGTGCTATGCTTACGTGGATTAAATTTACTATTTGAAAGAAATTACAGAAAGCTAATTTACGTAGAGCATAATATTTAGAAATTACAACCCTTAAAACTTGTAGGTAAATTTCTTAAAGCGAATGGGTAATTATATAAAAATAAAAATACTAGACATCTAATTCTCATCATGCATGTATTGTTTGATAGTATGTAGAGGATATGGCACCGTATGGATTGCTCTTTTTCTTACATTTTTCCAATTATTTAGTTTGCTATTTACATTATTTTTTGTAGTAATCTAAAAAGCTATTTGGTCGGGTTTACATTTTTTGGTCAATTTTTCCATCTTGCAATATTCATTATTTCAACTATACAAACTACTATTTCAACTGTTCACCATTATTTGCAGTATTCATGTATACACGTATTTTACTATTTATACATACTTGCACCATTTTTTTTTTCTATTCATTACCATCCACTGGGCTGAATTTTTTCCAACAATGAAAAATGGAAATATAGGTTCGAACTTCCAAACCCAACCATAGGATGGGAAGTTCGAACTACGGGCCAGAAAGTAGAGTTTGAAAAGATATAAAGGTTCAGACGTTCAAATCTAGGATAGGAAGCTCGAACTATAGACCAGAAAGCAGAGTTTAAAGAGATATACAATGTTTGGACTCCCAAACCTAGGTTCAAGAGTTCGAAGTATGGGCGAAAAAGTAGAATTTAAAACAATTATTAAGTTTGGACTTTCGAACCTATGTTGTGGAATTCGAACTGTAGGTGAAAAAATTATAATTTTTAAATTATATTTTTATTTTTATTAAAGAAGTACATGTTTAGTATATGCATAAAGGTATGTCTTTTTTTCCGAGATTTGAATTTTGAATGACAATGAGGTCACTACCTTTGTGTCTGGTTTTAATACTTTATTTTATAGTGAAAAAAAGTGAATCGGATTGAAGACTTTGATATTAGTAATTTCGTTCGACTTTCACGTACGTATTTTGTCTTTTAGTACAAAAAAAAATATTATCCAAACATTTATGTATCAAATAATGATTTGCATTATTTACTATCCAAATACTTATTTAAATTTTTTTGCTATTAGCCAAATAACTCAAATAATGTCTCGAATAATATGCCAAAATAATATCCCAATAATGCAATCCATAATATTTATATGGTTTGCATTTTGCACCCCTAAACTTATACTCAATTCTTACTTTGCACCCCGAAGTTAGTTTCGGATACTTTGCACACTCACCTCTCAAATTTTTCTCAGTTTAGTCCATTTTTTAACACCTTCAAAAAATTAACAGAATTTTGCTTTTGTACCCAAGAACATTATTGTACATACTATTATATTTGTCGTATACATAGAAAAATTCTATTAATTTTTGAGACATTGTTAAAAAAATATTGAAATGGGACGAATTTGAGAGTTCAGGATATAAAGTATCCGAAACTAAAGTTTGGAGTGCAAAGTGAGAATAGGATATAAATTAAAGGGTGCAAAATTGAATTTGCCCTATTTATATAGTAATTCTAGAGATAAACTGTATAGATGTGTATAAAAGTAGTACTAAATACCAATAATATATTTTTAATAAAGCTAAGCAATTCAAGTTATTGAATTTCATTTTTATTGCATACTCCACAAATTTCTAGTTATCCAGAATAGCATGCAGTTACATAGATAATACATTACGGTCGGACTCAAATAGTAACTTTTTTCACAAGTTCTTTCGAGATGAACCATATTCATAACCTCTAATGACACATTATGGTTCAATTTAAATTGTACTTATTTTTGCAAAGTCAAGGCATTTCTTTCCATCATGAGCATTTCCAAACAAAAGTGCCATATTATCTTGAAATATAACTTCGCGGTAGAGAGGTCCACCATCGAGTTCCACCTGCTGAGGCAACGAACCTATCTTTGCAGTTGGCGTCGGAGAACAAAAAGCTGGTATAGAAACTCTTGCTACGCACTCTATGTTCAGCACTTATGTACTTTCCATTGCTCAGGATCTAGGTATACAAAAGAAATGATTTAAGTTCATATTTTTTTAATAAAAAGGAAAAAAAATTATACTCCCTCCATTCTATTGAAAATGTCATGTTTCTCATTTTTTCCTTGTTTTAAAATATTTGTCATGTTTAAAAAGTCAAAGTATAATTATTAAATCTTTTTCACTTTTATCTTTTGTCTTTTTGTGGAGACAGAATGATACACCATCCAAAATTTGAATTTTGGAAGATAAAATAGGAAAGATTTAAATAACTATTACTATCAACACACTATTCTTAATAAGTTGAATTCTTCAAAAATGACAAAAATTATGGGATGGAGGGAGTAGTTGAATATTACTTTATTGGGTTAATTATATTTACCTCTTTGGAAGTTCAGCCAAATTACCAAACAAATCTTGAGATTTGACAAAATAATAGTCAACCCCATAACTGTCCAAATGTTTTAACATAAAGCCTCTTAGCGTCAAAATAAATTCAATCCCAACTTATTTCCTGGTTGTAATTTAACAAATTCAAAGAAAGGCTTCTAAAATTGTTAACCAGCTTTTCAATTATCCATTGAAATATCTTCTTCCCAGAAACAGTTCAAACAAAGAAAAGAGCCAACAACCAAAGAATAACGTGGTAAATTAGTATTCATGTTGGATACTCAGTCACAAAGTAAATCAATTCAACCTACAGATTAGATTCTCCTCTCCGTTCAAATCTGCAAGATTGTTTTGCAATTTTTCTACCATCCATGTAACGTCTTTCATTTATGTCAATATTCCATTTCAATCCCTGGCACTGGTGTGGTGTGGAAACTTAGAAAAAAGGGACCAGGGAAAGGACTATGGAATGCAGAGGGAGAGGAGAGAAGATGGTGATCAGGGGACAGAGACGAGGAAATATGAATGAAAATTATTTTGGTGGGCCCATATAGAAATTGGAAGCTACTCGGGGAGGGCATTTTGGATCTGTGGTTATTTGGGCATTTAATTGATTCCGTTATACAGATTTAACAAATGTGACTTGATGGGGGGTTTTGTTGTTTTATCAAACCTTAGGATTTTTTGATAGTTCTCTGGTCAAAGTTCAAGGGAAATAAGTGTAATTAATCCTACTTTATCAGTAATTCAAGCAAGTAGTTGTTTTTCTTTTCGTTTAATAGTATTTTGATTTAATAAGTGATCAACCGAATTTGATTAATGGAGAAGGGGTCTTTAATAAATGCTTATCTATTCAAATTTCAACAAATTATATTATAATTTTAAATAAACTATAGATTTTATTTTATAGTTTGAACAAATAGGGGAGATAATATAATTAATTGAAAATGCATAATTTGTCATAGACAAACAAACGTTTTGGCCTAATTAATTAGTAGCATAAAAGACATAACATATACTACAGTTTAATATATTGACACTCGCGTCTTAATTAGTAGCATAATACTACAGTTCAAGTTACTAGTCGCTCCACCTTTTTGCTAAAAGTCGATGGATCACTCGCTTCTTTTCTTTAATATATTGACAACTCCTTTTCTTATAAATAAACGTTTGGCCTAATTAATTAGTAGCATAAAGAAATGAATCATAATATATACTACATTTTATTTACGAAATTATTGTAGTATACTTTAAATGCTTTGTACTATACAAATTTTTAAAACAAACATGATAGTTGTTTTGTTATATTACAATTGCATTTAATTTGTCATGCATGTACTTTTAATTTTATTTCTATGATTTTCTATTTTTATAAAAAAAATTCATTGTTAAGTTTGTTGCTAAACATATTTTTATTAAAATAATATAAACAAATTCGTCGCTAAAGTCATCCCAATTTTTCAACAATAAAAGTTGTCACAAAGGTAATTGCTATGATCATCAAAATACTCATCATAGAACCCATTGCAAATCCTGTTGCTAAATTCGTCACCAAAATCATCGCAAAACTAATTTCTAATACCATCACCAAACTCATTGTTAAATCTTTGTTGCTACGTCTGTCACCAAATTCCTTGAAAACAACATTGCAAACTTCGTCACTAAGGTCGTTGCTAAAATAGCAACGATCTAACTTTTTCATCACTAGCAGTGATTTACGACAGCCAAAAAAGCAACATCACTGTTTTCTTTGTTAAATTCGTTGCTTTATCTGTTAGAGACAAAAAATTTATTAATATTTGTCGCTAAATAAGTCACTAAAAATGTATTTTTTTGTAGTGTACTAATTGCTTTTGACATTTTAAACCCTACTTTATTTTTGTATGCAATAAAGTAGTCCCATAAGATGGTGTGCATGAAATACGATATAAAATTATTCAATCCAAACATTATAAAAAAAGTTAAATTAAGATAAACTCCTATGTGGCATGGAATTGAAACCTACAACCATTATCCTATGTGGCATGGAATTGAAACCTACAACCATTACATATTTTATAAATATACCTTAAACTCACATGTGGTTTGGACTAAAGAGCAAAACAAATAGAAAGCATCTAAATTAACTGTATTTGAAAAACAAACACTCCAAATGTGAGTTTTATTGAAAAACATAAATTATTTTGATCAAAATACCCTTCTATGACCAAAAAAAGTTGCATTATACTATCACCATCCACCAACACCACTACCTACAACCTCTCGGCTTTAGTCCTTCCTCCTCTCCTAGCCCTTAGGCCCTTCCCATACAGCTCCCTTCTCATTCCTTCCCATTAGACATCTCCCTAACCCTTCCCTTTCCCCAACATCAGCAACCCTTCCAATCCCAGCCACCTCTTTCACCGTGATTTTTTTTAAAAAAAGAAACAATCTTTGATTTGGTTTGCAGAGATGCTAATCCCACTTTTATTGGTGATTTTTGGTCTTTTTTAGGCATAGATGGATGGAGGATGTGATAGAGGAGGAGGATTGCTGGTGGTGAGTCTAGTGACTGTTGGTAGTTACAGATGGTAGAGAGGGAAGGGGAGAGCTGCCCAGTTGCTGTTGGTGGTAGTGGGTCAACAAGTCAGAGACCCATCTAGATAACAATAATTTGAGGATACTCTAGTAATTTTAGTAAAATCCATTAGTTTGGATAATTTCCACCCATATAACCTTTCAATAATCTAGTAAATACATAGTGGTTTAAGGTATATTTCCAACATATAGAAGGTTTATAGGTCAAAGAGCTATACCACATGGGAGTTTACAGTAATTTATCCCTATAAAAAATAATTAGAGGCTAATTTTGTATGGCTTTGTAGCATTATGGTGAAAATTATCCAAACAGAAATATGGGAAAAATACAATTTTCGTCCTTCATGCTTGGCATTTATATATTACTCATCCCCAAAATTCGTTGATGATATATAAAGTGTTCGTCTAATAGAATAATGACATATGTTTCAAGGTCCAACTAAGAGTAGTCTTGTAAAACAACCATGGTCTTCGATCAGCTAACCGCCTCGGTCTGACCCAAAAGAGGTCGGAGGTTCTGACCATGAGACCGGGCACCTTAGCCTATAAATACTTAATGATAGTATATAGAAAAGCAAAAGAAAAAGATAAACAAGTTAACTCCACAAGGCCATACAAATAAACACATGCTATGAACCAAATACACATACACCTCTCCATCTGTCTCTTCTATCTCTATCTATCTTTCTCTCTCTAGAGCAATCTGTGTTTCATCTTTCGTATAAAACCAATTTGATCCTTTATGTTCTATATTTTATGCAATTCAAGACGTTTAACGAAAAATTAAAATTTCTTGATAAAAATGACCACACATAAATATCATGGCTGATCAGAAAAAAATCAAAAAGAAAATAGAAAAACTTGATCTAAAATGACGTCGTTTTGAAGAAATTATCATTTTTACTTATATTTCTGCTTCTTCAATACAATATGATTTTGAACAAACCGTCATTTCTTTTATTGTTTTTGTATCTTCAAAATAACGTTATTTTGAAAATGTTTAAACTTGGAATAGTGGTTTGATGGAACAAGTAGTAGTTGACAGTGTGCTTGGACATTGTTTTGATGCCACCACCAAAAAGTGTATATCCTGATCTTTTTTTAAAGTGTATTTTCCGAACTCGAGTTTTAGTGAGATCATGAATTTGGCCTCATATTTGGCCAAAAAAAAGCAAAAATTAGTCAAACTAGCCTAGACAGCCTTGTTTCTTCCTCTCTTATTTCGTACAGAATCAACACTAAATTCGACGTCAAACAATAATGTTAATAAGGACATGTTTGTTACATTTGGGAATTGGAATCGGAACTGAAATCATAAACCTTATTATCAGTATGAGTTTATATCATTACTCCTTGCTTGTTTGGTTTGGTTTGGATAAGAAATGAGTTTCATTATATTGATAAGTTAATCAACTTGAAACCCACATCACAAGTGGAAAATAAAAGCGAGTATTTTCCAAACATTTTAGTTCAAAATTCTAATAGTGATTAACTAAACAACATCAATAGGTATTATTAATATTGATTCTCATTCCTTCCCTTCATACCCATAAATAAAACAATTCCTAATTGTTTGTGACAACGAGTAGATTAAGATTACAACAAGGATTCAACCATTGAAACACACAAAATACATGAACAAACACATTTACGGTTTTATCACCTCAAAAGGTAGTACTCATTTCGTCCCATTGAAAGTGTCATACTTTCCCTTTTGGTCTGTCTCAAAATTTTTGTCACTTCCTTATTTGGCAAAAAAAATGTGTACAAATTTCCAACTTGTGCTCTGATTCTATACCACTAATAAATGTACCCTACAAATTGTATTCTCTCTCCATTCCATTGAAAGTGTCATACATTTTATTTGGGACGTCCCAAAACATTTGTCATGTTAACTAAGTCAAAGTAATATTCTATTTCTTTTTCCAATATTGTCATGCCTTTACTTTTTGATAATGCTATGTTTCAAATTCAAAATTTGAAAATTGGGGGCAAAATTAGAAAGCAAAACACTAATATCACAATCAAACCACTATTATTAAGAAGTTGAATTCTCAAAATGTGACAAAAAATATAAAACGGATGGAGTAGAATCCTTTTGCCATGCATTTAAAATGCGTGATGAACACATATGGTCAATTCAACAAATGTAATATAAACTCGAGACCATGACTGAATCGATTTTAAGGGGACAAGTTGATTGATAAATCTACCAAACTAGAGTTATATATACTCTAAACTTTAGCATTTTTGCCTTAGTTTCAAACTTTTTTATGGTTTATGTGCAATTTTTGCTTATTTTTACTTTCATGTTCTAGATTGTATTAGTTTATGTTAATTTGGTATTTTTGATGTTATTTTAGTATTTTTATCTAACTAATAAAGTGTATTTATGAGTAGGGTTTATGTGGAGAAAATGGTGCAATAATCGCAATTAATAAAAAACGAGCCAAAAGCATCTGTAATTGTAGTTATCGCATTCAATGACCATGTTTATCAAGTCTATGAAGCTACTGGAAATTTAAGCACAGTCTAATAACTGCGGTCATTGGCTATCAAAAGTCAAAAAATTTTCTAAGTATCAGTGATTGTTATCACCGATTTTAAGAAGGAAAATTGTAACCGCGATTTTCAACACTTGGTAGCAACGATTTTGTGCACGATTTAAGAATTGTGTGATGATTAGGGGTAAAATAGTCCAGACCATGGCAAATTCTAGCTGCAACTTTTCCCACTCAACCCTAGCACTATAAATTCTTCTTGTAAGACTCTTTGGAGGCTAGGTAGAGTAGAAATAGGATTGATAGAAGACTTAGATTAGGATAGTTTTTCTCCATTTTTCCTCCCTATTTTGGGAGGATTTTCTTAGATTAGGTATAGATTAGTGTAGTTTTAAAAATCGTAGTTGTAGATTAAAGACTCTTGGTGTAAGTTCTCTTTAATTTATGTCTAATTTCGTTTGTTTTGTGCTAATTTAGTGTAGTTTAGTTTAAATACTTTCCTTTACATGCTTCCTTAGAGTAAATTGTAGATTAGTTTGTTAGCTCTCTTGAGCATGCTTTCTTAGAGTAATTTATAGGTAGTGAATTCAAATGCTTTCTTAAATTGCTCACTTTTACATGATTTCTTGAATATTTCATTGGAATTGTTTTTTATAAGTAATTTGTAGCTTAGATTAGTTAATTAGTATAATTTACTTTATGGGCTTTCCTTAAAAATGCTTTCTTTGTAGTAATTTGTGCTTAGATTTGTTAGTTAGAGTAGAGTAGTTAATGGTTTTAAACTATTATTACTGGTTAGTGACAAGTAGCAGTTGATTAGTTTATTGCTCCCTTAAGATGCTTTCCCTATTACTTGCTTTCTTTAATTGTCTTCCAAAATGCCCTCTTTTTGCAAGCCTTCTTTAATTGTTTTCTTCAAATTGCTTTCTTTAGGGTTAATTTTTAATTAGAATTAGATTAGTCTTTAAATTGCTTTTCTTAGTCTTTCAAATCGTAGTTTTAACTAAATTCACTTTAAAATTAATCACCTCAACAAATAATCAACCCAAATAATCGGTAATCACCAACCAATCATTGTAGATTTGATTCCTACTTCCCTGTACTATTAGTTAACAACCGTATACTTGCAGAATGTAGTCTGGTTAGTAATAGGATTTAAGTGTTTTATAAATGATATAGCTAAGTAAGTTTTTCTGAAAGGCATCATTGATCCCACATGCTTGACTTCCAATTATTAGACATTAAACTATAACCAAAGTAACTTAAAATGGTAAATAGAAGTCATACATGTCACCATCTTTACACTATTATTAAAACGTTAGAATATCGAAAAGTAACTAAAATTTCTGAATGGAAGGAGTACTTTTTCCAAAAAAAAAAAAGAGTACCCAAAATTTTGTTTATTGCAAGTTTTAAAATAAGTTTTTATCTTTTTTACTTAACGGCTACATTGACTTGCACATGGCCACTTTATGTTAAAGAACCTCATTTTTTAGTAAAATATCTTACTTTGCCTAAAAGTTGAAATGTTGTTGGACGAAGTAAATTATGCAAAAAAAATTTTGGGAAACAGTGTTGCACCATTAATACCAAATAAGAGACACCAAAACTATAATTTTCTCATAAAAATCTCAGTGTAATATGTCACTAAACCAATATTTTCTAAACCAAAAATAGTTCTAACCTGCCTTCATAGGATTGCAATATACTTAAAAGACTAGACATCAAGAATTTTCCACATTAGTAGGAGATATGAGTTTTCCCTGATATGCATATATACACATATATATACATATGCGAAATGTAGAAAAAGACAAGTTATACAAGAATAACAAATGAATCTATTGATGTTCATCATCTCTAATTTTATTTATTTCTTTTTTGGCACCATTAAACCAAGCATGAACAAGCATGCAAAATAGTTGTTTACAACATCTTTTAAAACACTTAACTTAATATATATATATATAAAACACAACAAGATACACAAGTAAATGGATGCATGAATTATTCCTTAGAAAAAAAATACACACTCTAAGATGGCAAAATTAATTTAAAGACACAAAATATTACTTAAAAAAAAAAACTAAGTTGATTAAGAAAATCATATAAAAAATCACAAATTCAAATCCACTTGCTAAAGTCACTCTACGTGTCAAGATCACAACGAATCACAAACCCCATAATTTTAGATCATCGCTTACCATATTTTGTTTCTTATTTCCAAAGCTAGTGACACATCAGTGACTTTGTTCACTTTGTTAGTAGATTATTCCAAATTGAGTCATTTACTAATTTGTTTGTCTTTTTTGTCTCTTTGTAAGTTTTTTGGTATTTGTGCACAATTAAGACCTTAAAAGCATTGTAGGCCTACTTTACTATAGTGGTGGTATAATGGCAGAAATTTTATGCCATTTATGAATTAGGGAAGTATTTAGGTAGATCCGATCTTTTAACTCACTTATAAACCCTCTCATGTAGTTATGGAATAAATGACATCAGCAAGAAAGATTTTATAAAATTTAGAGTTAAATCCACTTTGGCCTCCTAAACTTGTCACTATTTATCATATTGTACTTTGACTAATTTTTTTATTACTTTTCCCTATAAAGTGTTTGTCTTTTGACGGTTCATTCCAAGATTTGATCAAAGTTAGAAAAGTAATGGGATGGCGGCATGTTTTAAACATATGCACCACTGACGCTTCTTACACTACACTAATGACTAATGGTGGATGGAGACAAGGGTGGCCATCTCTTAAGAATTATATAATTATATTTTTTATGTAATTTTTTTAAAAATTTTAACTATAACTTTATAAAAATTATACTTTGCACCCCTAAAGTTGTTGGGTTCATGTTAGGTTTAAATTGTCCCAAATTAGTTTAAAAGAGAAATAAAGAGCACTTAATATATATGTTATACTCAAAACCTACTGGTTGAAACTTTTAGGTCAAAGTTGGGTTCCAACCTATGTATTGGGCCTCTTTTGGTGAGCTCTCTCATGGTATTTTCTTCCCAACAATGGTATTAGAGCTTCTGGTTACGACCCGGGTTACTTGTTTGTAAGTGACCAGTGTCTTCTCGTTGTTAGGCCAGTAAATGTTCTCTTTTGGGGGTTGAGTCGCAATCATTCTTTTCTTAGCGTCGGGTTGTAGAGTTAAGAAGAGTGGGCCTAGTGGACCATGAGCCAAGCGTTTGGCCAGGGGTCTGGATCTTTGTTCACAGCGGGAAGTAAAATTGAAGAAGAGTAGGTCCGTGAGTTAGTTAATGAAGAATTTGGGCTTGCATAGAGTTTGAAGGTGGGTTTGATGAGAAGTTTTGTTTCAATGTGGGAATATGCCCATGAAAGGAAAGATTGTTCGGTTCATGGATAAATTTAAGTTATCGCACATTGGTTTGAGAGAGAAATAATTAGCACTTAATATATAGGTTGGGATCAAGGTCTACTGCTTAAGGTCTACTGCTTAATTTTGCAGGTCAAGATTGCGTTCGAACTTATATATTGGGCTTCTTTTGTGGGCTGTTTCATGGTATGTTTTTCCCAGCAAAAGTTTTATAACAAGTGTGAAATTGTCCCTGGAATATAAACTGATATAAGTTTTGCCCCCTTAAGTCCCAACTCCTAACTGCCCCTTCTCGCATGCATAGAATCAACCCACATTCCATTACTTTTCTTGCTTCTATTAAATTTTGGGATGAAGTGTCATTAATTAAAAACACCTTAAGGTGACAATGTGATCAAAAAATTAGATTGGGGTATAAAGTGAAAAATGGTAATGGGTTTAGGAGGTCAAAGTGAATTTAACCCTAAAATTTAATCATAATCACAGAATTCAAAATTGGATCTATCTAAATATTTTTTAATAAATTATATCATGTATTCCAAAATCAGGAAGAATAAAACAAATAGCACCAAAGTTCAAAGTTTCAGTATTCAATAGATTTTCTCTCTGATTTGGATTAGGTGAGAAGAGTAAACATGCATTTTGTTTGTCAACTATGTTTGCTGCTTGATAGGTGATGAAGCTAGAATTATATTCTAGGAGGAGAGAGAAAGTGGAAGAACCGAATAGCAAGAGTGTGTTTGATTATCTGAACTCTGGATCCTTTTTAGTAGTACCCAAGCCCCTTATTTATAGATTTACACGAAGAGGCTTAAGGCTATCTCTATGCTAGCTCAGCTGAAGCTGAATTACATAATTGCCCTTAATGAAGTTGCCACGTAGGTTAAATAGCACTTCTAGAAGAATCTAGGTAAGATGCTATGTGTTACTAATCCACATCATCATTAGTCCCCTCGGCTAGGTATTGAGCCTCACGGATAGGGGCCGAGCCGAAAACAACTGTTCGCAGTCCCCGACCGAAAATAACCAAAACTTTTATATCGAGTCCGAGGTGCAGAACTTTGGAGTACTCTCGTACCGTACCCGCCTATCCGAGGTCATAAAACGACCCTTGGATCCTCGACAGAACGTAACTGCAACATTTACTCAAGGGTGATGCTTTCGCTAAGTCCCAATGCACTGAACTTCCATTTATTGCACTGCATTATTTGCTCTGATTTTGCCGTAAAATGCCTCGTTTCACACACCGCAACACCTGAGATTCAGCCTGGTAAGAGACAATGAATCCCAAGAATTTTCCCGAGGGGACCCCAAATGTACATTTTTGGGGATTCAGCCTCATTTGGATGGATCTTAATGTTTCAAATGTTTCCCTGAGATCTTCCAGGGTTTCCTCATATGTTCGGCTTTTGACCACCATGTCATCAATATATACCTCCATGTTTCCTCCTATTTGGGATTTGAAGGTTTTATTGACGAGGCACTGGTATGTAGCTCAGCATTTTTGAGTCCGAAGGGCATCGTAGTGTAGCACTACGTGCCTCGGTCAGTGATGAAAAAGGTTTTCTCTTCATCTTCACTAGCCATGTATATTTGATGGTTGCCCTTGAATTCATCTAAAAAATATAAAATGTAAAATCTAACAAATGAATCTACTACTGTATCGATCCGGGGGTACGGATAACTATTCTTTGGACAGGCTTTATTAAGATCAGTAAAATCTTGGCACATTCGCCAAGAAGAGTCTGGTTTTGTTACAAGGACTAGATTACAAACACAGGTGGGATACAATACTTCTCTAATCAATCTGGCTATCAAAAGTTTATCCACCTCGGCTTCGATTATTAAGCTGCGCTCTAGACCGAAGAGGCGCTTCTTCTGCTTCACTGGTTTGTATGCCGGACCCACTCCAATTTCGACTTTGTGTTCAATTATTTCCCTAGGGACGCAGGGCATGTCTTCGACGGTCCAAGCGAACACGTCCTTGTATTCGGCTAAAAGCCTGAAGAGAACGGCCTTAAACTTTGCTAAGAGAATAGCACAAATCTTGATTTTCCGATCAGGGAGGCTCGAATCTAGTGATATCTCCTCAATTTGAACCTCATCATGGGGTTCAATCTTTGCTTTGCCCTTTTCCTTGTGCTCTGGAGGTTCGGGGATTTCAATAGCTCATAGCCGGGGCTGCCCAATCTCTTTCCCCTCCTTCTGACTTATCAAAGCCTCTTCGAAGCCGTCACAGGTGGATGAGGCATCAAAGGTTTCTAAGTAAGCCTTGTCAGCAATGGACATCGTTTGCGATTGGGACCGCAAGAACATCATATAGCAGGCTCGGGCCACTTGTTGGCTGCCAATGACTGTTCCTTCAGACCCATCTCTCAACATGAATTTTATCCCAATATAGAATACGGAGGGAAGGATTCTGTAGTGAGCGTGTACTGTATGGGTCGGCCGATTACCATATTGTAGGAGCTGTCCCTTTTGACGATGACGAAATTGGTCATCTCAATTCTGTGCTTCGGGAGAGCTCCGAGGCACAGTGGAAGCATTATTTGTCCCTCTGGCACGACCTAGTCTCCGGTGAAGCCAACCAATGGAGTCTTGAAAGGTTTTATCAAAGAATGATCCATATGCATTTTGACATAAGCATCCCAAAAGATTATGTCCGCCGAACTTCCGGTGTAGACGAACACGCGGAGCATTTCATATCCCGCCACATTTACGTGAATTACCGCGGGGTCATTGTGTGGCATTCGGCTAGGGACGGGGTCCTCGGAGGTGTATCCTAGGCTCAAAAATGGCTTCAGTCGCTTTTCCCCATCCTCGCCGCCCGAAGGAATATTCCGTGCATACTTTTTTCAGGCATTGTTTGAGTCTCCGGTCGCCGGGCCTCCTGCAATTGTGTTTATCACCCTGGCTACGCGGATTTGTTCTTCTTGAATTTGCCTCGGGATTATTTCTGTTCTGGCCGCCTCGGATCTATTGACAAGGTGGCGGTCGAGGTTACGCCAGATTTCTTTGGTTGGTAGTGTTCCTTTGGAACTCTACCGTAGTTCGGTAGATGAACTGCTGTAAATGTCCTTCCTGGATGGCCTTCTTGATTTCAACTTTCAAATGGTTGCATGCCTCGGTATCATGACCGTGTTGACCATGAAAAGCGCAGTACTTTGATCGGTCTCTTTTGTCCGAGGCTGAGACCATTTGAGGAGGTGGCTCTAGGAGGCCCAGGTGTTGTACTTGGTATAATATTTCCCTCCTTGACACATTGAGAGGTGTCAAGTCAGCATCGGGATGGCTCCTTGTTCGCGGGGGCCGGTTCCTGATGTTGTTGCCCGGGAAGACCACCTGTTTCGCCATAGGTGTGGCTCCGGAATAGCTCAACCTGTCAGCGACCCTCAGCTTTTCCGAGGATAAGGGGTTCGGAGGCTTCAGGGCTTTTTGTCTTTGTGTAATTCGTAGAGTTTCCTTTTTGTCCTGTTTGACTCTTCACCCAGTATGAACTCTGATGCTCTTTCGAGAAGTTCAGAATAGGAGTTCGGCATCCTTTTGGCCAACTCAGCGTTGAAGACGCCTGGTCGAATACCGCTGTAGAAAGCAGCCGCCATAATTCTTTCATCAACATTTTTGATTTGGACCACCTCATCATTGAAGCGGTCCACAAATTTATTAAGTGACTCTTCGGACCTCTGCCAGATATTCATGAGGTACGATGTGTCCTTCTGCAATATTGATTTACTCCTGAAGTGACCAAGGAAAGACTTCGCCAAATCATTGAAAGTGGCGATTGAGTTCGTAGGTAGCTCTTGGAACCATTTTTGTGCTGGACCTCGAAGTGTTGTGGCAAACAACTTGCAGCGGATTGCGTCACTGTAGCCATAAAGGCTAGTGATCGCCACCACGTGCTGCAGGTTATCTGACGAATCATATTCTCCCTTGTAGCGATCTAGGTCCGGCAACTTGAATCCTTGCATTGGAAGAGGTTCAATTTTGATAGAGATTGCGAATGGATCGCCATCAATCTCTGCCGTAGCAGGAGTATTCAGAAGTAAATTGTTTTTCCTCAAAATCTCTTGGATCTTATTTTCGAGGCTCTGCTCCTCCAACTATTTTAAAACAGCCGAAGGGGGTCCTCTTGAACTAAATTTTTTCGAGGAATGTACACCGAGTCTATCTCGCATTGGTAATTTCTTTGATCCAGTCGTTGATGAATGTGACTCATCAGATTGTTCTTTCGAGCGCGACTTCATCAATTTGTGACGTAGGTCAGTGGGGCTCATGGCATCAACCGGCTCTTTTCCAGGCCGTCGACCGGGGTCGCGTTACTATTTGCCCTGTGAAGTAACTGCTCGGTTCGAGCGTTCAGAAGGAGTTTGGCTCTCGCACTACTCCACGAACGCTCAGAAAGACTCGAAATGGTTAGCAATGTACTTTAGGACATCATTTTGTTTTTACTGAGCCTCGGTTGGTGTACTGACGTTTTCTAGGCTTCATCGATATGCACCACGAGATTCTGATTGCTCGTCTCGGCATCCTTGCTGGCAGTTCGGCGTGTTCCAAGGTTCTTCATCATACTTAAAAAAAAAAATTTTAGATGACTGATAATTGATTGAAAGTGATGGAAATCTGTCGATTCCCACAAACGGCCCCAATTCATGAAGCTAGAATTAGATTCTTGGAGGAGAGAGAAAGTGGAAGAATGAATAGCAAGAGTGTGTTTGATTATCTGAACTCTGGACCTTTTTAGTAGCACACAAGCCCCTTATTTATAGATTTACACGAGGAAGCATAAGGCTATCTCTATACTAGCTTAGCTGAAGCTGAATTACATAATTGCCCTTAATGAAGTTGTCACGTAGACACTTCTCGAACAATCTAGGTATGATGCTATGTGTGACAAATCCACATCATCATTAGTCCCCTCGGCTAGGTACCGAGCCTCACGGATAGGGGCCAAGCCGAAAACGACTGTTCGCAGTCCCCGACCGAAAATAACCAAGTCCCACTTTTATACCGAGTCCGAGGTGCAGAACTTCGGAGTACTCTCGTACCTTACCCGCCGATCCGAGGTCATAAAACGACCCTTGGATCCTCGGTAGAACGTAACTGCAATATTTACTCAAGGGTGACGCTTTCGCTAAGTCCCCATGCACTGAACTTGCATTTATTGCACTGCATTATTCGCTTCGATTTTGCCGCAAAATGCCTCGTTTCACGCACAGCAACGCCTACACCACGTCTCGTTTTTCATGCCACAGCGCCTCATTTTTCACGCCATAACGCCTCGCTTGTCCCGCCTAAATGCCTTTTTTCATTTCAAACCCGTCAACTTTTCCCCCCCAGAACCACTGAACATTCCAGAAGAAAACCCTCATATTTATACCCCCATTCTCTCCCAAATCATTTTTCTTTCCCCTACTCACTCTAAACTATTTACCCAAAATCATTTTTATCTCCCTTACTCTACTTACTCCTTTACTCCACCAGAAACTCGCACACTGCCCCCCTTCATTCTCCTCTGCTCCAGTCCCCCTTCTTCCGTCCTCTGTCGTTCTATCGTTGCTGACTTCCCACCGCTGCTCCACGCCACCGTCGGACACCACTAGGAGTTCCCCCAAAAATTCCCACACGCCCTCAAATCAGAAGACCATGGCCGGTACGTTCACTCCTACTTCTCTTATTAGCACGCCGGTTCCTCCTTCTCCTGTAAACCCCGTTGACAGGATGCTAAATCCTTTCGACGAAGCCCTTCTGGCAGCAGTGCCATTAAACTTTCCTCCCGATCCTCTCTTTACTGAACCTCCCCAAAATGACCATCCTAACCTCTAAACACAAAATATGTCAAACTCTCTCGACCCCGAGGATATAAAAATTCTTAGGGATAAATATCGTTTATCGAAGAACGTGCACATCAAACTCCCGACCTCCCAGGACCGAGGCCATCTGCCACCTCCGGGTTAATTAATAGTCTATCAGGAACAACTCGAGGCAGGGCTGAGGCTACCAATAGCGCCTCTCCTCGTCAACCTATCTATCCAACCACTAGGATATCAGCATATCCCAGCTGACCCCAAACGCATTTCGGGTCATTGCCAGCTTCACCTTTTTGTGCAAATTACACTACATCCCTCTCTCCTTAGATACCTTTAGGATGATGCTGAAATTATTCCCTACAAAGGGATTCTTTTACATCTCTCCCCAAACTGCGGGCAAACAGCTCACTTCGGGTAACCCCTCATCTATTCACGACTGGAAAAAGTCATTTTTCTTCATCCGATACCTCGACCCTCCAATGCCCCGGGGATTGTGGAACCTCATAAAAGAGAACTTCAAGACCAAAAATGCCTCTTCCCCGGACTCCGTCCAAGCCCGGAGGCTCGTTGAATCCAACCTCCGAATAAACTTTAACAACCAACCAGCTCTCCTATCAAACAACATTCTGACCTGGGAGGGACTGTTTCCTACCCACGACATCCTCCCGAGCTACGACCCTCAACAAGGTCATTATCATTTTAATTTCATTCATCATTTTTTTTTTCGCTAACCCCTACATCTTATGCAGAGCTCGGAGCATTCCTCAGGGGGTTGGTGTCCACCACACCTGCCACCGGTAAGGCACTTCAAACCAGCCCTCTTCATCTACGAGCGAATCTTCATCCGCTGCAATCAACACGCCATCAGGGAGTGCCGAGCCTACACCATCAACCTCCGCATCCCTGACTCAAATCGAGGCGGTCAGTCCGCCGGAGAGACCAGTCGAGGAGGTAACTCTGGCTCTAAGGCCAGTCGAACCTGAACCTACCCGGGTTACTAGAAAAAGGACCAGGGAGGCTGCTGGCCTCAGAGAATCGTCACCCTTGATTCCAGTTGCAAGAGTTCGGACCCCGGGGACAGGTTCTGGGAACGTCCCTCTGTCCAAACAACTTATCACTTCCTATGGTAAGGACCGCCAAACCTCATATGTTCCCGCTTCTTATTCTTTCTTTACTGTCATGAATTTAACACTAAAATTTTTTCAGGTGATAAAAAATACACTCCCGAGGAGAAGAGGAAATTTGCAGGGTCTCAGAGATGTGCCCTTGGGTCGGCTGTCTGTTGACCCACTTCCAGTGCCTTCCACCTCGGAGAGCTCTGATCTCCGACCCACCCTACCCATCGATGTAAATGACCGGGCTCAATTCCCGAGGGTGGCTCAAGAGCAGGCAAAAATGGTGGCATTGCCTCGGGATGTAGCCTATGTCAAAAGGCTCACCCCTCAACAGAGGCTGGACGAGCTTCACATCAGCCTGATGAACGTAAGTCTGATTAACCCTTCCTGAATTTTAAACTTTTGCACCTCATAATTCAACACACACAACTAATCATTCTGCCTTTCTTTGCAGGCAATTACAATTTTGCCCGCCATCACAGATCGGGAGGTCTCCATCGACTCTGCTTTTAGCTCTATGAAGCAAGAGTTAGCCCACGCGAAGTCCAGCGTGGATCAGGCAGTGAAGGAGGCTGTGAACGCCAACGAGATGAAATGCAATACCGAGGCAGGCAAAAAATATGATGAGTGGAAGGTCGAGCTGACCGAGGTGTTCAAGGACAAGTTTCGGCAATCCGAGCTGGAGAAGAAGACCCTTGAAGTGGATGTTGGTAACCGAGACAAGAAGGTCGTGAATCTGGAACAAAGGGTTCATCATCTTCAAGAAGAAGCTTAGCTGGCCGAGGCAAAGCTCGCTTTTAGGGAGTTGGAGCTGCGGATCGAAGGCAGGAATCAGTTCGTGGCCTCGGTTGAAGAGGACGAAATGTTGAAGGAGTTTACAAAAAAGGTCTTCTCCATGGGGTTCACACTGGCCTGTGACCACTTGGTGAAGAACGCTGCTTTGTACGAGGTGCTGCCATACGATGCTTCCGTCACCGAGGAGGTCATCAATGGCCTACAAGCTCAATTCAAAGCCCATGCTCCGGTTCCCGAAACTTCTGGAGCGACTCTACTGATCCAGTGTCCGAATCTCGATGCCGAGTCTGAGCCTACGAACCAAGCTTCCACCTCCACTACCGAGCCTTCAACTTCTGATGCTCAGGCTGATGTAACTTTACTGTAGATAGTTAGGAACCCCTCTGTAACAGTTAGGGCCCTTTTTTTTATTTATTGAAATTGTTAAGTTTTGACAACTTTGTCTTCTTGATGCGAGCCTCGGCTTTCTTTGCTTCTGGCCTTTTACTTGCTTTTCAATCTATTTACTTCCTGCATTTAAAAAAGAAGTTTTATGATATAAGTAGGTAACCAACTTTCCACACTTAAGCATTCCAACATAAAAAACTGTCTAAGGAATCCTTTCATTTCTAACTTAGGCCCTGTTTGGACCCTTCTGGGCTGAGGCAAAAGGACCAAGCTTGGCTCCTTATATTTGCCTTAGCCACTTAATTTGAGTCAGACTTTCCGAAGTCCAAAGAGTAATGTTTTGCTTCGGCAGGGCAGTCAAGCCTCTTTGCCGATCGGATCCTCTTGAATTTCATTTTGCTTGAAGGGAGCTGCTTAGTTTCTACCCTTGCAGGGAAATTGTTCGACCTCGACGCCCAATGTTTGCTTTTTTACTGAACTTGACCCGAATTGTCCAGCCTCTGAGTGCTGGAATAGCTCAAAATTGCTTTGTGCTTGAACCGAACCTCTAAGGATTGGTGCACCTTTATTTTTGCTTGGGGGGCTACTAAGCCTCTGCTCTTGAGGGGGGACTACTAAGCCTCGACCCTCAATCACTTGCTTTTTTGTTGAACTGGATCCGGACCTCTGAGGGTTGGAAGCAGCTCGAACATCTGACTGTGCCTTGTCCGAACCTCTGAGGGTTGGCACGGCTGTATTTTACTTGGGGGGCTACTAAGCCTCTGCCCTTGAGGGGGGACTGCTAAGCCTCGGCCCTCAATCATTTTTTTTTTGTTGAACTGGATCCGAACCTCTAAGGGTTGGAAGCAGCTCGAACATCTGACTGTGCTTTGTCCGAACCTCTGAGGGTTGGCGCGGCTTTATTTTGCTTGGGGGGACTACTAAGCCTCTGCCCTTGAGGGGGGACTGCTTAGCCTCGGCCCTCAATCATTTACTTTTTTGTTGAACTGGATCCGAACCTCTGAGGGTTAGAAGCAGCGAGGCACAGTCGAACATCTGACTGTGCCTTGTCCGAACCTCTGAGGGTTGGCGCGGCTTTGTTTTGCTTGGGGGCTACTAAGCCTCTGCCCTTGAGGGGGGACTGCTAAGTCTCAGCCCTCAATCATTTGCTTTTTTGTTGAACTGGATCCGAACCTCTGAGGATTGGAGCAGCTCGAACATCTGACATTTGAGAAGGGACTTTCATTACATTCCTTGATAATATTTCTTTAAATTTACAATATTCCACATTCTGGGAACAGGATCCCCTTTCATGTCAACCAACTTGTAATAACCCGAGGTGTGAGCTTCTTTTACAGGATAGGGTACTTCCCAGTTCGGATCTAACTTCTTAGTCCCCTCAACACGGCTAGCTTCATTCTTTTGAAGTACCAAGTCTCCGGGCCGCTGGTACTGATGCTTGACTCTAGTGTTGTAGTGATTAGCCATGACCTGCTTGTACTTGGCTTCCCGGATAGATGCATCTAACCTCTTTTCCTCAAGTAAATCTAGGTTAGCTCGCAGAGGCCTCATCGTTTAATTCCAAATTATACAAGGATACTCAAGCCGAGGGTAGCCCAATCTCTACAGGAATAACAATCTCGGACCCGTAGGCCAAGCTGAACGGAGTGTTTTCATTGGCCGTTCGAGGTGTGGTCCTGTATGCCCATAGGACACTAGGAAATTCCTCAACCCAAGCACCCTTGGCTCTTTCAAGCCGAGTCTTGAGTCCTGTCAACAGGGTTCGGTTGCACACTTCAGTCTGTCCATTTCTGATCGGGATGAGCAACCGAGGTGAAATGCTGCTTAATGCCGAGGTTAGCGCAGAAGCTCTTGAAAGGTTCTTCTTCAAATTGCTTCCCATTATCAGAAATGAGCACAGTAGGGATACCGAATCGACAAAAAATGCTTCTCCAAAAGAATTTTTCTATTGCTTTTCCCGAGATTGTAGCCAGGTGCTCGGCCTCGATCCACTTGGTGAAGTAGTCAACCGCTACCACTAAAAACTCAAGGTTGCCTATCCCTCTGGGAAGTAGGGCCCAAAATGTCAATTACCCACTGAGCAAATGGCCATGGGCTCTGAATAGGAACCATATCCGAGCCTGGCCTTCTGGGTATTGAGGCATGTATTTGACACTGATGGTACCCCCGCACCAAAGTGTCTGCGTCGGAGTGCAAGGTCGGCCAGTAGTATCAGTCTGTAAGACTTTGCGAGCTAAACTCCAAGGACCGAGATGACTTCTGCATATGCCCTCGTGCACTTCTCGTAAAACATAGTTAGCTTCGGATGGCGTGAGACATCTCAGCAAGGGGAACAGGTATGCCTTTTTATACCAGATTCCGTCAATAAATGTATACTTGGCGGCTCTGTATTTGATCTTTCTAGCTACGGTCGGATTCTCGGGGAGCTTCTCATTATTCAAATAATTTATTATGGATTCCATCCAACCGAGGTTCGGCTAGACATAAGAGATTCTTTTAGAGAAAAATCAACAGACCTGCGTTCTCGCAGTTCTACCAAAATCTCTTTCGTTAAATGCGAATATTTCGTTGATTAATTACCGAGGCTAGTTTTGGCAGGGCATCGGCGTGTGTGTTTCTTGTTCGGGCAATCTTGATGATGTCCACTTTTTTGAATTTTCCAATCCAGTTTTTAACCTGGGCTAGGTACCTTTGCAAAATCACACCTCGAGCCTCATAATTTCCTATGCTTTGATTCACAACTAAGCTGAGAATCTGAATGTATCTTTAAGGTTCGGGCTCTCATCTGATGGGCCATCTCCATTCCACAGATGAGGGCCTCATACTCAGCTTCGTTATTTGTTGCTTTAAATCTGAACCTCAGGACATAAGTGAGATAGTCCATTTCTGGAGATCGGATTAATATCCCTGCCCCGGCTCTGGACTAGCACGAAGCTCCGTCAACATGAAGATCCCATGCAAGATCTTTCCTCATTTTTTGCTCTTTTCCTGGATCAGTTGTAGTGATGAGATCTACCTTCTCGATGTCACAGCTTTCTGCAACGAAATCAGCGAAAGCCTGAGCTTTGATTGCTATCCGAGGCCTGATGATTCTATGTCAAACTCAAACAGCCCTACAAACCACTTTAGCATTCTGCCCGAAGCATCGGGCCTGCTTAAGATATTTTTCAATGGAAGGTTGCTCAAAATAATTTTCTTATGACCATGAAAATATGGCCTTAGCTTCCGAGCTGACACCACCAACGATAAGACTGCCTTCTCAATAGAGGTGTAATTCTTTTCTAGACCTTGAAGCACTTTGCTTACAAAATAAACAGGACATTGGTAGCCTTGCCATCCTGCCTCAATAGAACCGAGCTGACTGCCAGTTTGGTAATTGAGACGTACAGGTATAGCGATTCTCCTTTTGTGGAGATACGAGCTTTGGCAAGCTGCTCAGGTATTCTTTAAGTTCCTCAAATGCTTTACAAGCTTCCTCAGTCCATTGAAAACCATCAGTCTACCGGTGAGTCTCTGGACCTCCTTTACCGAGGTAGGAGTTTTCATATTAATTATGGCTTGGACCTTTTCAGGATTCGCCTCGATTCCCCAGTGAGAGACAATGAGATTAATCCCAAAAAATTTTCCGAGGGGACCCCAAATGTACATTTTTTGGGATTCAGCCTCATTTGGAAGGATCTTAATGTCTCAAATGTTTCCCTGAGATCTTTCAGGGTTTCCTCATATGTTCGACTTTTGACCACAATGTCATCAATATATACCTCCATGTTTCATCCTATTTGGGACTTGAAGGTTTTATTGATGAGGCGGTGGTATGTAGCTCTGGTATTTTTGAGTTCGAAGGGCATCGAAGTGTAGCAGTACGTGCCTCGGTCAGTGATGAAAGAGGTTTTCTCTTCATCTTCACCGGCCATGTATATTTGATGGTAGGCTTTGAATGCATCTAAAAAATATAAAATGTAAAATCTAACAAATGAATCTACTACTATATCGATCCGGAGATACGAATAACTGTCCTTTGGACAGACTTTTTGGATAGGCTTTATTAAAATCAGTAAAATCTTGGCACATTTGCCAAGAAGAGTCTGGTTTTGTTACTAGAACTGGATTACAAAGCCAGGTGTTGGTCGGATACAATACTTCTCTAATCAATCTGGCTATCAAGAGTTTATCTACCTTGACTTCGATTATTAAGCTGCGCTCTAGACCGAAAAGGCGCTTCTTCTGCTTCACAGGTTAGTATGCCAGGTCCACTCCAAGTTTGTGTTCAATTATTTCCCTAGGGACGCAGGGCATGTCTTTGACGGTCCAGGCGAACACGTCCTTGTATTCGGCTAAAAGCCTGAAGTGAAGGGCCTTAAACTCTGCTGGGAGAGTAGCACAGATCTTGATTTTCTGATCAGGGAGGCTCAGATCTAGTGATATCTCCTCAATTTGAACCTCGTCTTGGGGCTCAACCTTTGCTTTGCCCTTTCCCTTGTGCTCTAGAGGTTCGGGAATTTTAGTAGCTCATAGCCGGGGCTGCCCAATCTCTTTCCCCTCCTTCTGACTTATCAAAGCCTCTTCGAAGCCGTCACAGGTGGATGAGGCATCAAAGGTTTCTAAGTAAGCCTTGTTAGCAATGGACATCGTTTGCGATTGGGGTACCGCAAGGACATCATATAGCAGGCTCGGGCCTCTTGTTGGCTGCCAATGAGTGGTCCTTCAGACCCATCTCTCAATATGAATTTTATCCCAATATGGAATACGGAGGGAAGGATTCGGTAGGTGTACTGCGTGGGTCGGCCGATTATCATATTGTAAGAGCTGTCTCTTTTGACGATGACGAAATTGTTCATCTCAATTATATGCTTCAGGAGAGCTCCAACACACAGTGGAAGCATTATTTGTCCCTCTGGCACTACCGAGTCTCCGGTGAAGCCAACCAATGGAGTCTTGAAAGGTTTTATCAAAGAATGATCCATATGCATTTAGACCCAAGCATCCCATAAGATTATGTCTGCCGAACTTCCAGTGTCGACTAGCACGTGAATTACCATGGGGTCATTGTGTGGCACTCGGCTGGGGACAGGGTCCTCGGAGGTGTATCCGAGGCTCATAAATGACTTCAGTAGCTTCTCCCGATCCTCGCCCGAATGAATATTTCGTGCATAGATTCTTTTTTCGGGCATTGTTTGAGTCCTTCGTCGCCGGGCCTCCTGCAATTGTGTTTATCACCCTGGCTACGTGGATTTTTTCATCTTGATTTGCCATGGGATTGTTTCTGTTTTGGCCACCTCGAATCTGTTGACGAGGCGACGGGTAAGGTTGCGTCAGATTTCTTTGGTTGGCAGTGTTCCTTTGGAACTCTGCCGCAGTTCGGCAGAAGAACTGCTGCAAATGTCCTTCCTGGATAGACTTCTCAATTTCAACTTTCAAATGGTTGCATGCCTCGGTATCATGACCGTGTTGACCATGAAAAGAGTAGTACTTTGATCGGTCTTTTTTGTCCGAGGCTGAGACCATTCGAGGAGGTGGCTCTAGGAGGCCCAGGTGTTGTACTTGGTATAATATTTCCCTCCTCAACACATTGAGAGGTGTCAAGTCAGTATCGGGATGGCTTCTTGTTCGCGGGGGTCGGTTCCCGATATTGTTGCCCGGGAAGACCACCCGGTTCGCCATAAGTGTGGCTCAGGAACCTAGCTCAACCTGTCAGCGACCCTCAGCTTTTTCGAGCATGAGGGGTTCGGAGTCTTCAGGGCTTTTTCTCTTTGTGTATCGTAGAGTTCCCTTTTTGTCCTGTTTGACTCTTCGCCCCGTATGAACTCCGATTCTCTTTCAAGAAGTTCAGAATAGGAGTTCATCATCTTTTTGGCCAACTCAGCGTTGAAGATGCCTGGTCGGATGCCACTGCAGAAAGCACCGCCATAATTCTTTCATCAACATTTTTTATTTGGACCACCTCATCATTGAAGCGGTCCACAAATTTATTAAGTGACTCATCGGACCTCTGCCGGATATTCATGAGGTACGATGTGTCCTTCTGCAATATTGATTTACTCCTGAAGTGACCAAGGAAAGACTTCACAAATCATTGAAAGTGGCGATTGAGTTCGTCGGCAGCTCCTGGAACCATTTTTGTGCCGGACCTCGAAGGGTTGTGGCAAACAACTTGCAGCGGGTTGCGTCACTGTAGCCATAAAGGCTAGTGATCAAGCCACCACTTGGTGCAGGTGATCTGACGGATCAGATTCTCCCTTGTAGCGATCTAGGTCCGGCAACTTGAATTGCATTGGAAGAGGTTCAATTTTGATAGAGATTGCGAATGGATCCCTATCAATCTCTGCCATAGTAGGAGTATTCAGAAGTAAATTGTATTTCCTCAAAATCTCTTGGATCTTATTTTCGAGGCTCTGCTCCTCGAACTGTTTTAAAATAGCCGAAGAGGGTCCTCTTGAACTAGATTTTTTTGAGGAATGTGCACCGAGTCTTTCTTGCATCGGTAATTTCTTTGATCCAGTCGTTGATGAATGTGACTCATAAGATTGTTCATTCGAGCGCGACTTCATCAATTTGTGACGTAGGTCAGTGGGGCTCATGGCATCAACCAGCTATTTTCCAGGCCGTCGACCGGGGTGGCGTTACTGTTCGGCCTGTGGAGTAGCTGCTCAGTTCGAGCGTTCGGACAGAGTTTGGCTCTCGCGCTGCTCCACGAATGCTCAAAAAGACTCGCTGCCAAATGTTCAGCAATGTACTTTAGGATATCATTTTGCTTTTGTTGAGCCTCGGTTGGTGTACCGACATTTTCTAATTCATCGGTATGCACCACGAGGTTCTGATTGCTTGTCTCGGCATCCTTGCTGGCAGTTCGGCGTGTTCCACGGTTCTTCATCGTCCTTAAAACAAAAACAAACAATTCAGATGACTAAGAATTGATTGAAAGTGATGGAAATCTTTCGATTCCCGCAGACGGTGCCAATTGATGAAGCTAGAATTAGATTCTAGGAGGAGAGAGAAAGTTGAAGAACCAAATAGCAAGAGTGTGTTTGATTATCTGAACTCTGGATCCTTTTTAGTTGCACCCAAACCCCTTATTTATAGATTTACACGAGGAGGCTTAAGGCTATCTCTATGCTAGCTTAGCTGAGGCTGAATTACATAATTGCCCTTAATGAAGTTGCCACGTAGGCACTTTTAGAACAATCTAGGTAAGATGCTATGTGTTACTAATCCACATCATGAAATCAATAGGGACCTCTTTTTTTTTTTTTCTTTCTTTTCGTGCATATACAAAAGTTACATGATGAAATGACATTTTCGCTGAATAAGTGAACCTTGCTTTTTTTAATTTAAATGTTTCTTATTCTTTCGTTAAGAGACAAACTACCAGTCAAGTTTATCTTATTATATTTATATGATGACTGAAATGCGCCAAGGCAATCAAAACTTGGATCATGCTATAGAACTAACCGAGATATTAATTGTGTCCAACCGCATGAAGGATTTATTCTTGTCTACAAATATACATTAAAATATAATTCCACACTAATTTTGGTGTTAGTTTATATGTCACTATTTACAGAGCAATGCCAGAACTTGATGTTAGAGTCTTTAAAGAGGGAGAGGGAGCAACGACTTTAAAAGGTATTTAATCATCGATAAAGTAAAAATAATATTTGTATACGGTAAATAATTTTACATGCAATTATATGGTTATGACAGTGGTTGTCTTAGTTTTTTAAGAAATAAGTATATATATATATATATAATATTTTAGTATGAATGATTTTTACAATTAAAGAAACAACCTAGTGCTTCATTTTTAAACAATATCTACTTGGAAAATGAGTTTAGAATGAAAATTATACATTCACTTTATATACAATCTTTAAAATTTTTATATTTTCGAGTGATACTTATTCTTAATTTTAAATATGTCATCATTTCTTATTATGATTTGAGAAATTCAAATTTTTAAGGTCAATATATAGAAAAAGACAAATTTGACAAATTTTAGGGAGTGTAATTATATGATAAAATTAATTGTTTTAAAATTTCCTTACCTATTTTATAGTTTCTTCAGAGTTGAGGGGCAAAAGGGAAGGAAATGGGGAGGGGGCAAATGCCTCTCCTCACCTGACGTGGATCTGCCTCTGACTATTTACCACATTGCCTAAATCCTTCTTAAAAAAAAAAAAGTGTTTACTTAATGGATTAATCTTTTTTGTACCGTCGATGTAAAATTTTTTTTACACTATCCAGTATTGGATATGTGCAACGTGCGCATTATATATATATATATATATATATATATATCTTTTTAACACTTAACCCTATTTTTTATACTTAATATTTTGACAATCTATCCCTATTACGTATATTAATTTTTTAAACTTCTATTGCTCATCCGCAATCCATTAATCACCTCCACCACCATCAATTTAAAAGATTAAAAATTAAGGAATAAAAACTAATTCAAAATATATTTGTTTATTTAACCAAATTTCTGGCCAATGAAATTATTTATCTAATAAATGTGGCATTGTCCAGTTGATTGTTAGCCTTCGAGGCTTTGTGATGGACCACGCTTGCCCTCACTTCACTTTAATGCTATGGGAAGAAGAAGATAATAAAAAAAGATAATTTTTGATGTTTAACTTGTGAGTGATTTTGACATAAAAGAATTTATTCTCTTCAAAACTTACTCTCTTATTTCTAAATTAACGCATTTTGTATGTTTTCTTTATTGACAGGGTCTACAAAAAGGTGGAATTGATATAAATTTGAGGTTTAAATAAAATACTCTCTCCATCTCATTTTATATATCATTCTTTCAATTTTAATTTGTCCCAAATTATTTGTTATTTTCTAAAAATGGCAAAATTTTGAAGGTTATTTTACTTATTTTACCCTTCATGCAAGTCCAAAAGACATAACATTAAATTCATGTTTCAACATTAATTGCCACAAGCAATTTCAAAATTAGCAAAAAAAATTTATATCTTAATTGAATGACAATTATGAAAAAACCATCTTACTAGTGGGTCAAATATCATTTTTTTAAATTATGTGTAATATTGACCATACCAAATAAAGTAAAACAGAGAGAGTACTAAACTTGAAATTTAAAGACTAAAACTACAAGTTAACCTTGGAAAAACACACGAGTTGGGAGTCCCAAGTAACATGATGGTCACATATTTTGAGGCCAAAAGAAGAAAGAAAATTGAGAAACATTTATATAAATATATTTGCAAAAGAGAGAATTGTTGTAATTTTAGTCCCCAAACTATAGGCAGTGATCAAAACAGGTCCCCAAACTATGCAAAATTATAGTTTTGGTCCCCAAACTATCAATTATGCGTGAAAATAGGACAAATGACGGAAAAGACAAAAAATCTAATGTGTTTAGTCATGTGCAGTGCACATGGTCGTTAGCTCTAAAAAATTTTGTCAAAATTCATGCAGTTGTATATGAAATTGCTCCCTAATCTTTATGGATTTTAGCTAAATAGGTCCCCATTCTAAGATGGCATGCTAGACTATAAATTACTTAAACAAACGACATTTAATTTATGTATTAAACAGTACAACAACAACATCTTAATATAAATGCCTTCTAATTTATTTTTTGAGTAATATTAATGTTAAACAAAATGTTAAAAAATTTAAAACAAGAAGCGAAATAAAAAATATGCCAACGATTATATAATAAACTAGTACAATGGATAACAATTGAGCAAAATAAGAGCTAATTCTCAATAGGGAATTAGCACACAAACTTTGTTAGCTTAATTCACAAATCACATTCATAACTAATATAGGTATTTTATATCAAAAAAGATAACTACTACTACATACCTCCAAAACTATAATGAATTATAATTGCAAGATTGCATGAATGTCAAAGTCAAAATTCTTCTGCAATTGCTAAAAATAAAGGAGAATTAATTAATTTTTATCATCAGAAATAAAATAAAACAAAGAAATTAGAACTTATAGTAGAGGGAATGTATAAAATATAAGAGAAACACGAGAGCTATAATGCTAGATGGCTTCTTTGATGGGTTTTCAGGAATCCCTTCTATCAGATTAAACAGGTCAAAAAACTCCTCGATTACCACAAAAAATCAATCTTGGGTAGCTGATTATGATACAAATGCCTTCTGGTAAGTTTATTGGATATTATTAATTGTTGAATTGTATTAAGATGTTGTTGTAATGTTTAATATATGGGTTGATTGATATTTGTTTAAATTATTTATAATCTGACAAACCATTCTAGAGCATATAGAGGGATGTGTTTAGTTACAATCCATAAAGATTTGGGACCAGTTTTGCACATAATTGATGAACTTTGACAAACGATTTTTAGAGTTAACAACACATCCATTAGGGTTTTGGACTTTTCCGTCATTTGTCATATATTCGCATAATTGATAGTTTGGGGACCAAAACTTCAATTTTGCATAGTTTGGGGACTAGTTTTAAGTACTACCTATAGTTTGGGGACCAAAATTACAATTCTCCCTTTGAAAAAGTACCCCTTGGCAGTTCTCAAATATTCATGATTTGAAATCCAAGTTCGATCCACAGCAACCGAATAATTCATTTTTTAAATTTAATTTTAGGGGTTGATGCTATTTTGGCCCTACAAATTAAGAAAAAAAATTCTCAATATGGCTATCTAAAATTTTAAGGTCTCAATTTCTTCCAAATTGTAAAATAATATTTACATACTCCAAAACTTTTTACGTGCGGACACACACACACACACACACACATATATATGTAAAAATCTAACATTTAGAATACATAAATGTCATTCCCTTTATTTTAATAGTAAAAAAAATAATTCACCATTTTTCTCTAAATATTTTTATATAGAAGCTTTTTTGCTTATTTTCTAAAGTGTATCCATAACATTTTTTGTAGTCACACTCCCTACTTAAAATAAAACCAGGCTTTAGATATTTGTTGTATTTTAAAATTGATATTTGTGTATATGAGTTAAAAAAAAAGTTATTCATTTTTTTTTTCAATAGCATGTCAAGAATAAAGGTTATGAAAGTATTAAAAAAAATACCTAGATAAAATTGCAAAAGAGACAATTATTTTCATGGTCAAATTAAGACCTTCATTTTTAATTGCAACATTGTAATTCTGACTTTTTCAATTTCAAAGATCTCATCAAGATAAATTTTCTCAGTTTAAAGGGGCAAAAAGCATTAAAAGTGAAACATTTTACTATGCAAGCCATAGAGGCCCAATGGTCTCATTATAGATTCAATGATTACCTAAAATCCTAATTTATTAAAATGATATTAAATCAATTCTCCAAATAGCATTGTTTTTAAACTAGGAGAAGGTGACCTGGTGTAGTGTCTGATTTGTAGTTTAACCGGTTGAACAACCCGAGTCACCAATTTTTTCTTTTATTTTATTTTCTGTTGGACACTTTATTTAGAAAAACAGATGAAACCTTAGCAAAAAAATCCTGAAGCCGTGGGTGTTTTGATGGAAGTTAAATTCTTCCAAGATGTTGACACGGGTTCAAAAACCATCAACAACTCTTTTTTGTCCTTTTGAAACTTTCCATTATCTTTCCATTTTCACATGTTAAAAGAAATTTGCATCTTTCTATTTTGACACGTTAAAAATAAATAAATAAATAAATAAATGCATAAAGAAAACTAGATCAGATTCTTCACCACTGTAGAAATTCCTCCTCTTCTTTCTTTACCACCAGGACGCCTCCTTCCCTCCTTTCTTATTCATTAGCTGCCTTCTCCTTCTTCCCCCCCCCTCTCTTCCCATCAGCTCTATTCTCCCCTTCTTCCTCTTTGCTCCACCTCTCCCTTTCTCTATTCCCTCACTCATTCTCTACTTCCCTCCCTTTCCTCATCTGCCTACATTCCCTTTCTTTCTCTTCCTTTTCCACTATCCCTCCTCTGTCTTTTCCTCCCTTCCTCTGTCTTGGTTATCAACAATTCTCCTCCCATCTCTGTAATGAATATGTTCTTTTTGCTCTTGAATTTTTTGTTTGGGTGAAATTTGTGAGTTGATTTAGTGAAATTTGTCATTGTCTCGATTCTGGTTAGATTTGATTAGATTAATGGTGATTTTAATGAGCTAGGCAGTGAAATTGGTGGTGATTTTAGAGAAAATTTGTTGATTTGGCATGTATTCTTTGAAAAATAATCAAAACTGGATCTGACTGATTCAACTGATTTTTATTGGATTTTCAATTTTTACCAAGTTTCATCCGTTTTTTATCACCTCCAGCTTACCACTCAACTGGACTGGTATCATGATCGGTTCACGATTCAACTGATCGAAATCAAGTGGTCCGGTATGAGTTTAAAAACACTACCAAATAGTCGACATGAATATCATGGTGAGATTGATAATATGACATAAATTTTAGTGTTGCATCAAATTTATAGGAAAATTCTTATATTGACCATATTGATAATATAGTGTTAATGAATTCCTTGATCGATAAAAGGTCACATCATTCTAGATCACTCACTCGAGTAATATAATTGTTTATAGACCAAAATCCGTGATACTATGACATAAACACAGTCTATATAAAAATTTTCCAAAATCAAACATGATGAGTTGTATCAAATTAGCCGAAATTCATAGTCATCCAAAGTTACCCTACTTTAGGGATATAGACATTTAGACTCTTTTAAGTATTCTATATCACCTAATGGAAAATTCTTACATGGACCGGGTCTATGTTCCGCCACAACACCCATTGAAGTAATGTAGAGTGATATGGCAGAACATGGACCAAGGGGTCCATGGCACTATGCCATGGACCCAGTCCATGTGTGTTTAACAATTTTCCTTCACCTAATATACCAATAGTTTAGAGTGTATCAAGTTAATCTAGTTCTATAGCAAATTACACATCATCAATCAATACTGTAATTGTTACAACTTTGTCAGACCGTTCCGCCTTTGAATCATGGCATAGTGATGTGGCGGGATTAGTATCATTGTCAATTCTCACATGCAAGCCCTGCTGTTGCGATGTTATTAATGTGACAGTAAAAAAGTTTACATGAGAACTGCATTTTTGTCATTTTCCCTTCAAATTCATACCTTGTTTGACACCCTTACCCAAGGGATTGAACTCAAAGAAATTTGTAAAGTCATTTACCTGAAAAGTTTATATTAATTCCCCAACTATAATCCATTTATAGAATGAGTAAATGTTCCTCATACAATTGGTGTAAATTAATTTTACACTAGCGGTTCAATTCTTTTACGGTACCTCATTAATGAATAGTGGCATCTTGTTAGCCTTCATGAATTAATAAAATCTTAAATTAAATTAAATTAATCTCTTAAAAAATTCATGTTATTGAAGGATATCAATCATTGGTTTACTCGTCTTCATCTCGTTCACTTTCTCTCACAAAATAGATTCGTGATGTCTTGCATTAATCTCAGTAGGATAAGAATTAGAATAACAAGTTAAATATGCTTAAACCTTTGTAATGTGTGATTCTCATATCGGATTTCTACTAAATGTATAAATCCTAATACAAAATTCTCTTGTATCGAATAATTATAAATTTTATAGTTTCAAACGATCAAAATAGAAAATTGGCCTTGCTGATATGGGAAGAACGACTTTTTCATGGAACTGTTGCTCATTTCCTACATTTGATTCTTTCATACCTTAATGGAATTAGAAGCATATGCAATTACTAAGAGAGGAATATCAGAGTTAGGAACATAGTAACCGGAAATGTGATGGTTAGGAAATATGGTATGAGTAATGGTATGGGAATGCTATTTATTACTTTGAAAAGTGTCGGATACATAGGTATAAACTTACAGAATTGTCGATATGTCACGATATGCCACTTTTAAGAAAAGTTACTATTTTATATGGATAAGAAGATAATTGATAGTAGATAGGATTAATTTTTTAATAAATGTTTAGTTGATAGTAGATAGTATTAAGTTTTTAGTGACTAGAGAAAAGAAAATATTCAACTTTCAATAACCATTATAGACTCAATCCAATACTAAATAATTCTAATTAGAATAATTTAGAGAGTATTTTCTCTCTTATTCAAATCTAGATTGTATAAAGAAACATGTACAAATTCTCAAAGAAACAAAGCATTCTTATTGTAGTAAGGATTCCTACCTTTGATGTTCTAAAACATGAATCATCATCTTTCGAAATGCTAATAAATTATATTTCAATACGCATGAATTAGTATGTAGTTCGCAGAGGTAGAGAGGGTTTCCAGTAACTATGATTAGGAAGATGAGGGATGTCAATGGATTAGAAAATGAAAATAGAGTTTGTGAAGTGGGAGACGATAATGCAGGGGAAAAGAAGACTTCTTGCCATTAAGGAAAACCTGGATTTAGATGGAGAATATTGAGTTTGGGAAAAAAATAATTTACATAAAATTAAAAGTTTTAGAAAATAATTTACAAGCTAAAATACGGGGTAGATACAGAATACTGCTTTGTGGGGATAGGAATAGTCACAGGACCTTCTATCCATACCTTGTTTCATTTTCTGTCCTACTATTTAGTGAACTATCAAGATTATGTGGAGTAATTTTAATGAAATAATTTGAATAGTTTATTTAGTAGTTTGACATGGAATGAGATAGGGTGTGGAATAGAATATACTTAATGACTAGAATATGTAAAAACGTAGCGTAGTTTATAAAGTTTACGTTATTTATAATATTCGAGATTGGTCGGATCACTTAGTTTATGATATGCAATAGTACATTACTTTTTTTGCAAGAGCAAGTTTTAATTATTCGAATGTGTGATCTCCAAATCACATGATAAGAAAGTTTAATGTTGCAGTAAAATAATCACCTCATTTGTGGATGAGAATATATATTAAAATAAAATTAGTTAAAAATAAAAAATATTAGTGTCATGTTTTCTAATCCAACCAATATCATATAAAAAAATATACAATCGTATAACCAATCAATTAATATACTCTACGAAATTCCTTGAATTTTTTTAGAATAGTTCGACGGGACAGTAATAATAAATAGAACAATTCAAATAGAATAATTAACCATTAATTAAATAAAAATGACATGTTAAGTTCTTGTCACAAGCCGTTAATTTTTCTAATGAAATAAAATAAAAAGTAATAAATACTAATTTATAGTAAACTATAAAGTCGGACAATAGTAAATTGGAACTCTAAAAGAATATTTGAGAGTGAAATCCTAATAAAAGAAAATTTTAGAAAAAAGGAGCATTATAAAATCAAAATTTGTAATATATTTAGTTTAAGGATTAGTGGTTTTGAAAAAGAAAACAATTATGGAATTAGTAATTTAAGTATAAGTACTTGGATACTCTAATGTAAATATCATTAATTACTTTTAACCAGTGGAAAAGGCACACTTCATGGATGTGTAATTTTTTCAAAAATAAGTACACAATTTTTCTTAGGAAAAAAAATGTAGTGGAAATTTTTTAAAATTATTCAACATATTAGAAGAAATATAGGTATTGGGGAGCGGAGAATATGAAGCAATTTATGATTACTTATATTTTGAACATAAAAGTATAATGGACAATCCAAAAATGACACACACCAATTTGTCCCGTCCCTTATATAAGTACAAATAAACTAAAAAAAATGACAAAACCAACTACCAAATTGATATTTTTTATATGAATATAATAATTTGTTGAATATTTTACCCAAATTAGGTAGATATCTTGAACAATTATAGGATTTTTGGGAAGGTCCCACACCAAAACCAACCCTGTGGTCCGCCACTGCCAGAATAGAATATACATTAAAAGAACATCCTTCATATGTCACAGTTATGGTATCCAACTGTTTTCATCTTTTTACTTTTTGCATACACTACATTTAATACCTATATTTAGACTATGGAGTAAATAATCAAAAAAAGAAAAAAAAAACTACTATCATCGTTCAAAAAGTATATTTATCCAAATTCAGAATCTTAGTTTACTAATCTAAATTAATAAACAAAAATCGATTTTATATATTTATTTATTTTTGGAAATGCAATGCATGGAGTACATATTTGTGCTCGTTATAGCAAGTTTTTTTTTTTTATTTGTAAAATGTTAAAGGAACGTTGTGAATGTTTATTTGTTTTACAAACAAAGAGAAATATCAAGACATTACTTGGATTTAGTCAATACTCCAGTTTTTCACTCCACTGCTTACTGCTAATAAAGATTATTTTATTAATTTGTTTGTCTTTTCTGTCCCTTAATAAGTTTTTTATATATTAGTGAAGAAGACGTTAAATGCGTCTATAAATAGCGCATTTGACTTTAGTGGCGCTGTTGGCGAATATTTGCGGTCAAACAAATAGCATCAATTATTCAAAGTTATCAACATTCAATGCACAAATTTTTGGATTCCGTGAGAATAGTAAACTGAAACATAAATCACAAGTGTTGACCTTAAAGTTACAAAAATTGTTTACGAAATCTCTGTTTGGATATGTATGTTTAATATATTATTCATAACATTATTTAAAATATTTATTTAATAATTTTTTAAAATGTAATATATGTATAATAAAATATGTTTAAAAAAAGTGGAAAGAATGATTGTAAAATATATATATATTTAAAAAAAAATGGAATTCTAATTAAAATTCCATTTGAACATTTCTTTCTCTCCGTTTTCAATTCAAAATATGTTGTTGAAATTATTCTAATTTGAAACTTTTCTTACTTCATCTGTGAACAAGTATATCTATCTATCTATATATATATTTTTTGTTATGCTACTAGGTAAACAATGAAATTTAGTTCAAGTGATAAAATTCTTCTTACATAACCTAGTATTAATCATGAGTTTACTACAAGAAAAATTATCATCTGTGACTTGCATTACAAGAAGTATTCACTTTTTGTGATTTGCATAATTTTGAAATTCACAAATACAATCATTTTGTGACAGGACAAGTCACAAAAATTAATAATTTCAAATTACAAATGATAATGTGACTTTCATTTGCAAGTCATAAATAGTTTTGTGATTTTGTAAATGGTCACATTCATTTGTGAGTCACAAATCTAATTGTGACTTGCAAATGAGCTAATTGTAATTTTTTTTTGGAAAATATTACCATAAATTTATTTTTTTACCCTACCTGTAGACCCTGCGGTCAAGATTAAATTTTATAAAATCTTTCTTATATCAACTTATGTCATAAATTCCATAACACTTAATCCAAATCACAAAATTTACAAGTAGGGCCAAAAAAATCTACTTAAGTATTTCTCATTTTTTTTTTAACAATTGGGCGAATTTTTTTTTTTTTTTTTTTTTTTAAATTACAGCTAGGTAATGAAACCTTGATCTTGTAGCATAGAGATCGAGTCTAATCGCCTGAAAGAATGGATTCGTGTGTAGACAAATACGTTTAGTCAGATTACCGTGTATGGGATCTTACCAAAGCTTAACTGAATAATTGCGAAATATAAATAAATATCTTGGTTTTGTGGTCTAATATCAATCTTTTATGATGGATTAGGCCTAGCTTTCACTGATTTAACATTAAAAAAAAAAGAAAAAAGTAAAGAAAACTTACATACGACAAACAACTGTTGTCATTATTGTTCTAATGCTGCGGGAAGAATACGATGTTAAAAATTATAATCAATTCCCATGTGTAACTACGTAAAACGACTTTTTCTTCCAAAATCTACTCTTGTATTGATAAGTTAATTAGTCGGCCTTCTTTAATTGTAGAATTCAATATTTTTATCTCTATCAAAATCTTGAGGACTAACTAAATATTAAACTAGAAAGACTAAAACTGAAGATTTTGATAGAGACTTTATAATATGTTAGATTAATTACATTTACCTTTCCTGAAGTTTGACTAAATTATAAACAATATAATGGCCACATTTTTTTGACCAAAACAACATTGAGAAACTGAAAGAAAGCATAAGAATATTAAATAGAATATTTGCGAATAAGTTTATAGTTTCATTCTGTAGTAGCACTCGGTAGTTCCCAAAATTTCTAACTTTGAAAATCTGGATTCAATACCTTGTAACGCAATAATTCGTTTTTCCTTGCTTATTTTCTCGTTACAAATTTTAGAGGTTAGTGCTATTTGGACCTCTAATAGTAAAAAGAAGATAATTTCTAAAGATACAAATTTAGAATTACTTGTCAAATAAATTTTATGTTGTGTACTATATATTTCTTCACTAATTTATGTTGAATAATTTTCAATCCGATTTCATTACTTCTTTCGGATCTAGTGACACCTAAGTAATTTTGTTATTTTGTAAGAGAATATATGTGCACTGGTTGTAAAAATCTCAATATGCTTTTTCAAATTTAAGTTCAAATTTGGTACAAAAATTTTTGGGGAGCAAATTTTTTCATTAGTACTACTAACTATTTTATTAAAATTAAAATAGTCCCCCAACTTTAATTTTAGTTGGATTAGTGCCTAAACTAAATATTTGTACCCAATTTGATCCCTAAATGGTAGGTTCGCTTAAAACATAATTTTTTTTTAAATTTTTTTTTGATGGGTATTGACTAGGAGCATAACTGTCAAATCATTTGATCCTATTATTTTTGCTTTTTAAGAATACCTTATTAGTTACTTAACTTTTTCATTAGACCTAAAATAGTCCTTCCACTTTAATCTTAATCGGATTAGTCCCTAAACAAATAATTGTATCCAATTTGATCTTTAAATAGCGGCTCTGCCTGAAACATAAATTTTTTGAATTTTGACTTGTGTTAACTACAAAATAACTGTCAAATCATCTAATCTTATAATTTTTGTTTTTTAAAAATAGTTTTGACTTTATAATAAAAAAAGAAAATATATTATATAGATTAATGGTGGCCCAATAGTAAAGTGATTGACATTTTAATTTGTCGCTAATGATAGAATAAATACATACTGCCCCTTATATTCATTGTTTTTTTCGATAAATGCATTTATTTTAAACAAAAACTCTAAAATTGTCCTTACTTTTCTCTCTAAACCTATGCCCTCCATCTCCCCACCACGGTAGCCCTCCCATGTCCCTCTACGGCCACCACCATCTCCTCTTTCCTTATCTCGCTCTCTCTCTTCTCATTGCCCCTCTTCATCGTAATCATTACTAATTCCTCCCCTTTCCACTTGCCATGCCTTCTGCCATTACCACTACTATCTCCTCCTTCCCTATTACCCTCTCTCTTCCCGTTGCCTACCCCTCTATTGAAACTATCACCATTTCCTTCCCTTTCTGTTTCCCATCCCTTCCACTTCTAGTTGCCGGATTCCCTCTCCAACATCCATTTATTTCTTTTGTGACACATGTATATCTACAAATTTTCTGAAATCCGATATATCACCAACAACTTCTTTGCAAGACACTACCTGAATTCCTCATCCTTATCTCAGTCCTAGATCGGTATGGGCTCAACGACAAGGAAGTAATTATGTTTTAAAGGAAACTCTATAGATCAATTCTAAAATTGAAGTTATTTGTGATTTGTAAATGCCATCATGTTAGTATCATCTAACAATCATGGTTTCAGATAATTTAACAGTTATGTCCCTAATCAATACCGAGCAAAATTAAAAGATCTATGTTTTGGGCAGAGCCGCCATTTAGAGATTAAACTTGATATAAATATTTAGTTCAAAAACTAATCTAGTTAAAATTAAAGTTGAAAGACCATTTTAATTTTAATGAAATAGTTAGATGACTAGTAAAGTAAGTCTAAAACTATTTTTAAGAAACAAAAATTATAAGATTTGATGATTTAACGGTTATTCTCCTAGTCAATATCGGTTAAAAGTCAAAAAATTTATATTTTGCCGGAGCCATTATTTATAGATCAAATTGAATACAAATATTTAGTTCAAGAATTAATTCGATTAAAATAAAATTGAGGACTATTTTGATTTTAGACATGAAATAATTGGAAAACTAATAAAGTAATTTTCCAATTTCTGAACTTGGCCTCAAGTGTAAAAGTATATTTGCATTGTGCGAAAATTATATGCACGCGCGTTGAAGTTTTTTAGGCCGAATGACAAATAAACACATAATAGGCCAAATACATAGTCTGAGTGTGCAAGAAGCCTTTCGGAGAATTTACATATCATTCTTTTTTTCTTTCATTTGCCAAAAAAAAAAGAAATAATAATTAAAAATAATAATTTTTTTTTCCTATTTTCTCGTAATCTTTTGTTTTTGGTACAAGTCTATTTGTCTATTTTCTTTAGTATATCCATAACTTTTTTTGCACTATAAATCTCTAAATATAGATTAGGGACCCGAGAATAATTTATGTATTAAAAACAGATACTTGGAATACATGTATTAAAAAATAGTTTATTCACGATGTTACAAAAGTATATAAATGGAATGTAGGGAATTAAACCAAGTCAATTTATTTAAGGAAAATTCTACAATTCTATTCATACTATAAAAACTTGTACAGTATAAAATTATATTTTTTAAAACCTTATAGTGTACAATCCCTTAAAGCCAATGGGATAGTTCCCTCAATGAAAATGTAAAATTCCTCATTTGTTTAAGGGTTAATTATACCTTGTCCCCTTAAAATTTAATGTCACTAATACTTTAGTCCCTAACGTTATCTTTCGAGCACTTTAGTCATTCCGTTATACCAACTAAATTTCTTAACCATTTTACCCCTAGTCTATTCTAATGTTTATTTTTGTTTAACAAATCAAAATTTTATAATGATTAGGCTTAATTCATATAGAAATTGATATGAAAAGATGGTTAGAAGTATAATTCAACATTCTTTTTTATAGTTTTTTGGCTAAAATAAATTAAAGAAGATGACAAAATCTGACCAACATCGTTTTTTAAGCACATATCTTTGTAACTGATGATCAATTATAAAAGTTTCATCTCTCCTAATTAGAATGACTTTTTTAACTTAAAATTCAGCTAAACAGGTAGAAAGATAACCACATAAGTTTATAAATTTTGAATTAATTTTTATTTTAAAATTATTTAGGCCAATAATAATAAAAGGAAATTTTAAAAAAAAAGAAAAATAAACAAAATGCATTATTTTTGTTGTTGTTATTGTTAGTAGTAGTAATTGGAGGGATGGAGATCAAATAAAGGTAAAAAAATAGAATAAAATGCTCAAAACACTGAATTGACATGACAGAGGGCGTTAAGTGTGTAAAACATAACGTTCGAAATTAAAGTTTTAGTGTAACTGTAGTTTAAAGGGGTAAAGTGTAAAAATAAAAGGGTATATTTGTCTATTTAGTAAAAATTTTAGATGGCGTTAGAATTGACTGTTAGTTTATGGACTTTAGTGTTCAAAAGATAACGTTAAAATGTAAAGTATTAATCATGCTAAAGATGAAAGGGTAATTTACCCTTTGTTTAATTGGTTTATTAGCTTGAATGGCCAAGTGTCCTATTATGGTTGTTTGATTCTATATATATCTCACTTATTAGTTTGAGGGTCTGTCACGTGGGATAATTTTCCAATATAGTAGCATTACTAATTTTCAACAGCATAGGGAGTAGTTAATTTTGTTTTCTTGGTTCTACGACTTTGCCGTTGTAGACATCTATTTTTGTCCCGCAAGTTCTCCCCTATTTTTCTTTTAATTTGACTCTCAATTTTCTTTTTAATTTCCCTTTTAATTTCTTTTTAACCTACTTTTTGATTTCCTCTTAATTTATCCTTTAATTCTCTCTTAATTTGTCTTATGGTGTTTAATTATTATGTGTTTTATGCATTTTTGAAATACAAAGAATGAGTTTTAATATTATTAAGTTTTTAGATTTTTGAAAAAAAAAAAAAAAAAAAAAAAGGCTGGTAGCCCACCAAAAGCGTGGTGGAAAAAGGCTGGTAGCCCACCAAAATCTGCAAAAAAAAAGAAAGGTTAGAAAATTTTATTTCCATTTTACTCCTCCAAAATTTAGTTTTTTGCATTTTAGCCCGAGAATATTTATCTCAAATTACATTTAGGCCCTTCTGAGAGGGCCCATTTGGTGCCACGTCATCGATGACGTGGCACCTCCAGATTGCGCCACGTCATCGATGACGTGGCATTTAAAAAAAAAAAATCCAAAATTTCAGAAAAATTTTGTTTTCATTTTGGCCCTCCAGATTTCAGACTTATGCATTTTTAGCCCTCAAATAATTTTTTTTTTATTTACATTTAGGCCTTTAAGAAATTTTCTTTAATATTTATATTTTTAAACTGTATCTCTTATACAAATCTAGATGTGTATAAGAACCACCAATTTTTGCTTTAGATTTCTATAAGAAACAGAAATGCATTTTAATACGTTTTAATTACCCTTGATTGTGAAATTACTGTTTTGCCCTTATAAGTATTAAATTGTAAATAGACTTTGATCTTTGCAACTTGCTATTTTTTATTAATTGCTTTTGTGATGATTGGTGCTTTATTTTAATATTTGTTGGTCTCAATATAATATTTATGCCTTATCTTACTTGTTAAATTATATGCGAATTTACTCGTTTGCCCTCAAATTTTAGATTTGTTGCACAACTAGACGTTAAATATTTGAATCAAATTCAATTTAGCCCAGGATTTAATAATTGTATCAATAATATAAAATTGGGTTAGAATGCATGATAAATGACTATTTTGCCCCTTGGGAGTTAAAGGGCACTACAAGCTCAATGTGTGCGGCTTTTAATTGGACCCGGGCTAAATCTACCTGTCAATGTTAATATTTACCATTTATTTTCGTTTCCTCATTAACATGTACATATTTTATTACTTTTAAACTATCTCAAAGCACACGTATGCTACAAAGCCGGCAATAATGAATACTAAAATTGAAAAGGGAAACGCGATAAAATCACGCAACCGGTCCAACGCCGGGTAAAGTGGGTGCCGAGGAAATTCAAATCCATCCCAAACCTTCCCATTTTGCAACAGGATTCCCGAACTCATTTTCTTGAGTTACGTGGACCAGGAGTCAATCTAAACTAGGGTTTATTTTCTTTTTTTTTAAATTTTGATGTATTTTTTGTGTCCCGGCGCACCAAGACACGGTGGCGACTCATCTTGTTTCCCTAGTTTAGATTGTTTTTATACAATTCATAGTCGCATTAAAGGCCCCGTTATGTAATAGTAAATAGGTGATTCATTTAAATTTGTAATAGTAAGTAGGTAATTTATGTTTGTAAATTGTAAGCAAGATTTTTGCATTCAATCACCTATTTCACGAGCACCAACGTTGGCGAAGTGCGCATTTGATTATCTGCCGGCCGGACATGGTCGGTAGGCGCGCGGTAAAAGGGGGGGCGCGACAGCCGTGGCCGCCAGTTTGAGAAGTAAAAGAGATTTTGCCCAAATTCCAACTGTCTTCTTCCTTTCTTTAGTTAGTCGTTGGTTTGGGTCCATCATCTTATGTGTGAGCTACGATTGATTTAGAGATATGACACTGATACGTCTAAAAAGACACAAGTATCCAACTATAAAATAAAGTACTTAAATTAGATAACAAACTTATTCAAGTATACGGTGTTAAATGGTATCTAATAGAAGTAGGAATTTTTCTCTTGAAGAATGATATATAATTATCGATTATTTAGTTGGAATACTACTTGAAAACTTTGATTTAAATAAAATAATTCAACTAAACTAGGTTTTACAATAAAAGACGACAAAAAGTATGGGTTAAATTTTATGCTTGCCAATTTTCAGATTTTGGTTAATTTGGCCCTTGGCGATCAAATCTATCAATTCAATTAATCTGACTATCGATCCCTCCTACTCCTTAAAGTAGCCGGACTTAATTATTTATCCATGGAATTATAGCAAACAATTAGGTAAATTAATTCTAACCCTAATTTAATTCTATAATGGAGGTTCAATTTTTATATCTCCTCAATTAATTCTATAATGGAGGTTCAATTCTCATATCCCCTCAATTAACCCAAATTAACTAAGGAAGTAGCTAATTTTTCTAATCAACCCTTAAATCCTTTATTGTATAATTAGTCTATTTTACCCTAAAGCACTTAATCAACTTATTAACCTCTATCCAATAGAAATTACTATCACACAACCTTAACCCATAACTAATTAATGCATTTTAAGCTAAAATAAAGCAAGTAAAAGCATTGAAGAACATTTAAACTAAAGAAAGTAATAAATCTTGACAACTAGTATAAGAAAGTGAAAACATTAAAAGGTAAGTGGAGGAAAGCAATAAATGAAGGCAAATAACAAAAATGAATAAGAACTAAATACATAAGAGAAGTAGATTAAATATAAACAAAGTTTGACAAACTTTGTTGAAGAGAGCTACACAATAATGGAAGAAACTAATTGGAAAAGAACGGAAGAAAAACTGAAAATTTCCTCCCCAAGTAGGGAGAAAGAAAAGAAGAAGACAAACAAGGTGGAGGCTCCTTGTTTTAGCCCCAATAATGCATATTTATTTTAGGATTAGGGGTTGGGATTTAGGATAAAATTATCCTTGAAAAAGTGCCCAATAATATCCAAAATTGTATCCCGTGGGATCTCCTCGCCTTAGATGGGCTTGGAGCTCGCTAGCAGCAAGTTGCCCACTATGAAAGCTCACAACTGATGAGCTCCTAAGGCTTGGATGCTTGCTAGAGGTGAGCCATCTAGACGACTCTACATAGTTTTGTTGTTTCACTTCTAAAATCCCCATTTGACATCCAATTGATGCGTCGTTCTTTTCCCACAACCTTAGTACAAAATTGAACATTAATATATATATATATATAATAGCAAAAGGCTGTGTAGCCCGCCCAAATTTTGCAATTTACTAACTTTACTGAGTAAACATTTTTGTGGCCAAATTAGTTATTCAACTATCAAAGTCATCAAATAATACCCATTCTGTCTATTTGAGACGTTAAAGTTGTTATAGGGTTAAACGTGAGTTGCACAAGAATTTTTTGAAGGGTAAAAATGTCTAAAATAATTAGTTTATTTAGTTAGTTAAACTAAAAGTTTATAAAAATTTAGGGGTTAAAGTGGTATTTTTTTTTTAAATTTTCTCCTTCCTTCCTGCTTGACTACTCTTCCTCGCCACCTATCTTCACTGGCTTCTTCTCAATGCCCTCTGTATTGTCTATAACCTCTTCCGCTTTCCCATAATCTATTTGTAAATAAAATACATCAACCAATTTTCCTAGAAATCAATCGCAACATAAAATTTCAGTATAAGTAACCTTTGTATGAATAATAAAAATTTCAAGATAAAGGGATCCCAACACAAAACTCAACTTTGAAACGAGAGCAGGAAAGGTGAGGAAGATCGAAAATGGTGGATGAGGAAGAGGTAGTTGATGATGTGGATTAGTAACACATAGCATCTTACCTAGATTGTTCTAGAAGTGCCTACGTGACAGCCTCATTAAGGGCAATTATGTAATTCAGTTTCAACTAAACTAGCATAGAGATAGCCTTTTGCCTCCTTGTGTAAATCTATAAATAAGGGGCTTGGGTGTTACTAAAAAGGATCCGGAATTTAGATAATCAAATACACTTCTGACATTCTCAGCACTTCCATTTTCTCTCTCCTCCTCCTAGAATATATTTTCAGCTTCTTCAATTGGCGCCGTCTGCGGGAATCGACAGATTTCCATCACTTTCAATCAATTCTCAGTCATCTGAATTGTTTGTTTTTGTTTTGAGGAGGATGAAGAACCGTGGAACATGCCGAACTGCCAGCAAGGACGCCGAGACGAGCAATCAGAACCTCGTGGTGCATACCGATGAACTAGAAAATGTCGGTACACCAACCGAGGCTCAACAAAAGCAAAACGATGTTCTGAAATACATTGCTGACTATTTAGAGTATTTTCGACCTTTCGTGGAGCAGCGGAAGAGCCAAACTCCGTCCGAGCACTCAAACCGAGCAGCCACTCCACAGGCCGAACAGTAACGTGACCCCGGTCGACGGCCTGGGAAAGAACCGATTGATACCATGAGCCCTACCGACCTACGTCACAAATTGACGAAGTCGCGCTCGAATGAACAATTTGATGAGACCAGATCAAAGAAATTGACCGATGCGAGAGAGACTCGGTGCACATTCCTCAAAAAAATCTGGTTTAAGAGGACCTTCTTCGGCTGTTTTAAAACAGTTCGAGGAGCAGAGCCTCAACAAGATCCAAGAGATTTTGAGAAAAAACAATTTACTTCTGAATACTCCTGCAATGGCAGAGATTGATAGAGATCCATTCACAATCTCTATCAAAATTGAACCTCTTCCAATGCAATTCAAGCTGCTGGACCTAGACCGCTACAAGGGAGAATTTGATCCGTCAGATCAACTGCAGCATGTGGTGGCGATCACTAGCCTTTATGGCTACAGTGACGATACCCGCTGCAAGTTGTTTGCCACCACCCTTCGAGGTCCGGCACAGAAGTGGGTTCCAGGAGCTGCCGACGAACTCAATCGCCACTTTCAATGACTTGGCGAAGTCTTTCCTTGGTCACTTTAGGAGTAAATCAATATTACAGAAGGACACGTCGCACCTCATGAACATCCGGCAGAGGTTCGATTAGTCAACTAAATAAATTTGTGGACCGCTTCAATGATTAGGTGGTCCAAATCAAAAATGTTGATGAAAGAATTCCGAATAGCTGCTTTCTGCAGCGGCATCTGACCAGGCATCTTCAACGCCGAGTTGGCCAAAAGGATGCCGAACTCCTATTCTGAACTTCTCGAAAGAGCATCGGAGTTCATCTGGGGCGAAGAGTAAAACAGGACAAAAAGAGAACTTTATGATACACAAAGAGAAAAAAGTCCTCAAGACTCCGAACCCCTCATCCTCGAAAAAGCTGAGGGTCGCTGACAGGTTGAACTATTCCAGAGCCACACCTTTGGCGAATCGGGTGGTTTTCCCGGGCAATAACATCGGGAACCGACCCCCGCGAACAAGGAGCCATCCCGATGCTGACTTCACACCTCTCAATTCGTTGAGGAGGGAAATTTTATACCAAGTCCATCATCTGGGCCTCTTAAAGCCACCCTTTCGAATGGTATTAGCCTCGGACAAAAGAGACCAGGCAAAGTACTGCACTTTTATGATGGTTTCATGGTCAACACGGCCATGATACCGAGGCATGCAACCATTTGAAGGTTGAAATCGAGAAGGCCATCCAAGAAGTACATTTGTAGTAGTTCATCTGCCGAACTGTGGCAGAGTTCCAAAGGAACACTGCCAACAAAGAAATCCGGCGTAACCTCGCCCGCAGCGTTGCCAACAGATTCGAGGCGGCCAGAACAGAAACAATCCTGTGCCAAATCAAGATGAACAAATCTGCATAGCCGGGGTGATAAACACAATTGCCGAAGGGAAGGCGACCGGGGACTCAAATAATGTCAGAAAAAAGTATGCCAGGAACATTCCTTCGGGCTAGGATTGGGAGAAGCGATTGAAGCCATTTATGAGCCTCGGATACACCTCCGAGGACCCCGTTCCCCGCCGAATGCCACACAATGACCCCGTGGTAATTCAAGTAAATGTGGCTGGATATGAAATGTATCGTGTGTTCGTCGACACTCGAAGTTCGGCGGATATAATCTTTTGGGACGCTTGGGTCAAACCCATGCATATGGACAATTCTTTGATAAAACCTTTCAAGACTCCATTGGTTGGCTTTATCGGAGACTCGGTCATGCCTGAGGGACAAATAATGCTTCCACTATGTCTTGCAGCTACCCCGAAGAACAGAATTGAGATGACCAATTTCGTCATCGTCAAAAGGGACAGCTCCTACAATATGATCCTCGGCCGACCCACGCAATACACCTATAGAATCCTCCCCTTCGTGTTCCATATTGGGATAAAATTCATGTTGAGGATGGGTCTGAAGGAACAGTCATTGGTAGCCAACAAGAGGCCCGAGCCTACTATATGATGTCTTTACAGTCCCAATTGCAAACGATGTCCATTGCTGACAAGGCTTACTTACAAACCTTTGATGCCTCATCCACCTGGGATGGCTTCGAAGAGGCTTTGATAAGTCAGAGGGAGGGGGAAGAGGATGTGCAGCCCCGATTAGGAGCTACTGAGATCCCCGAACCTCCAGAGCATAAGGGGAAGGGCAAAGCAAAAATTAGAGCCCCAAGACAAGGTTCAAATTGGGGAGGTATCACTAGATCCGAGCCTCCCTGATTAGAAAATCAAGATCTGTGCTACCCTTCCAGCAGAGTTTAAGGCCCTTCTCTTCAGGCTTTTAGCCAAATACAAGGACGTGTTCGCCTGGACTGTCGAAGACATGCCCTACGTCCCGCGGGAAATAATTGAGCACAAACTCGGAGTGGACCCGGCATACAAACCAGTGAAGTAGAAGAAGCGTCTCTTCGGTGCAGAGCGCAGCTTAATAATCGAGGCAGAGGTGGATAAACTCTTGATAGCTGCTTTGATTAGAGAAGTATTGTATCCCACCTGACTTTGTAACCCAGTCCTTGTAACAAAACAAGATTCTTTTTGGCGAATGTGCCAAGATTTTACTGATCTCAATAAAGCCTGTCCAAAGGATAGTTATCCGTACCCCCGGATCGTTACAGTAGTAGATTCATTTGTTGGATTTTACATTTTACATTTTTTAGATGCATTCAAAGGCTACCAATCAAATATACATGGCCGGAGAAGATGAAGAGAAAACCTCTTTCATCACTGACCGAGGCACGTACTGCTACACTATGATGCCCTTCAGACTCAAAAATGTGAGAGCTACATATCAGCGCCTCGTCAATGAAACCTTCAAGTCCCAAATAGGAAGAAACATGGAGGTATATATTGATGACATGGTGGTCAAGAGCCGAACCTATGAGGAAACCCTAGAAGATCTCAGGGAAGCATTTGAGACATTAAGATCCATCCAAATGAGACTGAATCCCAAAAAATGTACATTTGGGGTCCCCTCGGGAAAATTCTTGGGATTCATTGTCTCTCACCGGGAAATTGAGGCAAACCCTGAAAAGGTGCAAGCCATAATTAATATGAAAACTCCCACCTCGGTAAAGGAGGTTCAGAGACTCACTGGTAGAATGGCGACCCTGAATCGATTCCTGTCCAAATCAGCAGACAGAGGCTTGTCGTTCTTCCGACTCATAAAAAAGACTGAGGGTTTTCAATGTAGACTGAGGAAGCTCGTAAAGCCTTTGAGGAACTTAAAAAATACTTGGGCAACTTGTCAAAACTCGCATCTCCACAAAAAAGAGAACCGTTATACCTGTACGTCTCAATCACCGAACTGGCTGTCAGCTCGGTCCTATTGAGACAGGATGAGCAAGGCGACCAATGTCCTGTATATTTTGTAAGCAAAGTGCTTCAAGGTGCAGAAAAGAACTACACCCCCATTAAGAAGGCAGCCTTCTCATTGGTGGTGTCAGCTCAGAAGCTAAGGCCTAATTTTTATTGTCACAAGATAATTATTTTGACCAACCTTCCATTGAAAAATATCTTAAGCAGGCCCGATGCATCAGGCAGAATGCTAAAGTGGTCTGTGGAGCTGTTTGAGTTTCACATAGAAATCAGGCCTCGGACAACAATCAAAGCTCAGGCTTTCGCTGATTTCATTACAGAAAGTTGTGACATCGAGAAGGTTGATCTCATCACGACGACTGATCAGCAAAAGAGCAAAAAATGAGGAAAGATCTAGACAACACACATGGGAGCTTCATGTTGACGGAGTTTCGTGCGAGTCTGGAGCCAGGGCAGGGATAATAATCCGATCCCCAGAAGGGGGCTATCTCACTTATGCCTTGAGGTTCGGATTTAAAGCAACGAATAACGAAGCTGAGTACGAGGCCCTCATATGTGGGATGGAGATGGCCCACCAGATGGGAGCCCAAACCTTAAAGACACATTCAGATTCTCAGCTGGTTGTAAATCAAAGCCTAGGAAATTACGAGGCTCGAGGCGTGATTTTGCAAAGGTACCTAGTCGAGGTCAAAAGCTGGATTGGAAAATTTAAAAAGGTGGACATCATCAAGATTGCCCGAACAAGAAACACACACGCTGATGCTCTGTCAAAATTAGCCTCGACAATATACTCGCATTTAACGAAAGAGATTTGGTAGAACTGTGAGAATGCAGGTTTGTTGATTTCTCTAAAAGAATCTCTTGTGTCCAACCAGATCTCGATTGGATGGAACCCATAATAAGTTATTTGAATACAGATCTAGCATTTAGAAACTCCCCGAGGATCCGGTCGAAGCTAGACAGATCAAATACAGAGCGCCAAGTATACACTTATTGACGGAATCTGGTATAAAAATGCATACTTGTGCCCCTTGCTGAGGTGCCTCACGATATCTGAAGCTAACTATGTTTTACGAGAGGTGCACGAAGGCATATGCGGAAGTCACGTCGGTCCTCATAGTTTAGCTCGAAAAGTCTTGCTGACTGGGTACTACTGGCCGACCTTACACTCTGACGCATACACTTTGGTGCAGGGGTGTCATTAGTGTAAAATACATGAGCCAATATCCCGAAGACCCGGCTCGGATATGGTTCCTATTCAGAGCCCATGGCCATTTGCTCAGTGGGGAATTGACATTTTGGGCCCACTTCCCAGAGGGATAGGCAAGCTCGAGTTTTTAGCAGTAACGGTTGACTACTTTACCAAGTGGATCAAGGCCGAGCCCCTGGCTACAATCTCGGGAAAAGCAATAAAAAAATTCTTTTGGAAACCCTTAGCATTGTTTGCCGATTCGGCATCCCTGCTGTACTCATTTCTGATAATGGGAAGCAATTTGAAGGAGAGCCTTTCAAGAGCTTCTGCGCTAACCACGGCATTATGCAACATTTCACCTCGGTCACTCATCCACAAGCAAATGGACAGACTGAAGTGTGCAACCGAACCCTGTTGACAGGACTCAAGACTCGACTTGAAAGAGCCAAGGGTGATTGGGTTGAGGAATTGCCTAGTGTCCTATGGGCATACAGGACCACACCTCGAATGGCCAATGGAAACACTCCGTTTAGCTTGGCCTACGGGTCCGAGGCTGTTATCCCTACAAAGATTGGGCTACCCTCGGCTCGAGTATCCTTGTGTGATTTGGAATTCAACGACGAGGCCCTGCGAGCTAACCTAGATCTACTTGAGGATAAGAGGTTAGATGCATCTATCTGGGAAGCCAAGTACAAGCAGGTCATGGCTAAACACTACAACGCTAGAGTCAAGCATCGGTATCTGCGGCCCGACAGATGGTAAGACTTGGTGCTTCGAAAGAATGAAGCAAGCCGTGTAGAGGGGACTAAGAAGTTAGATCCAAATTGGGAAGGACCCTATCGTGTAATAGAAGCTCACACCTTGGGCTATTACAAGTTGGTTAACATGAGAGGGGATCCTGTTCCCAGAATGTGGAATATTGTAAATTTGAAGAAATATTATCAAGGAATGTAATGAAAGTCCCTTTTCAAATGTCAGATGTTTGAGCTGCTCCAACCCTCAGAGGTTCTGATCCAGTTCAACAAAAAAGCAAATGATTGAGGGCCAAGGCTTAGCAGTCCCCCCTCAAGGGCAGAGGCTTAGTAGCCCCCCAAGCAAAAACAAAGCTGCGCCAACCCACAGAGGTTTGGTCAAGGCACAGTCAGATGTTCGAGCTGCTCCAACCCTCAGAGGTTCGGATCTAGTTCAACAAAAAAGGAAATGATTGAGGGTTGAGGCTTAGCAGTCCCCCCTCAAGGGCAGAGGCTTAGTAGCCCCCCCAAGCAAAAAAAATGCCGTGGGGCCCAACCCTCAGAGGTTCGGACAAGGCATAGTCAGATGTTCGAGCTGCTCCAACCCTCAGAGGTTTGAATCCAGTTTAACAAAAAAGCAAATGATTGAGGGTTGAGGCTTAGCAATCCCCCTTCAAGGGCAGAGGCTCAGTAGCCCCCCCAAGTAAAAACAAAGCCGCACCAATCCTCAGAGGTTCGGACAAGGCACAGTCAGATGTTCAAGCTGTTCCAACCCTCAGAGGTTCGGATCCAGTTCAACAAAAAAGAAAATGATTGAGGGCCGAGACTTAGCAGTCCCCCTTCAAGGGCAGAGGCTTAGCAGCCCTCCCAAGTAAAAACAAAGCCGCGCCAACCCTCAGAGGTTCGGACAAGGCACAGTCAGATGTTCAAGCTGCTACAACCCTCAGAGGTTCGGATCCAGTTCAACAAAAAAGCAAATGATTGAGGGCCGAGGCTTAGTAGTTCCCCCTTAAGGGTATAGGCTTAGTAGCCCCCAAGCAAAACCAAAGGTGCACCAATCCTCAGAGGTTCCTGCGGTTCAAGCACAAAGAAATTTTGAGCTGTTCCAGCCCTCAGAGGTTCGGATCCAGTTCAATACAAAAGCAAGCATTGGGAGCCCAGGCCATAGCAGTTTCCCAGCAAGGATAGAAACTAAGTAGCCCCCTCCGAGAAAAATGAAACTGAAGAGGATCCGATCCTCAAAGAGGCTTGAGTGCCCTGCTTAAGCAAAACATTATTCCTTGGACATGGGAATGTCTGACTCAAATTAAATGGCTAAGGCAAACATAAGGAGCCAAGCTTGATCCTTTTGCCTCAGCTCGGAAGGTTCTAAACAGGGCCTAAGTTCAAAATGAAAGGGAGCCTTAGACAATTTTTTATGTTGGAATGCTTAAGTGTGGGAAGTTTGTTACCTACTTATATCAAAAAATTTCTTATTTAAATGCAGAAAATAAAAAAATTGAAAAGCAGGTAAAAGGCTAGAAGCAAAGAAAGCCGACACTCTTATCAAGGAGACAAAGTTATCAAAACTTAGGAGTTTCATTAAAAACATATAAATCCTAACTATTATAGAAGGAGTTCTTAACTATTATAACAAAATTGTATCAGCCTGAGCACCAGAAGTGGAAGGCTCGGTAGTGGAGGTGGAAGCTTGGTTCGTAGGCTCAGATTCGGCTTCGAGATTCGGGCCCTGGATCAGCAAAGTCGTTCCAGAAGTATCGGGAATCTGAGCGAGGGCTTTGAATTCAGCCTCTAGTCCGTTGATGACCTCCTCGGTGATGGAAGCATCATACAAATCAGGGTTCTTCACCAAGTGGTCACAGGCCAGTGTGAACCCCATGGAGAAGACCTTTTTTGTAAACTCCTTCAACATCTCGTCTGCTTCAACCGAGGCCACGAATTGATTCCTGCCTTCGATCCGCAGCTCCACTTCCCGAGAAGCGAACTTTGCCTCGGCCAGCTGAGCTTCTTCTTGAAGTTGAAGAACCCTTTGCTCCAGATCTGCGATCTTCTTGTCACGATCGCCAACATCCACTTCAAGGGTCTTCTTCTCCAGCTTGGCTTGCCGAAGCTTATCCCTCACTTCGGTCAGCTCGGCCTTCCACTCGTCGTATTTTATGCCAGCTTCGATGTTGCATTTCATCTCGTTGGTGTTAACAACGTCCTTCACTGCCTGATTCACGCTGGACTTCACGTGAGATAACTCTTGCTTCATAGAGTTAAAAGCAGAGTTAAAGGAGGCCTCCCGATCTGCCATGGTGGACAAAATTGTAATTGTCTGCAAAAAAAGACAAAATAGTTAGTCGTATAAATCAAAGTACGAGGTGCAAAAAAGTTGGAATTTCACAAAGAGTTAGTTAGACTGACGTTCATCAGGCTGACGTGAAACTCATCCAGCCTCTGTTGAGGGGTGAGCCTTTTGACATAGGCTACATCCCGAGGCAATGCCACCATTTTTGCCTGCTCCAGAGCCACTCTCGGGAATTGAGCCCGATCATTTATGTCGATCGGCGGGATGGGTCAGAGATCAGAGCTCCCCGAGGTGAGAGGCACTAGAAGTGGGTCGACAGACAGCCGATGACCCAGGGAACATCCTGTGACCCTGTAGATTTCCTCTCCTCTTCGGGAGTGTATTTCCTATCACCTGAAAAAAGTAAAGTGTTAGCTCTGGACAATGAAGAAGGAATAAGGAGTAGGAACGACTGAGGTTCGGCAGTCCTTACCATATGAAGTGATAAGTTGTTTGGATAGAGGGACGTTTGCAGAACTTGTCCTCGGTGTCCGAACCATCGCTACTGGAATGAAGGGCCTCAGGGGCGATGTCGTGGGGGAGAGGGTCATGGCTGAAGAAGGACTCTCCCTAAGGCCAGCAGCCTCCCTGGACCTTTTCCTCGTAACCCGAGTGGATTCGGGTTCGGTGGGCCAAAGAGCCAGAGTTACCTCCCCGGTTGGTCTCTCCGGCGGACTGGCTACCTCATATTGATTTAGGGGCACTGAGGTTGAAGGTTTAGCCTCGGCACTCCCTGAGGCGTGTTGATGGTGGCTGATGAAGATCCGCTTGTTGATGAGGAGGGTTGGTTTGAAGTGCCTGCACCAGTGGCAAAAGTGTGGTGGACAACAACCCCCTGAGGAATGCTCCGAGCTCTGCATAAGATTAAGGGTCAGAAAAAAATGATGATAAAAAAAAATAATAATAAAAAAATAAAAAAATAAAAATGATGATGACCTTGTTGAGGGTCGTAGCTCGGGAGCATGTCGTGGGTAGGAAACAGTCCTGCCCAGGCCAGAATGTAGTTTGATAGGATGACAGGTTAGTTGTTAAAGTTTATTCGGAGGTTGGATTCGACGAGCCTCCGGGCGTGGATGGAGTCCTGGGGAGAGGGTTTTTTGGTTTTTAGATTTTCTTTGATAAGGTTCCACAGACCCCGGGGCATTAGAGGGTCAAGTTATTGGATGACAAAAAATGACTTTTTCCAGTCGTGAATAGATGAGGGATTAGTCGAAGTGACCTGTTTGCCCGTGGTTCGGGGAGAGATGTAAAAGAATTCCTTTGTAGGGGATAATTTCAGCATCATCCTAAAGGTGTCTAAGGAGAGGGGGATGTCGTGTAATTTACATAGAGAAAGACGAAGCCGGCAATGACCCGAATTGCATTTGGGGTTAGCTGGGATATGCTGATATCCCAGTGGTTGGATAGGTTGACAAGGAGAGGCACTATTGGGAGCCTCAGCCCTGCCTCAAGTTGTTCCTGGTAGATTGTTAAGTAACCAGGAGGTGGCAGGTGGCCTCGTTCTCGGGAGTCGGGAGTTTGATATTCACGTTCTTGAAGAAACGGCATCTATCTCTAAGAATTTTTATATCCTCGGGGTCGAGGGAGTTTGATACATTTTGTGTTTGGAGGTTAGGATGGTCGTTTTGTGGAGGTTCGATAAAGAGAGGACCGGGAGGAAAATTTAATGGCACTGCTGCTAAAAGGGTTTCGTCGAAAGGATTTAGCATCCTGTCAACGACGTTTACAGGTGAAGGAGGAACCAGCGTGCTAATCAGAGAGGTGGGAGTGAACGTACCGGCCATGGTCTTCTGTTTTGAAGGCGTGTGAAAATTTTTGGGGAAACTCCTAGTGGTGTCCGGTTGTGGCGTAGGGCAGCGGTCGGAAATCAGCGATGGTAGAACGACAGAAGATGGAAGAAAGGTGACTGGAGGATGAGAGTGAAAGGGGGGAGTGTGCGAGTCTCTGGGTAGTAAAGGAGTAAAGTAAGTAAGGGAAAGAAAAATAGGACGGGGGAAATAGAGTAAAGTGAGTTAGGGAAAGAAAAATGATTTGGGGGAGAATGGGGGTATAAATAGGAGGGTTTTCTTCAAGAATGTTCAATGGTTTTGGGGAGAAAAAATTGACGGTTTTGAAATGAAAAAAGGCATATAGGTAGGAAAAGCAAGGCGTTATGGAGGGAAAAGCGAGGCGTTATGGCATGAAAAATGAGACCTGGTGCAGGCGATTTTGCTGCAAAACGAGGCATTTTGCAGCAAAATCAGAACGAATAATGCAGTGCAATAAATGCAAGTTCAGTGCATGGGGACTTAGCGAAAACGTCACCCTTGAATTAATGTTGCAGTTATGTTCTGCAGAGGATCCCAAGGGTCGTTGATACAACCTCGAATCGGCAAAGGCAATACGAGAGCGTCCCGATGTTTTGCACCTCGGCTAGGTATAAAAGTCCCGGTTGTCGTCGCCTGGGGACTGCGAACAGTCATTTTTTGCTTGGTCCCTATCCACGAGGCTCGGCACCAAGCCGAGGGGACTAATGATGATGTGGATTAGTAACACATAGCATCTTACCTAGATTGTTCTAGAAGTGCCTACGTGGCAGCCTCATTAAGGGCAATTACGTAATTCAGCTTCAGCTGAACTAGCATAGAGATAGCCTTATGCCTCCTTGTGTAAATCTATAAATAAGGGGCTTGGGTGTTACTAAAAAGGATCCGAAATTCAGATAATCAAATACACTTCTGACATTCAGCTCTTCCACTTTCTCTCTCCTCCTCCTAGAATATATTTTTAGCTTCTTCAGTTATTGGTGGTGGTAGCGGTATTGGTGGACTGGGAGTAAGGATGGGTAACTGATAGGTTTCCCCCCCTCCCCCCAAAAAAAAAAAGAACACGAACAAGAAGGTGGTTAGGGTTTTTAGGGAAAGATAGTGGTGTTAGGAGTTTCAGATAGAAGGTATAGAAAAGGGGAATGAAAAGGAAAAAAAAATTATGCTATTAAAGGAACTTTTTCTAAACAAAAAAGTATTGTTGGTTTTAACCCTTTTATCCATTCACAAACCATGCTACTCACGTGGTTTTGAGATAACTTTGATTCTAATATCCTAAATAGACAGAATGGGTTTTAGCCATGAATTTAGATATTTAATCATTGTTTTGGCTACAAAAAAAATAGTTTAGTGAACATGCCTAATAACTTGGCAAAGTTTAATAATCGATACGGCTGTTTTCCCTATATAAATAGCATATAAAAAACTTCAATAAGACACTTATAAAAGTTAAAAACTTAAGACGACAAAAATCCTAACTCTCTATAGAATTAGATTAAAGTACGGCACAGATCTAAACATAAGAACATAGTAAAATGAGAATAAATGCATACTAACACGTATGATTAGAATATGGACAACAAACATACAGTTAATACAAAAACTATTCGAAATAGTACCAAAACCGATAAATTTAGAATACATATAACTTTAGTTTTCTAGAATTATCAGACACCCACAATTATATATTCAATCTCAAAAATTGAAAAACTTTTTAGAATATATTTTTTAAAAGAAACAGATGAACTAATATGAAAGCACATGGACTGGAGAGCTATATTATTGAAATAATCACTGGAGGTGCTTATGAATTTATGGTACAGAAAGATAATCAGGTGTTGTTACAGATTCATCAAGCAATTGATATTTCAATTTTTTGAAAATTGTTATGACAAATACGGTAAAGGAGGATTGAGATATTTGGAGAAGACGTACTGTAGAATAGACCGGGTCTAGAAGAATAATTTGATGATGTTGAATAAAAAGTTTGAACTTTTGACGATGGAATAATTTGAATCCATTGAATCTTATTTTTCTCGATTGTTGGAGATTAAGAATGAGATATCTCTAAACAAATAAGATGTGATGATCTCACTAATGAATTTTTTGTGGAAAAGATTTTGAATACTTTACCGTTGAAATTTGATCACGTAGTACAGCAATTCAGGAAACGAAAAACACATAAAATTTGAGTATTGAAGATTTGTAGAGCACACTAATGATACATGAATAGTGAATTAATGTAGAGATGGATGATATGGCAACAAGGATACGGTAGAGAAGGCACTGTGGACACAATTAAAGTTGAGAGAAAAAGATGAATCTAAAGAGTATAGAGAATCTAGTTAGACTTATTAGGCCTACAACAAAGGTCGTGGTTACAACAACAGATGTAGGGACAAATACCATCCCGAACTTGGTAGAAGTAACAATTTTAATTTTAGAGGTGGTCCGGATAGAGGCAGAAGTAATAATTTTGGTACAGGTAATAATGTTGGTGGAAGAAATAATTTTAATCAAAATTTTGTTGGAGGAAATAATTTTAACCAAACACAGTATAATCAAAGTTTAAGTATTATAGTTGTGATGATAAAATATGGACGTAGAAAATTTGAATGTAGATCTGGTGGATAATTTAATAAAAACTTTTAGCTTAGTCCAGCTGAAATCAGGCTCAAAATAATAATTAAAATTTGGAAATTTTATTTTTCGCCTATAATGTCGTGGATATTGTTGACAAAAGTAAGGCAAATTTTTTTGCCATAGCTCATTTCACCAAATTTCCAAAATTTCCTTACCATTCCTTCTCCCCACTTACGGATCCCTTAAAAAATATTTTTCCTCTCCCTTAGTTTCTCTAACCTCTTGAAGTCTTCCTCAGCCACCTGGCCATTTCTTCGTCATTAGATAGCCTTCTTAGCTCCTAGAAAAATCTCCAAAGCCAAACAAATTTTCATCATTTTCTCTTTTTTAGATTAGAGGGTTTTTTTTTGTCTATCTTTCGTGATAAATTAAATATCTCCTCTCCTCAAAATCCCTCTCCTTCCCTCTTCTTCTCTTTGCTCCAAAGAATTGCTTATAGTTGTCATTTCTGCATCAGCTAAGAACACTCACTCTGGTCATCGACTTTAAGAGCCAAACCTCTAGATTTGCCATTGTCATTGAATCCATTAATACAAATTCCATCCAAGGCCTCATTTGATCTATGTGGTTCTAATCGGCATTCCTTCCTCATCCACCACTTTACCTCCACCTTGTCGTCATATACTTCTCCTTCTATGTTGATGATTTTCATGGAGTTTATATTTCAATTTTGGCAATTATTTAGGCAATAGAATGTTGATGATAGAAAAAGACTATTGGAATCTTTTGTTATGATGTGTAATGTATTGCTCTATTGTGGTGGCAGTATTTTGGGAAAGTAGTGATTATCTACGGTGGCTATAGTTGTGGTTATTTGGCATTGATTTTGCAATAGTAGTGGGTTTTTTAACTGGTTTTCAATTTTTTGGTGGCTGAATTTGAATTGGGTATTGTTTCTGATGTTAGGAATTTCTCTAGCTAGCCGATATAGGTGTCTATTCTATTTGGTGTCTGCCAGGGAGAGGTTTGGTTGGTTTAAGATGAGGAAAATTTAGGGACTAGCGAGAATAAGTTGGCTTGGTGAGGACAATTGTGGCATTTTTATAAAATGGGCCATGGAAATAATAATTATTGCTATGGATAGGGGTGTTCATTCGATTAGTATTCGACTTTTGATTTGTTTGACTTCACTTATTTGACTTTCGATTTGAAAATCTAAAAGTCAAAGCCAAGTTATATAAACTCATAGTTTTTTGTTTTTTTAACCCCATCTCTCCCCCTGCCCTTTAATGACTCAAACCTAAGACCAATAAATCATGGGAAAGTATCTTACCACCTAAAATGTACAACGTTGTCAGCATATGAACTCATAGTCAGTTAAAGTTGAGTCATTTGAATTTGTCTGGTAAGTCGAATAATTCAAACATAAATCCTCTTTTATTCTACATTCTAATCCCAAAATTCAAAATGTGATATAGTAGAAATACAAGATTATACTAGTTTATAAATAATACAAGAAAAATACATAATCAAATTAAAATCTGACGACAACATTCTCAAAAGCAAAAGCAAGCTTTAATAGTGGTGAGTGATATCTTATAAGTATATAGAAAACATACATGATTATCTAATTATATATGTGCTAAGATTAAGTTAGTCATGCATTTAATATACTTTTTAATAATAAAAATATTACAGTAATAAGTTATGTAATATAAATATCTAAATTAGACGTTATATAAAACATATTTTTATTACAAGTATAAGTTATACAAATTTAGTATATAACCATCGGAACATGTATATATACACACACACACACACACACACACACACATATATATATATATTATTAATAGATATTCAATAAATATTAAAGTACATATAATTATTTAACTCTAGCATCTATATGTATTAAAAGAAAATTAGTAATTCATTAATTAGTTCTAGTACAAAAGTGTTACATTCATAAGCTGTACACTTTATTTATTTCTTTTATAAAAAGTGGATATACGTTGGATCTCCACCTATCCTTTACTGATTCGAACTCCATGACCTAGGTCACAGGAGACATATAGTCTTACCATTTGGCTACACTACGTTATCTAATAAGTTGTACACTAAAATTAATGTATAACTACATACATAATGTGAAGTATTACATTGATAACTTTAACAATTTTATAGAGAAAAGATATTTAAGTATTAACAAAATAGAATATTATCAGTTATTAACATATTTAATTATTAATAATTAAGAATATTATGGCTAAAATATTATATACACAAATACATTAACATATTATTACAATGTACGGTAAATATTAAAAAATATATAATTATTCAACTTTTTGACCTATATTTGATTAGGAAAATCGAACGATTTGTTCAATCGGTAAATCAGTAAAATCAGTCAATGTATAGATCGGTATTTGACTAGTAATTTGACTTAGAAGTTGAACTCAAAGTTGAGTCGAGTAGTCGATTAGTTAATTAATTTCGAGTTAAAGTCGAGTTGAAAGTCGAATATCGAGTAAAATTATTTTCTTCTACGACTTGACTAGACTTAGTAGTTTGACTTGACTAACTTTTTAACACCGCTAACTGTGGCAATAACATTGTCCCGAACATAATGATTTTTGGATATTAATTGTAGTAATCATATACATGGAAAAAAAGAATTATTTTATAAGTTTGATCAATTTGTCTGAGGTGAAGTAAGGTTTGACATTAATACTTCTTACTTGTTTTTAGGAAAGGAAAAATCTCCATTAGTCTGAAAAATGAGTCTAGCAATTTTATCTTTGACATTTTTATATTTTATAGTCGAGTCATAATTTGTTGAGTATGGGTAGTTGATCAGAAAAAAGTATGATATTCGTATCATGTATGGAATGTGTACTATTTTTTTATGAAAATGTTGAGATGATTGCGAATGTAATGATGACACCTAACCACTTATTTCCACTAAATATGAATAGTCAAGATATTTCTTGTTTGAGCACTGTGATTGACAATAATAATTGATTGTGGCACTTGAGGTTTGGAAAGTTAAATCTTTTGATAGCTTGAGATTTTTGTCAAATAGAGGAATGGTTAGTAGGTTGTCTACTATCAGTGTTACTGGAAGAGTTTGTGATTGTTGTGTTTTGGACGAGAAGCAAAGGGATATTATTCAGATAGGAAAATCATGGACAGTAAGATGACTGTTGGAGATTATTTGTTCAGAATTGTATACAATGGAGGTTATTTCCTTCTAATGGCAGTTGTAGTTATTTTATTAATTTTATTGATGAATTTAGCAGAAAAACCTTGGTTTTCTTTTTGAAACAAAAATCTGATATCTGTGAGACTTTCAAAAAATTCAAGATTTTTACTAAGAAACAAAGTGGTTGTCAGATCAGAAATTTGAAAATTGTTCGGGGTCAGGAATATCTTGTCTTTGATAACTTTTTTGAATAAAATGGTATTCATCATTAATTGATAGCAATGTATTTTGAACAACAAAATGGAGTGGCTGAAAGAAAAATATATTACAAAATATGACTATTGTGGATATGGTGAGACAGGTCATATATGTTCAAGTTTAAAAAATGCGAAAGCCTTTGGGTAGAGGTAGTGTATTGTGTTATTTATTTGTTGAACATGTATCCTATGAGGAATCTTCCTGATAAAACTCCAAAAGTAGTTTGGAGCGATAGAAAACCATTAGTTGGTCATCTTAGATTTATAATGTGCATTGTTTATCCTCATGTTCCTAATCAGTGGATTGGAAACTTGATGATAAAGGAGAAAAGTGTGTTTTTATTAGCTACAATGAGCAGTTACAGGCTTACAGATTAGTTAGTCCAGTTTTAGGAAAAGTGATTTTCAGTAGGGATGTGACTTTGATGAAAGAGCTATTTGGGATTGGTCTTCAGAAGTACCTAAAATTAGAGAGGTGACTTTAAATTATAAAGTGGAGAATGATGATCATGATTTTCATCCATCACTAGTTGCTCAACACTCACAGGGTGAGTCATCAGTAGTCCATGATGTCATTACCAGTTTCCTATTCATTAACAGGATATGTTATTTGAATTCAAATAATTCTCCTTCAAATGAAGATATTGTTAATTTTTCTTTATTTGCAAATTGTGACGTGGTAGTTCATGAGAGATAGTTTGAGATTATTGTTGTGTGAAAACAACTGGCGACGAAATTCATGCTAGCGAGAAAAGTAATAGATAGGTCTCTTATACACATCTCCAACCCCCAAAAGCCATTGGAGTGAAGTGGGTTTACAAGACAAAATATAACCCCAATGGAGATGTGGAGAGATGGTGAGATTGGTAGTAAAAGGATTAAAGTAGAAATCTAGTATTGGCTATTTTGAGGTATTTGCACTTGTTGCTATGCTTGATATAGTCCATTTAATAATTTTTGTTGTTGCTCAAAATAAGTGGAGAATTTATTAAATGGATGTCAAATCTACTTTTTTGAATGGAGCACTTGAGCAAGAAGTATATGTGGAACAGTCTGCGGATTTTGTCAAAAAAGGTTAGGAAAGCAAGGTATACAAATTGAAGAGAACTTTGTATGGCTTAAACCATACACAAGCCCCAAGGGTGTGGTATAGGAGAATTGACTCTTATTTTATTTCTCGTATTTTTTAGAGGGATACTTAGCACACTTTATATATTAAATATTCTACTAATGTTCATGTTTTTATTGTGTGCTTGTATGTAGATTACTTGATTTTTGCAGAAAATTATTTGGAGATGATTATTGAATTCAGGATAGCCATGATTAATCAGTTTGAAATAAAATATATAGGACTTATGTCTTATATTTTTGGAATTGAGGTCTTCTAGTCTAATAGAGGTATTTTATTTCTTAGAAAAAACATGTAGGAGATATTTTGAAAAAATTCAAGATAGATGGAGCTAATCCAATTTTGACTCCAACTGAAAAAAATAGCATTTGACTAAAGATGTTATTGAACAATATATTGATCCTACCTACTTTAATAATTTAGTAAGAAATTTGAGATATTTGACTTCTACGAGACCAGATATCACTTTAGTGTTGGATTGATTTAGCAAATTTATGAAAAATACACATGCTAGTCACAGGCAGCAAACAAGATCTTGAGATACAAGAAAGGTACTCAAGAAGATGCTATTTTTTGTTCAGGAAGTGATCCAAGAGTTACAGCTGTAACTATAGAGATAGTGACTGTGCAAGTGATTCAGTTTAAAGAAAGAATACTTCAGGTTATGTATTTTTTTTATTGTACAACTCACTCTGGAATTTTTAGTGGAGCTCTAAAAACTACACATGATTGCATTATCTAGAGTAGAAGAGGAGTACTTTGTGACGTCTAACAGTGTTATTCAAGTATTGTGGTTGTGTCATACATTGGTATTCTACAACATAAGTATGATGGTCTTACAAAGATTTATTGTGTTAGAAGTTGACAATTGAGTCGTCTAAGAATCTGATTCTTAATGAGTGTAGCAAGAACATTGACATGAAATATCACTTCATACATGGGTTGGTTCGAGACAAAGAGAGTGAGGTTGATTATTACAGGATTGAATAACAAGTAGCATACATTTTTTACAAAAGTTTCGAAGTTACATTTGACATATTCTTGAAGTTAAAAAAAGATGTTGGGCATGTTCAGGTTTTATGAGTTTGGTTTAAAGAAAGCTCTGTAAAATAAAACAAGCCAATTTATTTAGGTATGAACTACACTTTGCACTCCCTGACTTGTACTGTATTCTCTCTTTCGACCCTAAACTTTTTTTGGGACACTTTGCAACACAAACTATCTAAATCTTCCTACTTAATTCCAAAATATGATTTCGTCAAAAATTTAACGGTCACAGAGTGCATGTATAACACTCTCTGTTAAGTACAAGTGACAAAAAAAGGTCTAACTCCACTTTTCACCCCAACTTGCACCATATTCACTTTGCACCCCAAATTGTCTAAATCTTTCCATTTAAGTTTAAAATGTGATTCCGTCAAAAAATATAATGGTTGTAGGGTGTGTGTGTAACACTCTCCGTCAAGTGCAGATGATCATAAAAATGGAAAAAGGAACAAAATGAAATATTAAGAAAAATTCATAAAAAAGGAAAAAATTGTGAATGAATGATAGAAAAGAAAAAAAAAGTTGAACAAAATATTCAGAATAAAGTTAAAAAAAAAATAAAATTGAACGGCATGGTGGGATAAAAGGGGTGCTACGGTGAAGGGGGGATTCGAGGATAGGGCGACATAGATAGGTGGAGGTCGGGGTGGTAGGGAGGGAAAGTCATGGGTTGGGAGTGTCGGGCGGGGCTGGGGATATGGAGGGTGGATGGGAATTGGAGATTGGAGTCCCATAACACAATGGGGGTTGGGAGAGGTCTTAGGATGGTCGGGAATAGAGGGGATTGGGGGGATTTGAAGAATGGCTATTGGGGGTCTGGGATGGTTGATTAATGGAAGTAGGATGTTAAGGGGTGGCAGGGAATGTGTTTGAGGGGTTCGGATGGTGGTTGTTTTTGGGTGGGAAGAATGGAGGCCTGGGGATGGCGAGGTGGAGATGGGTGGCTTGGGGTGGTGGGAATAGAGGGCTAGGATTGTTGAATGGGGTGTCGAGAATGGAAGAGGTGGGGGTTGAGGGGTGGTTGGACCTGGGTTTGGGGGCAAAGAAGATGGTAGTAGGATGAGGATTAGGGTGGGGTATAGGAATAAGGGTGGAAAGTTAGGGGTAGTGCTATAGCTGAGGAGGAGAATGATGATTGGTTTGGAAGAAATGATTTTTTTTTTTTTTTTTAGTTTCACCCTAAATTTTAGTTTAATTTCATTTATCCCAAAATAATTCAATATAACCCACGTAGAATTTATGAAGGGTAGTTTAAGAAGAAGGAATGAGTTTTAAGAGGGAATGAGACTATTATTTAACCCTTATTTGTGATTAAAGGAGGGAGAATTTCTCACCACTAAATTTCTAACACCTTTAGTGATTTCTAGTTACTTGCACTTAGCAGAAAGTGTTGCATACATGCCCTAAAACCGTTATATTTTTTGACGGAATCAAATTTTAGACTTGAATTGGAAGATTTAGATAGTGCAGGGTGCAAAGCGTCCAAAACAATATTTAGGGTGCAAAGTGAGAATCCAAAACAAGTTGCGGTACAAAGTGAAGTTAGGCTTTTTCAGGTCACTTGCACTTAGTGGAGAGTGATGCACATCCATGCTTTAACCATTAAATTTTTTAACAGAACCATATTTTGGAATTAAATGGGAAGATTTAGATAGTTCAGGATATGAACATGTCAAAAAATACATGTAGGATACAATGTGAGAATCCGGCACATTGAGAGATGCAAAGTGGAGTTAAGCCAGGCCAACTATCTTGATTAGTTTTACTTGCCTAGGCTTTTGTCATGGTTGGTTGGTTCTATATGTTTTACTTATTAGTATGAGGGTGGCGTTATTGCTAGAGTAGTTTACATCATTCTAGAGCAAATTTACTCTTTTGGACAAAAATACCCCAACAGTGAAAAGTTTCCAATTAAACTACCACAGTTGACACTACCAGCACTTTTCTCTACTGTGCCCGTTATTTACTATACCCTAATTTCACCCTGTCATCAAACACAGATTCTTTTCAACTTACTCACTATTCCTACAATTGGATATTTTTTATCTAAATTACAATAGTAGTAGTAAAATATGAGAATGAGACAAAAGTTTGGAGTGAACTCCTCTACTTCCACCTCTTCCCTCTCCATTAATTTGCCAAAAGACCCTGCAACATCCTTAGTTAAGAACTATAAAAGTTGATTGAAGAAGGGGATTTTTAGTAATTGAAAATAATCACCAACTTCTGCTCCACCAAAAATCTTACCAAGGAGCGATTCCTTGCTATTTCTAATTTTTTTCCTCAGGCTTCTACTAATTATTATGGTTTTAAAAAAAATCCTAAGAATAAAAAATGGTACTAATTCGATTACTCTTTCCTTTCCCTCCCTCACAAAATTGGAATTCAATACCTGATTTGAATGAAAATTGGATCATTTAGCTCTAGATGTCCACCACAATGATGATGATGTATACATTCCCCAAATATCATTCTCTTGATCGGCGCATTAAATTCAGTTGCCGATCCAAGGATTTCTCGCAATTTCACTCATTCAATATCATCTATGCGGATTCTCCCATTGTCGATAGCTTCGATTCCCCCTACAGTGTCAGTTACTATTATATTTTTAGGGGGTAAAATGAAACAAAAATTGATGAAATCGATGAGAATAAATTGAGATAGGAGGTAGACAGAGTGTGAAGTTGTAAAAGTTGAGATTTGTAGAAGTGGTAGGAGATTGAGGTGAATAAGGTCTTTGTGGAGATAAGAATGAAATTAAGGTGTAATAATTTAGTGGGCCACAGGAGCCAAAAAATGTAGCAGACTTGTAGTTTAATTACTAATGCTTTTCTACAGGGGCATTTTTGTCCAAAAAGTAATTTTGCTCTGGCATAATATAAAATGCTCAGACAATCATGCCTCTCATTAGTTTGAGGGTCTGTAACATGGGATAATTTCCCAAAAGCGTAGTGGTACTATTATTCAATAGCATAGGGCTTTAGTATATCAGATGTTAATTTTGTTTTATTTTGTGACTAAGTCACATGCGTTAGTTTGTTAAGTGAAAAGAGATTTTGATGGGGATATAATGTTGGATAAATTTAGACTTTTCAATTTCAAATATCTTACAACATCAAAGATTTAAGCTTCGAGAGTTAAATTGGGGCTCTTTTGAGTTTTTTTAAGTAATGAAATGAAAACAAAAATTAAAAATTAATTGTTAACAACCATACATGGAAATTTAACTCCCTTCAAATGATCAAGAGGTTCCTAATAGAGTTCGAACGATCAACAAAACAAGAAATAGGATGTAGTTGAGAACTTTTCTGGTTTAGATGATCCAAAATGACATTAAAAGTGAAACCTAAAATGATTTAAGCCTTATTGAGCATATAAACCTACTTAACTCATGAAGTAAAAAATTGATGATGCAAACCCCGTGCGCAATCAAAACTTAATGCCATGAAACCCAACAATTTAACATGGTACCAAAATCCCAAGAATCGGATCCAAAGTTTGGTCACAAATAATTGGACTGCAAGGAACAAAAGAAAAGCAGGATTAGAAACATGAAGTTTTTAAGCACAAAAATTGACTCATTGCCTATAGGGTTTAGACAAGAACCAATGCCTTAAATTGGTTAATACAATCACTGGTGCTCGAACAATAATCCCAACCAAGACTTATACCGAAGACTAAAAAATAGAATGTTTGCTCACTCAAAAAGTGGTGAATTTTATTGGTGAAAATGCTGAATACAATACACAGCTATAAGGCCTATTTATTGGCTTAAAAGTCCCAAAAATCCTCCTAAGAACTCTAGGGTTTGGACGGCTATAGCAGCCTCCTTACCTTACACTCTAGGTAACTTGGTAAATAAGTAAAACTGAAAGGAAAGATTCTAGATCTAGTATTGTAAAGCCTAGGGTTCAGCTAGGGCAACCCCTGATTTGGCTAATTTGAGCCTTATTAAAAGACTAAATGATTAAAGAGTAATGTAAAAACTAGAATTTAAACCAGACCAATTTAGACAACACTTAAACAAGAATTGGGCTTTACAAAATAATATACTTAGACAAATAAAAGCCTAATAAAAAGTCTTTGCCCTTGGGCATCTAAAATCATGGAAATTTGGACTCTTCATGGATTTGGACTTTAAAATCTTCAAAATTAGATTGTAAGCCTTGATCAACCTCCAACTTATTTTGGAACGCTACCTTTGCAAGAACACTTTGAATTAAGCCTTGCATGGGTTGTTGAATCCTTTTTGCACGTGCCCTTTTAATTGGTCTAGTTCGCACTTGCAATGATTCCTTTGAAACTTTAGCTAGCTCGTCCAAGCTTGAGGAATCTTCTTGATTCGTATCATTCCCTTTCTCCTGATAATGTTTTGTCCTCGAATCCAACCTTCATTAAAAGAAAATGGATCTGAAAGGTTAGAACATTAAAAGAAGCATTAGCATTGTATCACTAGAAAGATCAAGTTTGTATAAAATGTCATTGATGTGTTCCAAAACTTGAAATGGTCCATCTTTACAAGGAACTACTTTAGATTTCCTGAAATTTGAAAACCTTTCCTTCAGCCAATGAACCAAAACCCAATCGCTTAGCTCGAACAGATTCTCTTTGCGGCCTTTATATGTCCTTTTGGCCACACATTCATTGGCGTCTAGAATGTGTTGCCTTGCTTTTTCATGGATTTGTTTGACAAACTTTGTTTTTTTCTTACCATCTACATTTGCAAGCTCAGAAATAGGTAAAAGCAACAAATCCAAAGAAGTAAGAGGGTTAAAGCCATAAACTAACTGAAATGGAGAATATTTAGTAGAAGAATGCACAGAACAATTATATGCAAATTCAATGAATGGGATGACTCTTCCCATGGCTTCAAATTTCTTTTAATCACAGCACACAACAAAGAACCTAATGTACCACTTTACCACTTCAGTTTGACCTTTAGTTTAGGGGTGACAATTAGTTGAAAACAAAATTTTAGTACCAAGTTTTTCCCAAAAAATATGCTAAAAGTGGATAAAAAATTTGGCATCCTATCACTAACAATTATCTTAAGGATACCATGAAGATGCACAATTTTCTTGAAAAATAAATTTACAATACGAGATGCATCATCAGTTTTCGTACAAGGAATAAAATGCTCCATCTTGGAAAATATATCAACCACAACAAATATACAATCTTTACTAGAACTAGAACTTGGTAAACCTAGCATAAAATCCATAGAAATTTTAATCCAAGGTTTACTAGATATAGGTAATGACATATAATGTCCATGCGGTTAAACTTTAGATTTAGCTCTTTTACAAATCAAACATTTAGAGCAAATCTTTTCAAAATCTTTACACATATGCGGCCAGAAGAAATGTTCTTTCAAAATTTCTTGAGTTTTAAGAACACCAAAGTGTCTCATCAACCCTTCTATTTACAAGTTACCCATGTGACTCCCTTGCAAGCAATTCAAGTAAAGAACATTGTGGAACATTTAACTTGTTTTCTTGAAAAAAATAGCCATCTGACTTGTAAAAATTTTCAAAAGTTCCATTTTCACAGGCAACACAAATGGATGAAAAATAATGATCATTTTCATACAAGTCTTTAATGTCCCCAAATCCAAGAAAAGGTGCATGCAATGTAGTAACTAATGTATATCTACGTGACAATGCATTGGCCACATCATTTTCTTTACCATGTTTATATTGGATCACATATGGGAGCATATCATTGAACTCTGCCCACTTAGCATGCCTTCAATTCAATTTATTTTGGCCCTTTAAATGTTTCAAAGATTCATGATTAGTTCGAACAATGAATTCTTTTGACCACAAATAATGCTTCCAAATTTCTAAATCTCTAACCAAAGCATACAATTCCTTTGCATAGGCAGAATGATTTAAAGCAGCACCACTTAACTTTTCACTAAAGTAGGCAAGGGGCTTATCATCAAGTTGCAATTCTTGCCTCAGAAGAGCACCTAACAAATACCAGAAGCATCGCACTCAATCTCAAAAGGTTTATCAAAATTGGGCAAAAGCAATAAATGTGCAGAAGTTAACTTAGCTTTAAGGGTTGAAAATGCCTTTTCTTGCTGAGGACCCCATTTGAATCCAACATCCTTTTTGATCATTTCGGTCAAAGGTGTGACAATTGTGCTAAAGTTTTTCATGAATCTCTGGTAGAAACTTGCCAAGCCATGAAAATTTCGCACATCAAACACGAAAGTAGGAGTTGACTACTCTTGGATGGCTTTCACTTTTCCTTCATCCACTTCTACTCCCCTTGAAGTCACTATCAAACGAAGAAAGATAACTCTATCCAAGCAAAATGAACACTTTTTAAGATTAGCATAAAGTTGTTCTTTCCTTAAGTCCTCATGTACCAAATGAATGTGAGTAAGATGAACTTTAAAAGATTTGTTGTAGATTAAAATGTCATCAAAGTAAACTACAACAAATTTCCTCAATTTAAGCTTGCAAAACATGGTTCATTAATGTCATGGAAGTGCTTGGTAATTAGTCAAACCAAATGCACTACTAACCATTCATATAGTCCATGTTTGTTTTTAAAAGCAGTTTTCATTTATCACATTCTTTCATCCTAATTTGGTGACATCCATTTTTCAAATCAATTGTAGCGAAAATCACAAAACCATGAAGTTTATCTAACATGTCATCTAACCAAGGAATGGGGTGGTGATACTTTATCGTGATGCGATTCACCACATGAAAATTCACTTACATTTTCCATGATCGATCCTTCTTGGGTATGTACTAATAAAACTGGCACTATGCATGGACTAACACGTTTACGTATGTGTCCTTGAACTAGAAACTCCTCAACTTGTCTTTGAATCTCCTTTGTGTCCTCTTGACTAGCTAGATATGCTAGTCTATTTGGAATTACAACGTCAGGTACAAAGTTGATTTGGTGCTCTATCTCTCAGATTTGTGGCAATCCATATGGCTAGTCTCTTCGGGAATTTTGTCTTAAAATTCCTGCTAAAGAGACTTAAAACCACTAGGAAGAGAAGGATCAAGGTTAGATTTAGCAAAATAAACTACTTTAAATATCAACAAAACAATAGGCATATTATTTTTGCAAGCACTCATAACATTTCTTGGCTTAGCGTACAAACACAACTGCTTATTCTTCCCTTTAGTCGAATTTTGTACTCTCTCTTTGGACTGATTTTCTGCCATCTTACCTTCTTTCTTACCTTTAGCCTTCAACTTACTATGTTCTTTAAGTGATTTGCAAAGTTGAAGCTGTTCCTGACAGACTTGATGTGATGGTAAAGCTTTGAGCATGGTCTTGTGACCATCCTTTCCAAACTTGTACTTATTCTCAAATCCATCGTGAGTAATTTTACGATCATATTTCCAAGATCCACCTAACAATATATGGATAGCCGGCATAGGTACAACATCACACAAGACCTCCTCTTTATATTTACCTAAGGTTAATGAGACGAATTAGAACTAGTTTGTTAATCTTTAGTTTTCCACTTTCATTTAACCATTACAATTTATATGGTCTAGGATGCTTTATGAATGGAAAATTCAAAATTTTGACCATTAATTAAGTAGCTACTTTCAGCAACTACCACTATCAATAATCAATCCACAAACTTTATTTTGAACAAAATATGAGTATAGAAGATGTTTTCCCTTCGTACCTCATTTTGTTTATACTCAGCTTGTTCATGAAGAGCTTTAAGAACCACTAATTATTGGCCATAGATAGCTTCTTCCTCAATCTCATTATCACTTGGATCCTCATGTGGTGGCATGGTCTCATCTTCTTCATCACTTTCCAAATCCCTACGGATAATGTTCAAAGCATTCTTGTTTGGACATTTGGAAGCAATATGACCTATATCATGACAACAAAAACATTAACTGTCTCTGGTCCTTAGATTATTACTAGAATTAAAATTGGTGGACTTTTCACCTTGCTTTGATGCACTAGTCCCTAAATCAATTTGGCTTCCAATTAGGACTTGAACTAGATGTTACCTTTGTTTTACCTTTAAGTTGATTTTCTACCTTGGTAGCCATATGAACCATTTCTTCACGATCAACACAATGGTGTAGCTCGACTATATTGGTGATCTCATTATTGAGCCCACTCAAGAAACAGGCCATTGTGGCCTCCTTATCTTCATCAATTTCAACTCTAATCATTGCAACCTCCATCTCTTTATGGTACTCTTCTAGGGACCTAGTAACTTGCCTCAAGCTTTGTACCCTTTGATGAAATTCCCTGTAATAGTGAGATAGAAAAAATCTTTTGTGCAAAATAGATTTTATGTTAGCCCAATTATTAATAGTACATTCTCTATTTGTATGCCTACTAATTAACAATTGATCCCACCAAGTTAATATATAATCAGTAAAGGATACAGCAGCTAACTTTACCTTCTTTTCATCAGATAATTGTAATAATCAAAAATAAATTCTACCTTTCATTCCTATTCAATATAAAGCACCAGGATTGGCATTACCTTGGAATAGGGGTAAGGATAATTTGATTGTACCAATATCATTGTCTCTGGTCCTATTCTCCCTTATACTAGGTTGCATATTCTTGCCGTCAAACACAGCATTGTCAAAATTATCATGATCAGAATCGTACTCACCTTCTTGATGACGCTGAGTGGTGTTAGCTCTAGGTGCTTGGCATCTAATGCCTTCAGGTCAGCCCCTCTGTTGCTCATTGATATGAGCGTCAATTTGATCCACACTCTCTTTAAAGTTGCCAAATGCAGAGAATACTTGCTCAAATTGCTAGGAATGGCCTCCATTGTTATGGCTTGGTTAGCCCGACTACTTTCTTCATGCAACATAATGAAACACTTACCAAGAAAATGAAAGTGATTAGGGTTAGTAAAGTCCAAAAAAAAAAAAAAAAAAAAAAATTCCTCACCACTCAACTCACTTTTGGGAGTAAATACACTTAAATTGTGTCACTCAATCCACTCGTGTTTATCCACAAATTTATGGCTTTTGTCACTTAGATGATCTTCCCACAACATTTTTCCTCTCTTTAGTTCTCTCTAATAGTCTTTGGAAACTACGGGAACCAAAGTGTGTTCCAACTATGTATTAACAACTTAATTGGTTAGAGGACAAAGAATAGAAAATTTTTTACGGGTCAATGCCAAATAAAGGACACCAAAATTTTGGATATGAGCTTCAAAGAACAAGAAACAACAAAAATCTAAACTATTATAAAAAAAGAAAAGAAAATTGGTATAGAAAGCAAACAAGAATTTGGTAAGCAAATTTACCAAATAAAGGAACTAAGCACGACAAGAACAAAAATTAAGCACTCATGATTAATAACGAAAATTCTGATGTTATAACTAAAAAGAAAGTACTTTTTGAAAAAAAAATACAAATTTGGAAAGTAGGATGATTTATGGAAAGTAGGTCTCAAGCTTGGAAAGTTTCCAAAAAGGAATTTGGTAAGTTTCCAAATTCAACTTAGATTTGGATAAAGTTTCCAAGTTCAACTTGGATTTAGAAAAGTTTCCGAATTCAACTTGAATTTGTGTTAAGTTTCCAAATTCAACTTGGATTTGGGGTAAGTTTCAAAATTCAGCTAGGAATTGGGTATGAAACAAGCAACTCCTATCTTCATAAGGAAAAACAAAGCACTTTCCTATAAATATGGGCAACTCAAATAGGCATCCCAAAGAATAATTTTTTTCCCAAACAATCAACCACCATTTCTTCTTCTTCTTTTTTTTTTTTGTTTTTATTTTTTCTCAACACGGTAGCAACAATTTCTTTTCCAAACACGCAGCATATATATATATATGTTAGCAATAATACGGCTGCAACAACAAATGCAAATATTTAGAGAACAAAAACAAGGTACATCACAAGAGGAACAAAAACAAGAACAAAGGCGGCAACATTTTTTTTTGATTAAGATAATATTTTCCTAAAGAAGAAAATCTAGAATAGTAGACACACAGAATTGACTAGTAATTAGACTAGCATCGAAATCTGATACTAGTTGATGCAAACCTCGTGCGCAATCACAACTTGATGCTACGAAACCTAACAATTCAATATGGCACCAAAACCCCAAGGATGGAATCCAAAGATCACTCACAAATAATTGGACAGTAAGGAACATAAGAAAAGAACAATCAGAAGCGCAAAGTTTTTTAAATACAAGAATTGACCTGTTGCCTATAGGGTTTAGACAAGAACCAATGTTTTAAGTTAGTTAATACAAACACTATTGCTCAAGCAATAATCCCTACCAAGTCTTATACCGAAAACAAAAAGAAAGTACTTTTCCTTACTCAAAGAATGGTGAATTTTATTGGTAAAAATGCTGAATAAAATACACAGCTGTAATGCCTACTTATAGGCTTAAAAGTCCCAAAATCCTCCTAAGAACTCTAGGGTTTGGATGGCTATAGCAGCCTCCTTGCCTTACACTCCAAGTAACTTTAAGTAAAACTCAAAGGAAAACCATAGATTCTAGAAGCCTAAGGGGTCGCGCTATAGCAGTTCCTAATTTGGCCGATTTGAGCCTTATTAAAGACTAAATAATTAAGTCTAGAAATTAGAATTTAAACCGGCCCAATTTACACAACACTTAAACAAGAATTGGGCTTTACAAAATACAAGACTTAGACAAATAAAAGCCTAAAAAATGTCACGATCTTGGGCTTCTAAAATCTTGGAAATTCGACTCTTCATAGATTTGGATTTAAAAATTTGTAAAACAGATTCTAAGCCTTGATCAAACTCTGTTTTGGATAGCTTTCTTGGCAAGAACACTTTGAACTAAGCCTTACATTGTTTGTTGATTCTTCTTTGCACATGCTCTTTTAATTGGTCTAGTTGTTACTTGCAATAATACTTCTTGATTGTTAACTAGCTTGTCCAAGCTTGAAGATGCTCCTTGATTTGTATCAAGTAATGACCAACATGACCTGGCTACATACAATAAACAAATTAACTTACTTTAATTCAAGGAGTTTTCTGATGGTTGCTGAAGGGAGCACTTGTCAGTGTACATTACTTATCAATATGAATGCACACACACTTATTTTCCCTTTTTCATTTAGGCACTTACCAGTTAAAAATTACTTTTCAAAAAACTAACACTTAATGTCATTAACTATTGTCTATCGGCACCGGGTTAGACATGCATACCCTATAATGTTTTTAAACTCAGACTGGTCAATGAACTGGAAGGCCACCGAATTCGTGGTTCAACCAGTCTGATTGGTTTAACTATCCAAGTATCACAATTTATATATAAAAATTATTCAAATATTTCATATGTGAAAGTAACCTCAGCTGACTTTGAGAATGAAGCTTTTCATCCAAGGGTTAAAGGTTCAAACCATCTCAGAATTTTTTTTTTTATTTTTAAAAATAACACCAACTTATGATTTTTTTGCGAAATTTTTTTACTTCTCTTGACATCTCACACATCACCTGTGCTTATCTCTTCCCTTCTTCTCCACTTCTTCTCTGACCTCTATTCCATTTCCTTCTTTTCCGTTCCTGTATTTCCTCCTCTTTTTTACATTTTTCCTCTCTTTCTTACCATTTTCCTCCCCATCTTCTCTATCTCCCTTCTTTCCATCAACTACAATTGAAGCTCTCCCTTCCTCTTCTCCTTCTTCCCTACCACTGTGTGACTTGCCCTCCCTTCCTCTTCCTCTTGGCATCCCCCAGTTATCCCCATCGCTAACCTCACAGTCTATTTCGTCCATCTCTCTCTTACATTCTATACCTTTATTGTAAGCATATAAAATTTATTAGCAAATAAAGATTGATTCAAAATTTTCCTTCATTGATTCACATCCCAAATTATTCAATAAATGATTTGCCTTTTTTAAAAATTGGATATGATTCATGAAATTGGTGGTCGATTTGTTAAAATTGATTGGTGATTCATTGGTATTGTTGCTAATTTGGTGTGATTGGAGGTTGATTAAGGCTGATTTGGTGAAAGTTAAGGTAGATTTGGGCTGATCATGGTGTAATTGGAGGCTAATTAGCACATCTAAATGATTTGGTGGAACTAGAGGCAGATTAGGGCTAATATGGTGCTATTATGTCAAAACTAGATACTAGCAATTCAATCAATTTTTAACCAGTTCGTCGGTTCATATCAAGTCTCACTGATTTTATTTACTTTCTGACTTTATCATCTGTTTGGACAAGTACCTTTATTGGGTCGTGGTATAACCAATCAGACCAGTCCGTCCTATATGGTTTTAAAAGCATTGATACCCTATGTGTTAGCTTTCTCCCGCATGTAGTAGACAAGAGAAGTGAGGTACATGATTAGTTTCAAGAAAAAGGGTAAATGATACAAAAGGGAAAATCACCTACATAGTCTTTCAATTTTTTCAATAAAACTGAAATAGACACTCAAATTAAATTATAAACAATTTAGTCCTTTAATTAAATAATTGTGCTAATTTTGTCACTATTTGGTTCTATCGCCCAAAACACAAGTTTTTCTAGCTGTATCATTAATTTGTAATATGTGCTATCATAATTAAAAGAATATGCCCAATTAAAGTGATCTAATATGGTTTAAAGATAAATAGGCCTAAGCCATCTAATTTGTATGGACTTTTATGTGTAGATACCCTAAAATCTCATTTTCTGTTTTATGATGGGCAAAACTTGGGGAATAAGGAAAGTATTTCAATGCATAGGTTATGGTCCCCAAATTCTGGATATATTACTTTTCCTGACATCCCATCATAAAAAAGTGAAAACCCTATTCTCTAAACTACATACTCGGTAATTTGGCACTACAATAGAAATGGATTTCAGCAGCCAAAAGTTTAGCAACGAAAAGAAAACTACCGCTAAAACACAATTACGGCGACTAAAATTCCTCTTTGTAGCAAAAAAATAAAATGAAAAAGTAGTAGCAGCCCAATAATGACCTTTGTTGCCAATGTCATCTAAAACTTTAATGCCAAAATTTTCTTTCCCACCATTTAATTTAGTGACTGTGAAACAGATATAACAACCAAAATTTAGTCATTAAATGTAATTTCGTGAATTAGCGATGAAAAAATGAACTTACTAAAATACCTAAAATTATTATTATTTTTTATTTTTAATGAGTACTTTGAGCGACTAAAATAAAGTTAGCTACAAAAAGTTGTCCATAAATTATTTATTTAAGTTTTAGCGATGAAAACTTAGTCGTCGTTAGATATACCTTGCAATGAAAATTAGCGAATTATACATATTGTTAAAAAAATAGTGGTTTATAATAATATAGAGTAAAGAAATACAATTTAATTAATTTTTCTTTCTTCTTATGAATGCTAATCATGAAAAGTTTATAATAGTTAACATAAAATGTGAGTTACTTAATGTTGAACCCCAGTTATGATAATCATGTTTTGATGATGACCAAATCGCACTAATAGTTTGAAAACAAGTGTGCAGAAAAATAGGTAAGTTCGGACGCAAATGATCGTTCGAACAAAACAACCAGCAGATTCCACGGACGCAAATGACTGTCCGAAAGACAGAGCTTTGGATGATGGTAATCGTCAATTCGACACAAAGAATTTGAAGCAGTCTCGGACGAAGAACAACGTCCGATCATATTTCCAGAAGACTTTGCTTCTATCGGAAGCAGTTCGGACGCATCCTCAGACGTCCGAACGAATACTCTCAGAGAACAGACGCAGTGTCAGACGCATGCTTTACCAGCGGCTGTCCAAACGGTCCAACGGCTAGTTCGTTCGGACGCACACCCACTGCATCGTCCGAAAGGTCCAACGGCTAGTTTCCCAGTAAACAGAAAATAGCCGTTGGAAAGTTGTTGGAAGCAGATTTTGGGCAACTATAAATACCCCTAAGCCTGAAATAAATAGGAAGAGTCTTCTACATTGATTACAAGTAATACTTGAGCTATTTGAGAGAAATAGTGGGTATAAGTGTTGTAATAGTGTAGGTAGTTTTGTGGAAAGAGCTTAGAAGTGTAAGAGTTCTTCAAGTGTAAGAGTGGAGAGATAACAATTGTAACAAAGGGAGGTTGTGAGTGTAAAACTCTTGGCTCAACTAAGAGGAAATTAGTGTGAGCAAGAGTGATCCTCATTTGTGTACAAGAGGTTATTGTCTCACCTACTTTGAAGAGACTTTTAGTGGCTAAACTTCAAGTTGTGGTAGTTGCCTTGTAAGAAGCTCTTTGTAGTTGTAAGCTCCAAGCTTGAGAAGCTTGGGAGTTTGGTTTGATTCTCTTAATCTCAATATTCTTGTTTGTTCTTTAAGCTTAAATTATTGAATATCTATTGTATTCATTTGTGCTTAAGTCTTTATTTGGTGCATAAAGTTTGCATTTTCTATTAAGAACATAAAAAGGTTTGTTTTGGATACAACCTAATTCACCCCCCTCTTAGGTTGCTTTAGGACCAACACGTAAAATCATAAAAGGCGAGTCTTAGTGCCATCAATATATATAGTTTTTTTTTTTAGATTATAGTAAAAAATTACTCCCTTCACTTAACGATGACTCAAAATTTGATAGACATTAATTGATTGTATTAGAACATGTATAAGTACATGGAAAAATAGAAAAACAAAAGCTTACATTGTACTACTTTTAAATTTATAGATCTTTTAATTTTAATTTAATACAAATAAATCGAACACAAAAACAACTTAATCTTCAAATTTTGATTTTGTGGGTACTAAAACTGTGGAGCAATTTGAATCTCTTTTGAGCTGTCAATTTCCATTCCATCATTTTTTTATTTTTTCAATTTCCATTCCATCATTGTAACACTAGCAATTTTAAAACTTACCGTAAATTGTATTTTATACACAACTTGGTTGTTGTACAGTACCATCGACATACGTTTCTAAAACAATGGTAAAAAGTATGATAGACATACATATTAGTGAACAACAACTTGGAGTCATATGAAAAGAAAAAGATTAAGTAATATTTTTAACATAATCTCCTATAATTTGAAAACAAAAGGAAAAATAAAAATAGTATTACTAAGCTAAAACTATAATATTAACAAGAGAAAGAACAATAAGAGCTCACTTTAAAGAACAATAAGTGCATACTTTTTATATTTATTTGGAACAAATATTAGATAACTATGTACGGTCAACAAATTTTGACAACATATGCTACATATATCAAAATACCTATGTTTAGATGTCAAACTTATTTGTGACCAAATTTTGCATTTGAAATATAATGAAATCTTGTAACAATAAGTACATTGTGTCCTGATAAAATAATCCATCAACAAATCCTATGATTAGTAACTTCTAAGTATCCAAAATGAAGAAAAATATTGAGATCAATTCATGTGATAAAAAAAGCCAAAATATTGTTCTTGAAAGAAATTATTGTATTCTTATATGTATAAGACATATATAGTTTCATTGACGATCTTTCCAACTATAATAGCATCATCTTTTGTTATAATACACATATAAAAGGAAAACAATTAGTTTACATAATAAATAAAATAGATTAGTACACAAGTTTTGTAACAAAACATCAACAATCTATATATTTAACAAACTATGAACTAGTTGTTTTACTTACCTAGCAAACCCTTATTGACATATGTTCTCAATAACTTATTCCATATCATTATCCAAAATTTGGTGCAAATCAACTTTGTTTTCATCATCATAATCACTGAATGTTTGATCATTATCATAATCTTCTTCCCATTCCTCGTCACCTTGGTCATTCGTAGAAATCAAGTTTTCATATCTTCATTGAATGTCATTGTCAAGCACATAGATAATTTTATCATCAACATCTTACCTAATTAAAGGACTAGGCTCAACAACTTCATCAATTATTTGAACTTTGGAATATTCTTCTTATTGATAAGCATCACTACAAATTGTTTGATTCTCTGCTAGTAGATTTTCTTTAGAAGAACTAAACAAGGATAAATCAAACAAATGTCTAATATAAACTTTCTAAACAACTTGCCAATTCCCTCCCAATTTTGTGTTATTTGCATAGAAAAGTTGAATAGCTTGTGTAAAAGAATATAAGGATCACTATCATACCACAATCAACTAATATTGATACTGGTGAAATGAAGATGTAAGCCCATCAATTACCATAGGTTTATTTTTATCCAAATCGAACAATTCAAACTTAAATAAAACAACTTCATAATTGTTGTTTACGTGGTTCAACTCAATAACCTTATCTAGAATACCATAAAAGTAATGTGCTTTTCTTTATGAAAACCTTCTACACATAACCCACTATTTTGAGTTACTCGTTGAGCATCACGCTTTTTGTTGAGAAACATTATCCGATTGACAATACATCTTGAATATATTCTAACACATGTGTCGAGACCTAATGCTAGTGAATATATGTCATCACTATCTTGTACAATGCCTTTCTGACAAAGATGTTCTATCTAACAAAGAAGAAAAGAATTAATTTTAATATTGTTCCAAATAAACATAAAAAGTTTAATTTTTAAATATATATATCTTACTATTTTTCCTAATCATGATGGAAATGCTTCATTTTGCACTATTGCTGTGTCTTTAGGCTTCAAAGTTGGATTTTGCACCATTAACTCTTTCTCATGCATTGATGTGCTCACTGCAAAAGAAAATGTATTAAATTTTTAAATAGCTTAAAAATATAAATCATTTATTGAGTAATATATAAACTTACTCGAATTACGGTTTCAACTCATCAAAATTATTTAGAACATACCAATGCATCGAATTGTACTCATTTTCTCTCAATGTAATGTAATCAGTTCTTGCAAAAGGATGAACTTTATGCAAAAATATGGATAATGGCCTTCACAAGGATTCTCCCCATCGGAGTATCATTTTGTCCGATTATAGTTGGTCTCAATTCCTCGAAAGTATTTTGAGTAAAAAGTTAGGCATTCATCCACAATATAGGCTTCTCAAATTGAACAATCAGGACGAGCTTTATTTCGAACACTTCTTTTAAGACAACCAAGACACCTATACCAACATGAAAAACATTTCAATTGAAGTAGAACAATTAATAACATAGTTTCATAAAGAAATTCAAACAAGATAATTTACCTCTCGATTGAAAGCATCCATCTATATTGAAGTTCAGGACCTACAAGCATTGCTTCTTGTGCCAAATGCACCATAAGATGAACCATAACATCAAAAAGTGGAGGGGAAAAATCATTTCCATCTTACAAAGCACTAAGAAACAAGAAAGTTCACTCACAAAATTCTGGAACAAAAACCCGAAAGAAACAAGAAAGTTCACTCACAAAATTTGCTATGTCATTATTCATGTATCCACGAATTCCAATAGGAAATATTCTTTGCAAAAGAATGTAGCAATAACGACTCTTTAATCCTAATACTTTGCAATCATTAATATTCACACATTTAGATATGTTTGATGCAAAATCATCAGGGAACCTCACAGATTTTAGAAATTCACAAAACTCCTTCTCCTTTGGTGAGAGCGCAAAATTTACTGGAGGTTTCACATACTTGCCATTTTTCAATTGCAAGTGTAACTCTGGCTGAATATTCATGTCTTCCAAATCCTGATGAGTGTTGTATGTGTATTTTGTTTTCCCTCCAATGTTCAACATAAATTCCAAATACATTTTTCAATGTGCTTCATATCAATTTGTGATTTGAGAACTTCTCATATGGAAACTTAACAAAATACTCGTTTTTCCCAATTATCTTCTAAAGGATCACATTTCCTTTTACTACTTTTAGGATGCTTCCCAAATTTTATTTTTTTTCAAGGGCTTTAATTAGGTCAAGATTTCTTTACCTAATAGCTCTGTAGGCTTTGACCTTCTTTTAAGCTTCCCATTGAATTTGGAACTTCTGTGCTACATTTGATTATTTGGTAAAAAAATCATGTGATCCATATAACATATCTTATTCCTGAATCTGTGGGAAAATGTATGATCTCCACATTGTGGACATGCTTTATATCCTTTAGTTTTCCATCATGATAAATCACCGTATTCAGGAAAGTCATTTATGGTCTTAAGTCTGCTGCATGCAATTGGAAACATTCACTAGTGCTAGCATCAATAGTTTTAAATCCAGTTCCCCCACAGTTCTTTTAGGTTATCAATTAATGGCCAGTCCCTTAATATAAATACACGCTGATTTCTTTCCCTGGTGCTCAAGGTCTTGGAACAAGTGGTAATATCATGAAGTATTCATCTGTCATACACAACCAATGTGGGTGGAAGATTATAAGGCATAAAAATTATTGGCCATTTGCTGCAAGAGTTATTTAAGTTACCAAAAGGATTAAATCCTTCAGTTACTAACCCACATCTTACATTATGAAGATCTTTTTCAAATCTTGGAAATTGCTTGTCCAAATGCTTCCATGCCTCAAAATAACATGGATGCCTAATAGTTTTTTCTTCCTTAACATGTTTTTCTTTATGCCATTTCATGTCTGATGTTGTTTTCTTTGACTTATATAACCATTGTAATCTTGGTTTCAGCACAATGTAACTGATAAGCTCATAAATATCTTCAGTTTTACATATTAGTTACCTCATTTTTATGTGTTGTAAGCAATATTTGGTAAAATACGAGTTTAATTGGTTTATTTTTATTTTTTGTAGGGTTGAAGTGCAAAAGGAGTCGGTAGCGGTAAAAGGACAAAATAAAGTGAATAAAATTCAAAAGGGCGAAGTATGCACAAGTACCGAGGCGATTTGGATACTGTTTCATATTTTGAGCATAACTTTCTCTTCTGAGCTCCAATTGAGTTGATTCAAGATGTGTTGGAAAGCAAAGAGGAAGATCTACTTTGCAATTTTTCAAAATTCTTTCAGCATCAAGGACAAAATTGGAGTTGATGTTGAAGTAGCTAGTCTAGATTCAGTGCAGGTGCACTCAAAGTCTAGTGCATGTGCGCTATTTCCAGAGAGGAGAATTTCAGCATCTTGTCCTAGCACACATGCCCTGGGTTTTTAGTGCATGTGTGCTCAAGCCTGGCAGGATTAAGAAATTTATTATTTTTGACATCTTTCTTTATCTAGTTGGACTTTTTTTCGAGTGATTCACGTGTTCCTTGTGAGATAAGAAAGTTTAACCATAGAATCCTTTATAAAAACCCCTTATAGTTGAGTTGAGACATACGTAGTTTTATCATTATTATGTTAGTACTAGTTTTAGAAACATTGTTTTGTGAGTTCTTCCATGGCCGTTTGTGTCTAGAAGCTCAATTCTTAGTCAAGGGAACTAAAGCCATGGATTCTTTAAAGTTGTGAGACTTTTGTATTCAGTAATTCAATTCTTATTTCAAGTATTGGTTATTTTTTTGTAATTAATTTTATGATTGTTTCTTCTTGATTGCTATGTCTGTAGCGTAATAAATTAACTGAATCAATTGATATTTGTATTAATATTAACTACATTGCCCAGTTTAATCTGTGAAATAACTAGGTTTTATAATTAATGGATTCAGGTTATTGAATCTAGGGAAAATAACCAACTAATTGACATAATCGTGGGTGCTTATGTTGTATTAGTATAATTGATCTTTCTAGTTCTTAAAGCTTCTATTTAATTAATTTTTGGCACTTGTCCGAAATTAATTGGTAGTTAGGGTTAAGTGAATCGTGTGTTGAAGATTAACTAAACTTAATGAAAGATACAAGAGAACGTTATAAGTTTTGAAATGGAATTTGGGCTAAGTTCTTTGATTAGTACTTGATATCGAGTGGTTATACTTTTTGCGTCAATGATCAACTACCGAATTTTCATGGTGAATGTGAACCAAGACTAAGAATATTTCTTCTATTGATTTCTTTCAATTCAATTCCATTGTTTTAATTAAATTGCATTTAATTCATTTTTCTTCTCAAACCCCCCCTATTGTTACAATCATAATGTAATTAATCAACTCTCTGTAGGAATGATCCTATACTTCCACTACTATAGTTGATCTTTAGAAGTATAAGTGTTATTTTTTGGTGCAGGCAATAGTATGACGAAAAATTTTGGCACCATCCTGGGAATTTTTGTTTTAATTGTGCTTTGGTTTGAATTTTGTTTTATTCTGTTTTAAACTGTGCAAGCTTGAAACCCATTCTATTAACAAAGGTGCTTTATAGTTTGATCTAGAAATTGAAAGAACTTTTCACAAGTTAACGAGAGAGGCACATCAAGAATTCTGATACAAGAGAAAGCGAATATGGTTGGAAATAGAACTCTTAAGGAGTTGGCGGCCCCCGATTTTAGATCAACAATGCATTACTATTCCTACTGTAGAAGCTGATGTTACTTTTGAGTTTAAATCTAGACTAATCCATCTTTTGCCTTTTTTTCATGGATTGTCAAGTGAAGACCCTAATATACATTTAAAGGAATTTCATGTGGTTTGTACGACCATGAAACCGAATGGTGTCTCTGAAGAGCTTATAAAGTTGAAAGCATTCCCATTCTCATTAAAGGACAAAGCGAAGGATTGCCTATTTGATATATTTGGAAGTACTACTTAATGGGAGCAAATGAATAGGCTATTCTTACCCAAGTACTTCCCAACCTTGAAAACAGCAAATATAAGGTAGGAGATATGTAAAATAAGAAAATTAAACGAGAAATCCTTGTACGATTGTTGGGAAAGATTCAAGAAGTTCCGTGCCAGTTGTCCCTATCATCAGATTAGTGATTCTTTATGTGTAGATTCAATATTTTTATGAGGGACTTTTGGTTCATGAGAGGAACATTAGAGAATTTGACCATTGAAGGTACCCATGAATTAACATCTAATATAGTGGCTCATTCTTAAAAAATTTAGAACAAGGCACGATTCTATGCCCAACCATGTTAAGGAGATTAGTGTTTCTTCTCTTGAACAACAAATGACTAGTCTAACCTCTGTTGTTCATCAAATAGCTGAACGTACACTGACAATAGTCAAAGCTTGTGGAATTTGCTCAAATATGGAGCATTATATAGATATGTGTCCAACTCTTAAAGAAGAATCTGGCAAGGAGGAACTAGTAGGGATAGTGGGAGGATTTCAAGGGTCATTAATAGGAAAGTATGACCTCTTTTTTAATACATATAATCCTTGATGAAGTGATCATACAAATCTCAGTTATGGAAATCAAGTACAATGATAGTTTCCTCAGCAAAATTGACAAAATTTCCAGCTATACAAGTTGCCAATTTCTCAAAGACAAAATACAATTCAATTCAGTTATTCAATCTGGTAAGTTTGTATAAGAGATAGTTGATTCCTTGGCTACTAATTCTCTGAAATTTCAACAAGAAATGAGACAATTTCAGTAAGAAACCAAGACAAGTATCTAGCAATTGACAAACCAGATGGGTCAAATGGCAACTTAAATTAGTCCGTTGAAGGCCCAAAATTCAAGCAAGCTACCGTTTGAACCAGTAGTTAATCCAAGGGAGAATGTTAATGCAATTGTCCTACGAAGTGGTAAGCAAAGTGGAGCACCAATGCAAGCTTCGATTGAGGAAGAGAAAGAGGCAAAGGTTGAACCCCTCAAGGAAGATACTCAGTTCAAAAAGAAAGAGGTAAGTAAAGTTAAGGTAATTGATCAGCCTGGTGAGAAACCCCAACTCCCTTTCCCTTTAGCATTTAATGAATGGGAGAAAAATCCTAATATGGATATATATGAGACCTTTCGTAAGTGTGAAATTAACATTCCTTTATTTGATGCAAAATTAAGAAAATTCCATGCTATGTGAAATTTCTTAAAGAGTTGTGTACCACAAAAGAAAGCAAAATGAGAAGAAGGGTAGGAAATTAGAAGTTAGAGTAATGTGTCGGCCGTAATTCAAAAATCCCTTCCTGAAAAGTGCAAGGACCCAGTTATGTTCTCCATTCCTTGTATGATAGGCAATACACGAATTGAAAAAGCCATGCTAGATTTAGATGCATCTATTAATGTAATGTCATATTATGTTTATGATGCATTAAAAATTGGACATTTGAATAAGAATGGTATGGTGATTCAGTTAGCTAATAGATCTTTGCCCTATCCCAAAGGGATAATAGAAGATATCTTAGTTCAACTTGCAAGTTTGGTTTTTCTTGCTCACTTTTATGTGCTTGAAATGGAAAAACATGATTGTACTGCACCTATTTTGTTAGGAAGATCATTCTTCATCACTTCTCAAACTAATATAGATGTTCTTAATGGCACACTTAACATAGAATTTGATGGAAAAGTGATCAACAAGTGTTAAATTTAATATTTATGGTGATGCAAAATCTTCTAACCATATTAATCTTGTCGCTTCAATTGAAATGCTTAAGCCTCTAATACAGGAACTTTTTGAACCTAACAGTAATAATAGAGTGGAAGTGAGCCTGAATGAACCTCTTGAGGAAAATGATGGGAGCTTGTCTCCCAGTGCTAATTTACAACAACATGTGGTGGCACTTGAAAGCTCTTCCATATCTCAATAGACGAGTAATGCAGATTCTAACATTGTGTCAACTTCTAATGAGAAGTTTATGCTATCTAGTGCGCAGGAAGCAATTCTAGATTACAACCATCTCCCTAGTCACCTAAAATACTTGATTTTAGAGGATAAGGAAAATGTGATCATTTTCAGTCGACTTAATGTGTTGCAAGAAGAAAAGCTTGTCCAATTCATGAAAGAGCATAGGAGATTGCATCCATCTTGCTTGAGAATGGTGAAGAAAAAGATTCACGGACTCCTGAACATGGGGGTTAGTCATAAGAAAATGAGCATGAAGTCGAACCAATGAAAATAAACAAAAGAGCTGCATGGGAGGCAACCTGTGATTTTTTTAATCATTACTTTTGTATATTTTTTTTTGATTTTTTAGTGAGTTTTCTAGTTGTTTGTGTTAAAGATCATCCTAAATTGCAAGTTTTAACAAATTCCTAGACATTTTGAGGATTAATTGCGTTATTGGAATTAAGTATGCATGAGAAATCCATACTAGGACAATCTTGTTCCAGCGCATATGCACTGGATCGTCAGTGCACGTGTACTGGTTCCAGTACACAAAGAAACCATTTCTATTTTGAGTGCACGTTCACTGAGAACCCAAAAAATCGAAAAAACATTTCTATTTCTAGTGCACATGCACTGGATACTTCAGTGCAAGTGCGCTTGAAGATAAAAAGGGTTTTGACCCTTTAATTTCATTCCTCATACCACACGTCTTCTTCTACTTCTTCTTTCTTTTGGCAACCTTATTTCTGAACACTCTTTCCACAATCTTCACCCACCTGTTAATCACTTCAATTCACATCAAATTCATCCTCTTTTCATAGTACTAATATCATAAAGGTATGAATTTTCTCTTTTTATTGTTATTTTTCCTTTGTGGCTTTCTTAATTGGAGTTGAAAATGGTTAGTTATTGAATGTTTTGATTGTGATTTCTAGTTGTGGGATAAATGATAAATGATAGCATAGTTTATTAATCAATTGATCTTTGAATTAGAAGTGGTTGTGTGGTTATTTATATGGAGAAATTGGTAGTTCAAAATCATGCATGCCAAAGTGTTTGATAAAATGCAACAATGAAAAAAAGTATTGAAACAAAAGGCATTTTTCTATAAATTCAATTCCTAGGACTTCCTTTATGATTTGTAATGTTTTTATTGCTTCCATAAGTATTAGGAATGTCCTCAACACATGTACATGATTGTTTGTTAGTTGTTTGGAGATAGAGAATTGTATAACTGTGGGATGGTTGCCATGTTCTTTTATTGCATTCACCGATTTGCGTCTCACATATGACTTTTCGTAGGAAGGCATGAGGGGATAAACAATCGGCACTTCTCCTAACTAGAGAATCTTCGTCAATTGCACTGCAACAAGGCCCTGCATATGAAAATGTACTGGCATAATTTCTAACTAGTGTAGCTCAGAAAAAGTTTGAATCAAATGTGTCTAGGAAGGCAGCGATAAAAAAGAAGGGTATTCTAATACCGACTAGTAGAGCCTCGAGAATTGCGAACATCAATAGGACACAGGGTTGGAAACACTTTATATCTATCCCCAGTGATGCAGTATTACTTGTGGTGCATGAACTTTATGTAAATCTGGCTGATACCACGAGACTAAGGGATATGCTAAGGGGAAAATTTTTGATATTATTTGTAATTCAATCAATTTTCTTTTGCACATACCACAAGTATTTAATGATGAGTGGCCGGCCCTTCACGATGAGAACATAGAGATTAAGGACATCACAAATCTTATTTCCATCAGTGAGGTGCAATGGACCCATGCACCCTTTCAGTCCTTACAGTACAACAGGTATTCTTAGGCATTTCAATGCTGAAATGCTTCAACTAGTTTGGCTGGTTTGGTTTAAGTTTTACTTTTGGTAAATCCATAGATGTGGGCCATCTAATCAGCCAGCAAATTCACTACACGGTGCAAGACAAGCAACCTAGCTTATGGTTCCCTTATTTGATCACTGCTCTATGTGTCGCAAAGGGTATAGATATTGATCCCGTTGAGGAGAAATTGAAAGCGAGTAAGCCATTTGCATTGGATGGAGTGAGGGCTCCAGCTGTACTGGCTTGTTCTAAAGCTTCCACTTCCCAACCATCTACAAGTGAACTGACTCCGAAGCATAGTTAGGAGGAGCTTTTGTAGTAGATTTTATTTGAGCAGCAGCACATGCGACATCGTTTTGATATGTATATTCAATTTTATCATGCCTGGCTGTAGAATATAGAGGTTCACTAGCTGGCACGTGAGTGGGGGGAGGATTCATCTACATACCCACCTTTCCCTCTATTTCTCGCAAGAGTTGGCAGTTGAAATTTCTTTTGATCATGATGAATAATAATCCAACAATTTTTATGTTGTAGTGTGCATTCTAGTGGCAATAGGGCGGAACTTTACTATGTTTTTATGTTTTCTTGCATTTTAACTTTCAATGATGTTGCACTTTTTATTTGTTTTACTTTAACTTGCCTGTTCTATATTTACTTTTTATGTTCGTCTTTTTTGTTTTGTGTGATCTTCAAGTGATTAAGTTTTTTCCTGAATTTCTTGGAATTTTATTCCTTGATTTCCTTGTTTTTCTTTGTTCTTAAAGAACTTCTCATTTTGGTTTTGTTCCGGTGTTAGTAATGCACTCCAACTCACATCATGGGTATTTATTTGGCGATATACTTCACCAAATGTTCTTCATTACCGGAGAACCTTTTCTTTTCCCCTTTTATGTTTTTATTTTATTTAACATTCAGGACAATGCTCATTTTTTAGTGTGGGGTTGGGAGTTATCTACATTTTTAGTTGTAATTGGTGGATCAAGCTCATTTTTGCTTCAAAATTTTTTGTTTCCTTTTGATTTGAGAGGTTTTCAAAAATTTTGTTCAAACTCGTTGAAAATCTTTGCAACTTTTTGGAAATTTTGCAATGCTTAGCATGTCTCTTTGATTTTATACAAGATAATTCTTGAGCTGAACTATTCATGAGTTCGGTAGTCGGTGTTAATATTTCTTTGCATGATGTCTAAGAATTCTTGAGTACTATAGCCATAAATTATTTTTACTTTTTATACTTAGAGATAATTTTGTAGACTCACTTACATCGTATCCTAGAAACTTGCTTTTTATAGTTTTGAGGCAAAATTATATAGACAACTTGATTTGATTTTAAAATGAGGGTAGAGTCTTCTTTGGTCGTTTGAGCCTTTCAAGCGAAACCTTATTTGAAATTTTTATGCCTAATATCCTGTTTGAGCCTTAATTTGTGATGAATGGAGAGGGACACCATTCGCTTTCTTTCATTAAATTTCATTTTACCTACCTTTCTAAACTTAATGATTTCTTTATTTTTCTGGCCAAAATATCCCTTTAGAGTTTTATTACACACAATTATTTATTAAGGGGATATAAGGGTGAAAGGCAGTTGAATGAGAGTGGTAAATTGTTTGAGTGAGTAGTGTACATTTTTGGGGCAAGAAAGGGGCATTATAAAAAATGGTTGATAAGAAAAATTTTGAAACTTACAGATATTGCCTATCACTAGTACCTGCATTGTTGTGTTTGCAGATAGTGCCTATCACTAGTGCCTATCACCCGTGTTGGGATCAAACCATAAAAAAATGAGAAGAAATATGAACGAAATGTCCAAAGAGTGTTGGCATGTTGGGTTAAATTGAAGAAGGTGGATTTCTCTTTGTTCGTTGTATGAAATTCTTCCTGAGTGTTTGTTGACTGAGTATGGGGTTATTTCTCTATAAAGATAGGTGGTTTGAGGTTTGGAGAAAAGTTTTATTTTAATGGTGCGCAACGTTATCTTATATGATTTGCAAGCTCTTTCTTTTGTTTTGTGATATCCTTATCCCTTTTTTGATTAGCCAATACCCTAGCCTAACGTTACAATGCAAAAAGTCCTATCTAATTTAAATTGAGTCGGTTGTCTACATTAATGGAGAGGTGTAAGAAGAGCGAGTTACGGGATGTTCAAAAAAATTCTAAGAGTTTGTATGATTTGATCTGAGTGTCTTGAAAATTGTTTTCTTAAATGGCTATGCATACATACACCAGATTTCATGCCTTCGATTTTATTAGCATTTGAACTCTTGAATTCTTAGACTATTCCTGATGGTGGGTGGCTCTTGATTATTTATGTAGGCAATTGTTGAGATATGTTAGGAAAATTTGATGAGCTTAACTGTTTTAATACTATTTTTTCTTGAGAACAATCGAAAGCTAAGTGTGGGGTGATTTGATAAGCTCATAAATATCTCCAATTTTATGTATCATTTACCTTATTTTATGTGTTGTAAGCAATATTTGAGTCAATTACGAGTTTAAACTGGTTTATTTTTTGTTTTTGTAGGGTTGAAGTGCAAAAGGAGTTAAAAGGATGAAATAAAGAGAAGAAAATTCAAAAGGGCGAAGTGTGCACAAGTACTGAGGCGATTTGGACACTTTTGTATTTTGAGCATAATTTTCTCATCTAAACTCTGATTGAGTTGATTTAATATGTGTTGGAAAGTTAAGAGGAAGTACTACAACTTTGGTTAGCATCAAGGTAAAAATTAGAGTTGAAGTTGAAGAAGCCAGTCTGGATTCAGCACACGTGCGCTCAAAAGTCCAGTGATGTGTGTTACTTCAAGAGAGGAGAAATTTAGCAGCTTTTCCGGGTACACATGTGCTGGGTTTTTAGCGCATGTGCGCTCAAGCCTACCTGGGTTACAAAATTTATTATTTTTGACAGCTTTCTTCACCCTGTTGGACTTTTTTTTAGGGCTTTTCACGTGTTTCTTGTGGGATAAGAAAGTTTAACCCTAGAATCCCTTATAAATACCCCTTTGATAGTTGAGTTGAGACATATGTAGTTTTATCATTGTTTAGTCGTTGTTTTAATAACATTATTTTGTGGGTTCTTCCATAGCCGTTTGTGTCTACAAATTCAATTCTTGGTCAAGGAAATTGAAACCATGGATTTTTTAAAGTTGTGAGACTTTTTGTGTTTAGTAATTTAATTCTTATTTCCAGTATTGGTTATTTTTTTGTAATTATTTATATGATTGTTTCTTTTTGATTGCTATGTCTGTAGCGTTGTAAATTAATTGAATCAATTGATAGCTAGATTAATATTGGCTGTGTTATCTGGTTTAATATGTGGAGCAACTAGGTTTAACAATTACTGGATTAGGGTTATTTAATTTAGAGAAAATACCCAACCAATGAATATAATCGCATGTGCTTATGTTGTATTAGTATAATTGATCTTTCTAGTTCTCAAAGCTTCTATTCAATTAATTTTTGGTGGTTGTCCAGAATTAATTGGTAGTTAAGATTAATTGGATCACATGTTTAAAATTATCTAAACTTAAGGAAAGATACAAAAATAAGTTTTGAATTAGAATTCGGGTTATGTTCTTTAATTAGTACTTGATACAGAATTGTTATACTTTTTGTGTCAATGATCAACTAACAAATTTCCATGGTGGATGTGGACCAAGACCAAAAATATTTCTTCTATTGATTTCTTTCAATTTGATTCCATTGTTTTTAATTAAATTGTGTTTAATTAAATTTTCTTCACAAACCCCCTATTGTTACAATCAAGACGTAATTAATCACACTCTCTATGAGAACGATCCTATATTTCCATTACTAGAAGTATTAGTTTTATTTTTAGGTATAGGCGCACTACAAGAAAATAAGGCTTTAGTGACGAAAAGTTCAGTGACGACACAAAATCTCGTCTCTAAAGGATTTTATTAGTGACGGCTTTGGACTTGGTCACTGCAGAAAGGAAGAATTTGCCTTTGTAGTGACTAAATCCAAAAAGTCGTCAGTAAATCGTCACTACATCTAGTCACTAAAGATTAGGTGGAAAAATATCTAGGATTTAGTGACGATGTTTTGTCGTCATTAATATTTTTAATGTTAATGACAATGTTTTGTCGTCACTAATATTTTCAGTGTTAGTGATGAAAGTATTCTAGGATTTAGTGACGATTATTCTTCGTCACTGATACTTTTAGTATTAGTTATCAGTTTTGATCGTCAATGTTGACTTTACATATAGAAGGTAAATGTTTAAAGATTTTTCTATGTGGGTTTAAAGCTGGATTGTGTTGAAAAAGTTAGCTAGTTTGTGTAATTATTTTTTAGATATTAATGTTGGATTACATGAATGAAAGAATTTAGATATCTTATTTTAAATGAAAATAATAAAATAAATAGTGAATTAAAGAAAAATAAAAATTTATATTGTTTATCATATATTATTTAAGTTACATAGTTGTGAAGATTTAAAACATTATTAATATAAATTCTAATCCAACATTTGAAACTAAAGAGAAAAAAAATTGCTGCGGTTTTAAAATTGGAAAAAAAATTGGTGGTTTTAAAATTGGGAAAAAAAAAAAAAAAAAGAGATAGGAAAGCTAAAAACTAAAGAACAAAAAGCAACCATTGCTGTTTAAGTTTTGAAACGGGGGTTAGATCTTATATGATCAATTGCATATGAAAAGTCAAAGGCTTAGTAAATTTAATTACTTTTGGATGACGTATTGGACTTTTTGTATGGAAATTTTTATTTTGATCAGGAATAATTATTAGATATGTCCAGTAGTTACTTCTTAATCAATAAGAGACTATCATTTAAAATACAGAGAACAATTTTCTGATTAGAATGACTCTCTTATTTTTCAGAAATATGGACCATCTACTCTAAATGAAAAACTCCCATTAATTTTGAAGCAACTAACCGACATAAAATTTCTCCTTTTTGCATTGCAACGCAACAGAGTTAAAGGCCGTCAATTGCGTTGGACTAATGTGAATATCAATTAAAAATTCAAGGAGGACATTGGTACAATTTAGATAACCATTTCAATGGGACAATGTGCTTCTCAACTATAGTTTAGGGGAGTTTGTTATATTTTACCTTTCAAATTATACTCAAAGTCGAGATCAAATGAACTCGAGTATTCATCAAGATTAAAGAAATTGAGTTCGAACTAATAATTTTTTAGATCAAAACAAAGTACCAACTCGATTTGGAAAACTCAATTAACTAAAATAGAAATTAGAATATCTCCTAATAAGGAATCCCGAGCGAGTGACTAACACAATTTAACATAAATTCTTGATAACACTAGAAAAAAAATTTAATTACTTATTTAGTAATGTAAAATGTATATATTATTATCGTTGACAACTAAAAAAACAAAATATTTCATAATTTTTAATTATTAAAAAATTTAAAATACTCTCACTATGGTTGATAACTAAAAAACAAAAAATCTTAAAACTTTTAATTTTTAAATGATTTAAAAAATTCACTTTACGAAACGATTAACAGATTTACTCTGTAAATAGTGAGCAACCGAGACTGACATGATACTTAAGAAGATTGTAATCACATGGTGTCAATTGTCCTGATACCGGGGAGTATAAATTAAGGCAGCGGAAAAGGTATGATATCAGATGATATAAATAAAATTTTTTAAAATTTAATTCTGATAATAAAATTTATAGACAAATCAAATATCAAATTTACTTAAATATTTTCTTTAAGAAAATAGTAAAACAGTAAAACCTCCCAAACACCATAAAATATTCCAAAGACGTCAACACTCGCACCATCACGGCACGCACGCTCCTGTTTCCTTTAGCCACACCGCCCGCGGCTTCTCTAGAATTTTCCAAAAATTCCCCAAAACAATCCGATTTGTATAGATATGCGACCTAAGTTTCCGCACCTATATATATATTCTGTTACATTCTTCGGCAAAATATCAAACACCTTGTACGCACCACCAAAAAAAAAAAAAAAACCCTCAAATTCCTCTTCACAATCTCCATTCGCGAGCAATTAACGTCATCTTCCTCATGGCAGAAACTGATCCCAGACCTCAAAAACATATGGTAATTTTCTCCTTTTTTTTTCCTGTATTTTTTTCATTTATTTAGCATTTTTTTTTCTGATTTTTGATGTGGCGGGTTGTTTGATGAAGGAGGAGAGCGAGGAGAAAAGGTTAAAATACTTTGAATTCGTGCAAGTTGCAGCCCTCCATGCGGTGCTTTGGACCGCCAAGCTTTACAATTACGCTAAAGATAATTCGGGCCCATTGAAGCCCAGTGTCCAGAGCGTTGAGGGCACCGTCAAGAACGTCGTTGGTCTGATTTATGATAAATTCCATGATGTCCCCGTTGAACTCCTCAAGTTTCTTGACCGCAAGGTATTTTTTTGCTAAATTTTTATTTTTATATATTCTGTTTTTCTTAGTATTAGTATTATTTTTTGAAATTATTTCTCTTTCTTGATGTATGGATATTTGCTTGGAGTTTGAAGGGGTGTAGTTAATTAAAATATAGGTAATTTAATTATGCTGAAAATATGCTGGTGAATTTTTATTTTATCCTAATTGGTTATTAATATCTTGCAACTCTATTGATGGAAGGGTTTAGGATATTATGGTTGGTTGATTATATAGTTCATTTATTTCGGGTCGTAGAATTAGATCAAGCGATGAAGAAGGGGAGAGTCTGTATTGGACTCCTCCTCTATGACCATTATGTTGTCCAAAACAGGGGGACTGAAAAGCATGGGAGCCCGAACCCCTTGTTATATGCTACACTAACAGGCAGAGGGGCGGAGTCTTCAATGATTCTGGCATGAAGAAGGGCTCTTTATCACCTAATTATGATACTTGGAGCTAGTATTGTGTTAAGAAAAGATGTTCTGCTGAGTTTTTGGATCTGCAATCCTTGAGGATCTTTTGAATGACGGTTGTGTGTGAGTTATCTGTTAAAGTGCTATAATCGACTTCTGATTCTTTATGGTTGTAGTTGTTATACCTACAAAGGGGTTGTTGAATCTATTCCAGGAGTGTTTCAATATGACCAGTTTGAATCCAGGCCTTAGCTTAGTTGAATCATAGTTATTAGATTCACTAGGTAACCCTTCGTACCTCATACCAATTTGTGCATGGCGTACACCTACGGAATGTATATATTCATATATATATATACACTCCAAAAAGTGGCGTACTATGTTTCGGTACTCGTACTACATTGGGTACTATATATTCAGTAACTATGAATTGAATACATCAGCAGGAGTTTTACAAATTGCAGGGTGGATAATTTAGCTTTATTGGGTTTGGTTGGTTGGAATTTAGGGGTGTTTGCGGTTTTGATAATAGTTGGATTTTCAAATTAAGTTTTTAGAAGATGGGTTCTCCCCAAGGGTCTACTTTGTTCCACGAATATGGCAGGGTTTGTTGATGGATCTTCTGCACGCAGACAAGTTTCCTATTTGGATAGTTTGCCCATTTACGTTAAGGAGCTGATTGCTGGGGGAGCTGCTGGTGGATTTGCTAAAACTGTTGTTGCTCCGTTGGAACGGACTAAAATACTTTTGCAGGTGATTTACTTTTCCTTTTGCTTAGTTTTTGGTCTGTCTTATTGTAATTCACCATTTGGTTTTATTTTTCTTTAAGCCTTTCGATCTTGAGAATTTGGATTCCAAGTTTCCTTTTCTTGCTAGTATAGTGTGTCTTGTTATCTGATAGTTTTGTCGGTATGGCATATGTTATCGCAACATAGCTTGATTGTAGGTTATTTTGGTAAGTTCTTGAACTCCTTTGATAAACAATGATTATGCTAGGCGATAAGTACAGATGTCAAGCATCAAAGCGCTGAAAGGATCTTCATTTGAAAAAGGACCCTTCTCACGTGATTGTTCGGAGCATGCTGTTATCAAATAGAATTCTTGTGAAATTTGGTCATCTTGGACATGTTTCTGTTATTCTGTATTATGCCAAGAGATGTTCACACAACAATTTTGAAGCATTGATTGCTTTTATGGAGATTGAATCCATAAAAATGTTGTTGTTTTGATGATCTATTGCTGCAGCTTTTGAGATGATTGTTGTTTCTGATTACAAAATAAAAAAACTCAATGTGTGTGATATTTTCACAGAAACCTGCTCGACCTTTCTAATATTCTCTACCTTCTCTCCACCATGCCCCTTTCTGACTGTGCAGACAAGGACTGCAGGTTTTCAATCTCTTGGTGTTTATCATTCTCTAAAGAAGCTAATGAGACATGAAGGTGTTAAGGGATTTTACAAGTAAGAGAATTTCTCCCACTAAATATTCTTTGCATTTTATCTGAAAGACTGTTATTTTTGCTCACTGTTTCTCTCTTATTATCTCTTTTAGAGGAAATGGAGCTAGCGTCCTTCGAATTGTTCCATACGACTACATTACATTTCATGACTTATGAGCAGTACCGGTGTTGGATATTGGATAACTATTCTGCCTTTGGAACAGGGCCTATTGTAGATCTTTTAGCTGGTTCAGCTGCTGGCGGAACAGCAGTTTTGTGTACTTATCCACTGGATTTGGCCCGTACTAAACTTGCTTATCAGGTACTAGCAGAGAAGCATTTCTGGGTTTTTGTTTGTTTCATTGAGAATTTTAGGAAATTTAGAAATTTAAACTAAATTGTCAGAATTGGTGTTGGTTGATAACATGTAATGGGTTGTTGATTATGTAATGCACCCATAAATTGCTGTTTGTGATTGCTTATTTGTATTTATTTTTGTGGTTTTTCTGTTAGGAGAAACAGGGAAAAATAGTAAAAGAAATGGCTTTAGATCGTACTGTAATGTTGGTACCATTAAGGGTTAAATCGCCCTTAAACAGTTTTTCTTTTGCAGAATAGTACGAACTAATTGGGAAGGGAGAAAAATATAGATACATTCTCTTAGACTTTCTACAACATACTTGACACTTTTATAGGAGTGGATAGAATTTTCGTTGTTCTTATTTGTACCAACTACCAAGTATTTCTCTTTTTTATTTTGTTATAAAAATAAAATTACTATATTGTTATATAGTATTTTTATTTTCATCATCTGCAATGTTTTGTGTTGTTGTTCTTCTAATAAATTATGGGATGATATTCCCTGCATGTATGGATTTCGAACTTCTTTGTCTTTGCTTTATGGGAGAAAAGTTCCTCTATTTTGAGATACTTTGACAGTTAGTTGTGTGTCTTTCTGCATGTAAATTACCATTATGTCACCATAAAAAAGTCCTGTCTCTTTTAAATTATCATTTAAGCATGTTTAGAACATCCACTTGACATAATCGCGTTTTGGGAACTGAAAGTATGAAGTTATTCATGAGTGAACTAGGAAGTTCTGAACTGGAAATCTCAAATACTTGGGAGTATATCTGAACTTAATGAGCTTATAAATGCTTGTCTTAGGTATTTATACGAATCAGAGGTAGAAATGTTTTGCAGGTACATTAGAAAATATGTTTGTCGGTGGCAATCTCGAATTTTACAATTGGCTGGTGCTAGTAGCTCTATAGAACTTGATATCTCCTAATTCTTGAATTTTGCTTCGCTTGGACATACCAAAGAATTATTTCTTTTACCTGATATTTTCATTCTTTCCCTCTTTTTTTGGCAGGTTGTGGATCCAAGGCAAAGTTTGCAGAATAGTGTTGGACATATTTATCCGCAACCTGCATATACTGGTATAAGAAATGTGATCCAGAGTGTCTATACAGAAGGGGGAGTGCGTGCACTTTACAGGGGTGTAGGTACATATCTGCTACCCATCTGCTTCAGTTCTTGTATTGATATTTATCATATACCGTTAATGATAATGGCACCAGGTTTGGGTGTAGTAGTTTGTCGCTGTTGATCTTTGCACTAAACTTAGTTGTTGGTTTCGACAACCTTAGTCTGTTTTGCTCGACATATTCAGCTAACCCTTTAGATCTGCTTAGCTTCAAAACGTTGTTTTCCTACATTTTCATGGTTATCACCATCTTTGGTACAATATTTGAGCAGGTCCAACACTCATTGGTATTCTTCCTTATGCTGGATTGAAGTTCTACATCTACGAAGAACTCAAAAGACATGTTCCTGAAGAGCATCAAACATCCATTATGATGCGGCTATCTTGTGGAGCCCTAGCTGGTTTATCTTGAAGAGCATCAAACATCCATTATGATGTATTTATGTATGTATGTGTTTGTGTGTGTGTATATATTAACCTTACTAGAATTCGTGCCTGTTATTTGGTTGTGGTTTTTCTGTATATAGCTGTTTTCTTCCATAGCTAGATTCAGAATATTTTTACAGCATTATACGCTTGTCATTATGCTCGTGTATACTAGACAATTGAAGAAAAATTAGGCTTATTTTTGTCCGTCTCATAAAAAGAAGTTCCTTATCTGTCTTGGTTGCCTATCGTTTTTGTTTTCCTTATGTTTAACATATTCAACAAATATTTATTGAATTTGGTATTTGTTTAATAAGTCCAGTTGTCATACGTTAATCGACCTAATAAATTTGTTAATTAACGTATTTTCTTTTTTCCTTGTGATTCATCTTGCAGTGAAGCTCACCGACAAGCAAGCTTATTTGGGAAGAAGTGTAACTTTTTTCTTGCCCATGCTTTTGATGTTGCAGTCCTTGTTTGGCTCTTTTGTACTGCTGAATTTATGTTACTTATATTTGAAGACATGGATATTGTAATCTAGTAGGTGTTGGAACTTATAAATACTTGACTATTATAGTTATTTGGCACTCTTTTATGCTGTTGGAAACTGTCATTATGTTGTTGGACTGTAATTATGACAATGAAATCCTATTTTGCAAGTGATAAGTTTAGTTTTATAATTGGATTTTAGTAAAATGTCAATGTGTTTTTTTGGTTTTGGCATTGTTAGTAATTAAATTTCCAAGGAAAATTGCTTACAGGTCTGAAAAACTTGTGACCAACTTCACTTGTCACAAAAAAGTTAAGAAAGTCGTCACTAAATGTGTTGATCAAACATATATTTAGTGACTACTTTTAGTCGTCACTAAATGTATTGACCGAACACATATTTAGTCACTCCTCTCCTGTCATCACAAATGTCGTAACTAATTATATTAACCGAATGCTTGTTTAGTGACGACCGTCGTCACAAGTTGTCACAAAATATTGTCACTAAATGCGTTGACCGAGTACATACTTAGTGACGTCATTTGGTCATCACAAAATGTCGTCACAAAATATAGCATTTAGTGACGACGTGCCATATTTAGTTACCATTTTTTAGTGCCTACATTAGCTTTGTGTCTACATATACTCGTCACTATTTTGTGACGAATGTTTGTCGTCTCTAAAAACACTCATTCAGTGTCGACTTTGAATGTGTCGTCACTATAAGGCTTTAGCATCGAGCCTTTAGCCACGCACCTATTCCTGTCTCTTATCGTCTCTAAAGTATTTTAGTGACGACTTCTTAACTTTTTCTGACGACTTGACATGGTGACTAAAACTCTATTTTCTTGTAGTGGCGATAGCACGACCAATAACGTAAAACTTTATGAGGAATCTTTTACCTTTACCATCATTAACTTTCCATCTTGGCTCTAAGCACTCTGGACATTCTTGTCTATCCTTACATTCCTTTCGAAATATAACACAATCATTCTTGCATGTATCAATCCATTCACACCCCAAACCTATGTCCCCTAAGACTTTTCTAGCTTCATAGTGATTTTCTAGAAGCCTTTCACCTTTGGGTATAATTTCTTTTAGCACCTGGACTAGCATTTTCTACTCCATTTGTTTATTACCTTGGAATCAAACACACATGAAGTAATTTCAGAAATGAAGACAACAAGGGCAACTTGCAACCAGGATATAACTTGCGATCTACATCTTGTAGCAACTTGTCAAATCGAGCTTTATCATCTTCCTGTGATTTGTCAATTTGAGGAGAGCCTTTTGAACCACAATTTCCAATTTCAGTAAATGTACTACTCCATATATCTTTTAACACTTGGTGAGCATTATCATCCTTATCTATATCATCAATAGCCATGTCATTCCCCAAATCATCATTAACATTGTCGTCGTCAATCGTCTAAAGATTCTCCATGATGAACCTAAAACACACTTGATTTGTCAATTCTGGGATGCTTGAAACGTGATTTAACCTCACGAAGAGTCCCATAGTTTGAATTCATGCACTTTTTGTAAGCACAAGGAATCATGCTTTCATATCCGATATTGTGCTTAGCAAATTCTATAAATCATTGACCCCTTTTAGATAATCTTTTGGTCGACGATCTATTAAGAGCATCCAACACCGTCTCTTTATTTTCTATGACCTATAAAATAAATTAAAATGAGGTGTAACATGAACTGTATAATGATTATACTGAAAACAATATGCTAAGCTAACGAGAGTACTTGACAGAAATATGTTTTCGTTGACATTTGATAATGCAAATTAGATAAAAGATATGTTTTCAAATATATATCTATTTTGGCATAGCCTAAGAGATTTGGTAATCTAATCAATTGAAAATAAGAAAGGTGTTTTCCGGGCATTTGCTGCCATGTAGGTGCCAAGTTCGAGAATTACTAATCTTGTGCACAACAGTTTAGTGTTATAATTAAGGTAACATTTATACAAGAAAGCATGATAGAGTCCAATATTCAATAATAGACTAAACTTAACAAAACTTAGCCATAGTTTATTGGATATTATAATTAAGGTAACTTTTTTCAACAAAGCATGATAGAGTCCGAAATTCAATAATAGACTCAACTTAACAAAACTTACACAATTCAATCACTAGGTTAACAATTGAACAAGACTAAACTAAGCATAATTCAAAGGTGGATTGGTGCCTTTTAGTGATATAAACAGTTGTATAGTAGATGATAGAGGTGAAATTTAATCATGTTCACCAAACAGAACAGAAAGAGTAGAAGTTCTAGCTAAAAAGTTAGAACAAGATATGTAAGAAGGAATAATAAAAAATCGTAGGAGAAGATTGCAACTCATTGATGTGACAAATTCAATGAATACAATTAATTCTTCGTCCCCTTTTCGAGCCTTCAAAACTTAAATCATGAGGAAACTGATTTTGTGACTGTGACATTTCTTCCTATACAAAAGTTTTTCAGGTTGGATTTGAATGTGTATTATCATAATAGGATACAAATTTAAAACCTTCTTGTACAACGTGTTTGTGACGAATGAAAAAGGAAAATGAGTTAAAAAAAAAGGTCTAACACATTAAATTTTCCAAGCCAATTGTGTAGAATAAAATAAGATCAAAGAAAACAATATAAACTAACGAGTATAGAATATTTGGGATGTTAATACAATGTAAGTATGATAACATGCAACAAATGTGCATTTCAAACGAAGACCTATCTTAGTGAAAATTCTAAAAGTAGGGTATTGCTTTAATTCAGCTTTTATAAGTGGTTAGTCAAATTCATGACCCATAAATGATTATATGAAGAGGTAGACAATGTATTAGCCATCCCTAACTAATTTTGGCCACAGATAAGGTATTATCCTTTCCACTTGTCCATGCCTAGACACTATTATCTATTGAATCACATACTTCAGAAAGATATTTACTACCACAACAAAACAAACTAATCAGTTTTTTTATTTTTCTATTCAGAATTGTTGATTTATTGCTAATGCCATGAAATTTGAGTCATTTGACAATCAGAAAGAACCAATGTACTTAATTTATAGTTGATGGAATTGCATTAGATCATTCCTTTTCTTATTTCTATACAATCTCAGCAGATAAGGATCATAGATCCTAGATAGAATACAATATACTCTCTATGGGAGCAAAGTCCGTTGGTTCTAGTACTTTGCTCCAAATAATAGAGAAAACACTTACTATCTCTTCAAAGGGATTCCGTTCTAGATCTCATAGTGCGGAATGTGAATTCTAATAGATACTTACATCTAGAAGACTCATAAAATAGACAAAAATAGTTTTTACTTTGGCTCCTCTTTTTGGAATTCAAGTGAATTTACTTTTACATCTGGATTTCTTATTTTCATGTTTTGTTGTAGTAGAGAAATTTATTCACATGATTTCTTTATCATATTGCATGCAGATGAAAACTAAAATGTAAAAGAAAAATTAAAATTTGAAGAACGAGGACATGCTTGACAAAATAGCAAATTCAAATATTTAGAGCTGTGAAAGCCATGAATGAGAATGATCTTGTGTGACAAAGTCATTGTTCTTTTAAGACATAAATTATCACTAGATAGGGTGAATCCTTAAGAGTGATGTAGCAACTATGTAGCCCCAGAAGACAAAACAATTTCCACTATGGTGATTTCCTCACTTTTAAGAATAAGCCAAAATATTAAAAAATTACATGATTAATTTCATACTGATTCCTCCAAAGACATTATTCTCTAATTTCTGAAACATCAACAACTTAAGAAAAGTAAAATAGTACCAAAGCTATGAAAACATGTAAAAATTGGTAATACTAAGGGAAATGCATAGACTTGGTTCCTATTGAGGAAAGAAAGTCAAATGGAATCCTTTACTAATGAGAAAATTCCCAGCCAGTACCTTTTAAACAGTCTATTGATTGCAACAGACATTTTTTTAAAAGAATTTAATTGTTAATATAAGAGTGGACAAAATAATAATAAAACAACAGTATCTTTTTCGTTTGAGAATGTTTACAAACAATTAGAGGGCATAAAAAACTTCAAAGATTTCTCTATTAGATTGTTCAAGCTTGGAACCAGAATTTTCAGGCAAACCTAAGCCAATTCAATAGAATAAATTCAAAAGAATATCCAAATCAACAATTCATAACAAAGCTTTCTTTTCTTACGGCGCTTCTGGTTTCAAAATTTTGGAGGTGGTCAGAGTGTGATCTCATCGTTAATGAGCAGTATATGGCTTTTGCTGCTTTGTGGTTGTCCGTTTGTTGATTTGTTTTCTTTTTCTTTATTTTTGGTAATAAAACGAAACTGTTATGAATTCTATAAAGGTGAATGTTCATTCATCTTCCTAAACACATCGGTTAATGTGATATTTATCCTTTTTAATTTCGTGAAGGCTAATTGATTCCCTTGATTCATGTATCATATTTATGAATCTCCTATCTTGTAACGCTATAAATAGGGGGTTTTGGTACTTCATTTGTAAGTCTTTTGTAAGGCTTCTGAAAGGCTATTGAAAGGATTTTGAAGGATTTTTGAAAAGCCTATGAAAGTTGATAATATAGAATCTTGGAGAATTTCCTACTATTTTTCTGTCTACTATTCTCTCATCTACACTTACAAATTTCCTACTTTAGTTAGTTTTGTAATCAAGGTTAATAATCTAGATCACCATGACTTAGTTTTACAATACGTTATCAGTATAAGACTCTGAACAACTGAAATAGAATTTTAAATCAATACAACAAAGGTACGTAAAACTTTCAACATGACGAAGATATGTTGAATTTTAATTATCACAGCCAAGGTATGATTTAAAGATTTTGGAAATTCTCTATTTCTGTCTTTTGTTTTTATATTTTCAATTATATCAACATAGTTTTATTAAAATTTATTGTGACTAGTTTGAATCATATCAAGATATACCAAACTTGAATATACTGCCCTTGGTATAATGGGTAAGAACTATCTACATTGGATTTTGGATGTTAAAATCCATTCGAATTTCATCTGTTCTGAAGGCACAATCAAAAAAGGTAAAATACCATATCCAAACAAGGCTAAACTAAATCTATGATTTTCATCATTATATCCTTGAAGGATTTAAAATTTTCCTATTTAAAAGATATAGGAGATCTATGGGAAAAGTTATACGGATCAATTATGAATACATATTAGGAGAAAATATTCTCTTCTTTCTTGCCTCAAATATACTCCTGAGGAGCAATATCGGCAAAGAGTTTAAGAAAATATTCCAACTTTCATATCTTCTTATGACGGAATAAAATTACGAGTTATTACTTAAATGAATCTCATCCAATTAAATTTTTTTTAGTAATAATTTTCAATATTGACACCTTTAATTGTTGGGAGTTAATTGTTTTCTTTCTATTATATCACTGTAGAAAAAAGTGAAATTTGAATTGGAACAAGCAATTGAGAATGGAGTTCTTGCACTTGAGGCAGAAATATGTTCAAAACAGCTTAGGGCAACTTCAGGGTATATACGTGGTAAGGGTCGTGGTCTAGCCACCTAAAAAGTAAGGTCTTGTTCAACAACTATGCTACCTAGAGTCATGCACGAGTAAATGTGAGATGAACTCACAAAAACTAAAGAGAAGCTAACTCAAGCAACTAAGAAGCTCGACGAAATAGATGAAGAACTTACAGCAACAAAGAAACGAAGCTGAATAGGCAAGAGAAAATGATTGACTAGATGAAAGACATTGTGATCGAGAGGTTTGGAATGACTCTACCAACTCTATGTTTGGATGATGAATCTGGAGAATGTAAGTAAAATAAAATCGCACACAAATTGAGAAACATTATTCGTGTACAATAACATGTCTTTCTATATATGACTTTGTGATTTGTAGGTTTTCACTTTTTTTTTTTTATGCAGATTGATGATGCAAGGACACTAGCCGACTTTAAAGATTTTATTTCATTTTCAAGCAATTAGGTTCTTTAGCTACAGATTTAGAGGTAGTTAATAAGTCATTTGACATTAGTGGCTAGATAGTTAATTGGACGTACTTGAATTGAAAGTTTGGTTTCAATGCATTTTTGGCAAAATGCATTAAATACTTTGTTTTTCGGAATTGAATTTGATGAACAATTTAGTTGGTGATCTATGTTGAATTGTTTTATTTTGGTGATTTTAATTTATGTGTACTTAATTAATTAGATGATACTTTTGCAAATAGTTTAAGTAATTAATATTATATTATAAGACATTATTAGCCACAAATTTTTGGTTGTAAAATTTTTTTATTGGAGTGACCAAATTGTAGTATTTTAATTTTGATTGGAAAAGTCTACTAGTTTTGCGACTAGAATTTGAAAGCTTTTGGTTACCAAAAGTTTTCAGTTTTGGCAACTAAACTATAAATTTTGTCCCTAATTAACAACAACAACAAATTTCATGTACTTCTAAAGACAAAAATATGGTTGCTACTAAATATTTTTGGTGACCAAGTATGGTTGCTATACCATTTTATTTTATCTACTAAACTTGCTCTTTGGTCGCCAAAATAAGGAACAATAACTAGGTTTATGGCAACCAAATTCATTATAGCAACCAAAATTTTTAGCAATAGGCGATCAAATACTTCTTGCTATTGTTACATGAATTAGCGATTGCAATGTTTCCTTGTTGCTGCCACTTGAACTTTTAGTGATCAATCAATATTGTTGCACACAAAAGCTTTTAGCAATGAATCTACACAGACAACTTTGCAACAAGCTTATTTTTTGTCTCCATGATAAATGGTGACCAAATCTTGGTTTTTCGTTACTAATATTTGCGGTCATTGAATCCCGTAATCCTTCTAGTGCACCCACAATCACAATGGTGCCACTCTTGGTCACCACCCGAAAAAATGCAAAACTTATGTTTTACTAGGGACAGATCATTGGGCTTGGGGCACCCCCCAAATTGTTGAGGACCAATGTATATTATGTGATTTATAAAGGCTGGGTATTAAAAAGTGTAATATTCTCCTTCGCCCCATGCTTTATTTTTTATTTTTAATGTCATTGTATCTAAACTTTCACTTCTCATAATTTTCCACTTTAAAGTTCATAAAATTTCAGTCACGACCTTACAAAATTAGATTTTAGATGCCTAAAATATTGTGCAATTATAAAAGTATCATAAAATATATATGTCTATGTAATCTAATGGCAAAACTATTGTCAACAAATCTCTATACCAGCTCAAACAAAATTCTAATAATATGATTATCCATTTGAAGACATTTTTTTATATATACTATTTTTATTATCACTATAGTTCTTTTTAACCTCATTTTTTAATAGAGTATCATCCTCAATTATTGTAGAAAGTAAGTTGGTTTTACATTGTTATTCTTTTTCATGTCAATTGTCCACTAATTTATTCATAAAATATCAACTTATTTATATTAAACTATTATTTTATTTTTGAATCATTAATTAATTTAATAGTAAATATTTGGTGTCTATAGCCCCACTCTAAATTAAAATAAGTTAATATGTTGTCTCCTTTTATTTTATTTCATTTATAAAATATTTAAGATCCATTGTTTTTTTAAAGCCTCAATTTGACTAATTTATTAATTACAAGTATCTAACATGTTTTAATTATACGTAGTGTAAATTATCTAATTAATTTTCGTTGGTAATAATTTGCAAATTAAGTTCTTTATAATTTGCAAATTAATTTAACAGTTCTTTATTTTTTATTTTTGTTAGAATAATGATTAAAAACTTATCTCATTAACTATAAGGATGGTGGTAAATTACTCAATTAAGTTAATGGTGTCACAAAATAATTTATTTTTTCCTTAAAAGGACAAGTCATTAATAGAATTTTAATTAATAATAAAAAATTTGATGTTACTATTTAAATATTATTTCAGTCGTATAACATGAGGGTCATGGATTCAAGATGTTGTCTCATTGATACGTGAACCGTCCAGTTATAGAATTCATGATTTCCTGATGGAATAGTGATAACTCTAGTAAACTAGAGTTATTTTTCTCTAAATCATAGCATTTTGATAGTTTAAATTCCAAACTTGGATAAGTAATTGAGGATTTTAGTTAATTTCTTTCATATGTATTTGTATTTTCGTTCTTGAATTAATTATGATAAGTTTGTGTTAAATTTTTAGTTTAATTAAGTGCTTAATGGTGTTAATATTATGCAGGTTAAAAATTAAAGGTTAGTAGGTTGAAAGGAACAAAGCTCAAGGGACCATATTACAAAAATTGATGAAAGGAAGAATGCTGGGAGGAGAGTCGAGATCTTGGTCTCGACTGTTCCAGACGCTATTTCGACTCGGGAAATTGTCTTACTGTATTAGAGTCGAGATCACGGTCTCAAATGTTCTAGACCGCAATCTCGACTCGCTGAGAGTTAAGTTGTAAGGGCAATTTTGTAAACCCTCAGCTAGTAACTCCTGATTTTTTGCCTAGTGTAATATTAGACTATTTAAGCAACTTAAAAATTAGTAAGAGAAAGGAGTAGATAGTTTAGGATAGCTTGAACTCCAAGTTTACTTCTTTAATAGAAATTTCTCTTTAATTTTATCTTAGATATTCTTTTAATTTCTTGTCAAATTCAAATTTTGATTAGATAATCGTAGTGGGTTAATCGCAAGCTTTGTGTAGATATAATTTTTACTCGCTTTTTTGTCCAATTTAGTAAGAATTTTTTTACTCTAAATTTAGGGTTTCTTCTGTAGTTAAATTAGGGTTCTTGATAATTTCTTGCATTTCTAGTTAGAATTTTCAATATCTCGCATTGATTCCTAGTTAATTCTTAGAGGGCTTTCTTAATTTCAATCAAAAATCGAAAAAATATTTAGATCTCTAGTTTAACTCTTCCCAATTTATAGTTTAGAAATGATTGCTTTTAATATTCAAAGCTTTTCTTTTGTAGTCATTTTAGTTGGGTGATTTGCTTGTTTTTAATTTTAGTCTTAAATTGGTTAATTTAGGTTAGAATTAAGATTATGGTTTTTATTAGAATAGTTCTATCAATCATCGCTTGATTTCACTTAACTACACAAGCACCCATAAATCCTGGTAATTGCTTTCCAACAATCCTCGTGGGAACGATCCCTACTTCCCTTTGCTACTAGTTGACAATCGTATACTTGCGGGATGACATCTAGTTAGTAGTAGGATTTAGGTGTTTCATTAACTTATAACTAGGGTTATTAAGGCATCAAGTTTTTGGCGATGACCGTTGCCGGGGATTGTCTTCGGTTTTTGGCAATATCAATCGCTTTAGGGGTCGTGTAGATTAAGCACTTTTGTTTTGTTTAATTTAATTGTTAATATTGTTGATTTTTATGTTTGATTTGGTTGTCTTGTGGAATTGACTTGGAATTTCAATTGACTATTTGCCTTGGTTGTGTAGTGCATGGTAAGAGGTGCTCAAGAGCCATTCATTTGTTTCGACAAGGAAAAGGAGAAAGAGCTAAGAGAACTTAGAAGATTGAGAAGGGTACAACCAGAGCAACAAATGATAGAAATGGCAAATCTAATGCTCATCAAGGGAACGTGAACATGGAAAACAAAGAAGAAGAGGCAGTTGGAAATAATGGAATGGGTGGCTACAGGAATGGAAATGGCATGAATGGGAATGGAATGCCATTGAGGGAGTATGCTTTACCTAATTTTGATGGGGCAAACTCAAGCATTGCACGGATACCTGGCCAGCTCAAGCCAACAATTTTGAAATCAAGCAAGACTCAATGCCCTAATCCAAATGCTCCAAGTCCATGCCATGTTTGGAGGTGGACCAAATGAGGACCCCTACACACACCTCTTGAATTTTGAAGAAGTCTTGGAACATTTAACTTTAATGGAGTACACCCGAATTGTGTGCGAATGAGGGTGTTTCCTTTTTCTCTTTGTGATAGGGCAAAGTCATGGTTGCAATCCCATGCCCAAGGAACATTCACCACTTGGAACCAACTTGCTCAAGAGTTCTTGGAAAAGTACTTTCCTCCCGCAAGAACCGCTGAATTAAGGAATGAGATTACATCGTTCAAACAAGATGTTGGTGAAAGCCTAGGGGAAGCTTAGGAAAGATTCAAAGAGTTGCTAAGAAATTGCCTGCATCACGCCATTCCTTTGTGGCTTCAAGTCCAAACCTTTTATAATGGTTTACTTCAAGAGACGAAATCCATCATAGATGCCTCCGCCAATGGCTCTATCTTATATAAGCTCCGAAAGAAGTTCAAGAGTTATTGAATCTACCCTAGGATGGCATACAACCACTGCCATCATGGACCGATAACTCCACCACTGGTTCAACACCAAGCTAATCAAGCTAATGCATGTAGTAGAGCATTGAACTAAACATTCAAGATGCCCTTTTAGCTCAACAAAGCATGTTCATGAATGTAATGAATAACATGGCAAAAGCGTTGGAAAATCTAGGGAAACCTAGTAGTGTAAATGCTATGACTTCTTCTCCAACTCAACCAAGCATGACATGTGATTTTTGTGGAGGTGGCCATGCCAATGGGAAATGTGAGATGCCATATGGAGCTAATGAGCAAATCAATTATGTGGCTAATTAATCTTCATTTCCAAGGAACCAATCCGGAACTTATGGGAACACTTACAATCTTTGTTGGAGGAATCACCCAAATTTCTCATGGAGTAACACCAACAACCAATCCAACCCTCCTTACCAACCAAATCCCCCACCTCAAAATGCCTAACACACTGAAGCCCGAATTCCTCATCTAGACCTTACTCAACCACCACATCAATGAAATCTCCAACCCAACTCATATCAAAATTTCCCCAATCCTTCGTTTCAAAACCAAAAACAAAGACCTCATTTCCATTATGCAAATTCTTCCCAACCCATATATCATGACCAATATGCTCCTAGAGAGAATTTGGGTGAAGAAGGTTGGAAAAGTGAAGTCGAGTATTTGAGAAGAGAATTGGATAGGAAAGCGAAAGAGCATAAAAGAGATTATGAGAATTTGAAGGCTTCGACAGGAAATTTGGAGATTCAATTGGGGCAATGGAAAGGTTGAATAATGACAAACCTATTGGGGCATTTCTGAGTGATACTATACCAAACCCCAAAGAGCAATGCAATGCCATAACCCTAAGGAATGGAAAAGAATTGGTTGAATCTAAGGAGAAGAAAAAGGGAGAGGAAGGAAGCAAGGAACAAAAGTCCAAGGTAGTTGAGAATGAAAGGGAAGTGGTTGATGATGAAGCCAAGAAGGACCAAAAGAATGATAAACAGATTAAGGTATCCAAGAAGAAGCATGTGGAGGAACCTTTGAAGATAGATCCATCAATAAAAGTGCCATACCCTCAAAGATTCAATGATCCAAGAAAGGAGGAAAAAGAGAAGAATTCACCCATTTCTTGGATATGTTGAAAAAAATTAATGTCAACATTCCTTTGATTGATGTCCTCACCAAGATGCCCAACTATGCTCATTTCATGAAGCATCTTTTAGCAAGGAAGTGAAAGTGGGATGATGATGAGAAAGTATGCCTTGATGCCCAATATAGTGTCATTGTTCAAAGACGGTTGCTTCCTAAACTCAAGGATCCCGGTAGCTTCATGATACCGGTGAATGTTGAAGGAAAAACGTGGCATCAATCACTTTGTGATTTGGGGGCAAGCATAAATATCATGCCAAAGGCCATCTATGACAAGTTAGGGATCAACAATATCAAGCCAACTAATATCACACTCCAATTGGCGTATTTATCTGAGAGGAAACCATATGGCTTGTGTGAAAGATATGCTTGTACAAGTTGAAAAGTTGGTATTTCCCGTTAATTTCCTTGTGCTAGATACGGGTGAAGAAAGTGAGATTCCATTGATTCTAGGGAGGCCTTTCTTTTCGAACGCTCATGCATTAATTGATGTGCACAAAGGGAAGTTGATCTTACCAGTTGAAAATGAATCAATTGAATTTGATGTGCTTGAATATAATGACAATATTCCCATTGTTGAAGAGAAATGTGCTAATCAATCTCTTAATTCTATCCTTGCTAGGTCAAATGAAGAGCAAAATGAAGTGAGCCAAGGCAATTCGCTCAAGCAAGTGTTGGAAATAAAGGAAAATCCGAGAAATGAATTGAAGTAAAAAACCACCTGATAAGGGATGTGTGTAGACAAAGGATGAAGAGAGTTTTGCAAAGAATAAGCAAAATAGTGATATCAAGAAATTGAGAAGGCACAAAAAGAAAAGAAAATGGTTTGAGAAACAATTGGAGATGTTAATTGGGGCACTATAGTGATGGCTAAGGCTAGAAAGAAAGGACTTGTGCATGGAAAACCCAATAATCAAGCTTTAATCATGAAGAAAAAGGGGATCAAACTTTTTCCGTGGAAACCAAAAGGGAAAGGAGGATCAATCATCCTCAATTACTTGGAATGAGGGTCATGCCATAGTCAAGCTAGTGCCGATAAAAGAGCGCTTCTTGAGAGGCAACCCAAGTCTTTAATTTAGTTGTTATTGTTTTCTTTTGGTGTGATTTTTAATTGTCTTGATTTTGAGTAAATTGGTTTGAATTCGGTTACAATTTTTCTTAAAAAATATATATATATTTGAGTTTTTGAGTTGAATAAATAGTGTTAAAGAATGAGTAAAAATTGTCATCCTAACTTGTGAGTTTTTTGTTTGTAGGTTACCTTTGTAAATGGAGAAAAGTAGCCAAGAGTGAAACAATTTTGGCTAAGTGTGCAAATCACTTTGCAGAAATTGTGCTTGAGACTGCGATCTCAAAATTTGAGATTGCGGTCTCAACCTCAAACTTTTGGAGGGCAGAAATGTCATTTGGTCAAGACCGCGATCTCAAACTTCTGGAGGGCAGAAATGTCATTTGGTCAAGACCGCGATCTCAAATTTGAGATCGTGGTCCCAACTCCAAACTTCTGCAAAGGCTATTTTTGCAACGAGTTGAGATCACGGTCTCAAATCTCAGACCGCGATCTCAAATGTTCGAGACCGCGATCTCGACATCAGGCCAGATCGCGATCTCAAATCTCAGACCGCGGTCTTGACTGCCAGAAATTTTTTTTTAAAGCTTTGATCTTTTCTTTTTTTCTCATAAATTTTCCCTATTCTTCCTCTCTCATCTGAAAGCCCAAACCCCAACTCCTCAAATTCTTCCCTCATCTTCACCAAAAATCACTTAAAACTCCACACCCACCACTAATATCATCTTTTTTTTCTCTAGGAACATCAAAGCATTCATCTTTTTCCTATTTTTGGAGGAAATTTGACTTCAAGGGTATACAGTGAAGCAATCACTTCTTGGGAAAATTTCAATCCGAAAAAAGAACGGTATATCCTTCCTAAGAATATTAGTTGTAATTGGCAATTTTTGAAGGCAATTGGTGAATTTTGTGGATTAAATTATGGAAAATTTGTGGTATTTAATTATTGAATTGTGGACAAGTAATTGGTGCTAATTTGTTTTAGAAGAATTGTGATTTTGAATTTTCCAATTGTTGGAATTCTTGGTTTGATTTGTGAATTGGGTGAATTGAAATATTCAAAAATTTTTTGGGAATTTGTGATTGTGATTTTGTGGTGTTGGTTCTTGATTGAAGCTTGGATTTTTGAAATCGGTGATTGATTTCCATTTGCATAAAGAAAATGACGAGAGGGGCATATGGCAATGTTGAGAGAAGTGTTAGAATGAGAGGAAGATGGACTAGTTCTAGAAAAAGAAAATCCGGAGAGGGTATGTGCAGAGAAGGGTGCTCGAAACAATCATTTGATGGTGGTGAGCAAATTGAACCTCAGTTCTCAAGTATACCGATAGGGCTCAGCAATTATTCAAGAATAACGAGAAGCATAAGGTGATTAGAGAGTGGAATTTTGACCTAACCATGCATTGGGGATTATATGAAGATGCTAGGAGAGCGATAGAAGAACAAATTAGGTCAAGGCATTGGGAGGGTTTTAAAACTCGGGTTGACCTCGGGGCTACTCAGTTAGTCAAAGAGTTTCATTATAATTTATGTGAGTTAGAAGATGGCAAGGTGTGCATACGGGGGGGTTTTGGTCGATTTTAGTGCTGATGTGATTAATGCGTATTTCAACACCTTCTATTCAGTATTTGGCATTTTTGAACAATAAAAATAAGGATATGAATGCAATCAAAGATGCCATTTGTGATAGAAGGGTAGAGTGGATTAAGAGTACTTCGTCTGCCACTAAATTAAAATTTGCTCATCAAGGACTCTCATTAGTGGCTAAGTTATGGTTTTATTCCATCAGTAGCCGCATTTGGGGGTCCAATGCTCTGAGCTTTATCCAAAGGGACAAGGTACTCTTAGTCTATGCCATCATGACTGGGATCACAGTGAATGTTGGTCACCTTATTAGATAGGGGTTTTTAGAGAGTGGTAGGTCGGGACGACCCATATTTTATGCCCCTAGTCTAATTCACCATCTTTGCACCATAGCGGGTTGCCCGATTGGTCAATTGGAATCATTGACACATCCTAGAGAAAGGATTAATCAGGAATATATCTATAGGATGGTGAGAGATATGAAAATCACCACCAAGAGGAGTACCCTGCCCAGCCACAGCCACAGCCACCACCACCTCAAAGAACTTCAATTATTCCAATATCCCCAGGTTTAGTATTTAATGCCCCGCTAAGTGAAAAAGAAAGGAATGGTCTACAAGGGTACTGGTCGTACAGTCAAATGGTGATGCACAACAACTTGACCATCATTGGAGAAGTTTTAAAGATTACTTCATTAGGCACTTAGGTTCAGCCACCATCACCTTCGGCATGGCACTTTGGTCCACCTCGTGGACAGTACTACAGAGGTACTGCACCACTGGCGGCTACCACACATCAGGAGGGATCTAGCCACACAGGTGCGACTGGAGGGGACATGGATGATGAGCATGAAGAGGCCCAACCTAGTGACGCAGAGGAGGGTCAAGAAGAGATGGAATGAAGAGATGAAGCCACCATTTGTTAGAGCATGGATGAAGACCAAACCCTGATCACTGGATCGATTTGATGGATGATGATAATTTTCTCTAATTTTATTGAACACCATAGCTTTTTATTACTTTGGATTACTTTTGTTTTACTTTCAGTCTTCGAAATTTAAGTATTTTAGCTTTTTTTTTAGTTTGCTAATGGCCTTAATCTGATGCCAAGTTGATACATTTTGATGCTTTATGGATGGAATTTCTTTTGGATTCTCATGTTGACACTTGGTGAAGTTTAGTTATTGCTTAATAAAAGTAGAGTGGCTAAGGGCCCTAAGCTGATGCCATCTTTTCACTAGTTGATGAATGGAATTAAATGCTGAATTTTTTTTTTTAAGCTTAACAATTGGTGAGATGCATGGCACGGTTGCTCTTGACATTTTTACTAAATTTTAATTCTGGGCTTAAAAGTAGGACATAGTTTAAGTTGTTTTTGTTATTTGTGGTTATATCTTGATGTTTAATTTTGGCTCAGTGGAAGGATGATTTATTCATCAATTAGAATAAAAGAGACAAGTTTGGGGGTGTTTATCTTCTTGTGTTGGAAATGGTCATTTTAAACATTTTGTTGCCACTTGATGATTAGCGGATGGAAAGTTGATCAATTATGTACTCAATGATGATAAATTTTAATTTTCAATGCTTTGTGATTGAAGTATATGATTGATTCATTTCAAGAATTTTTGTGTGAGTGAGTAGTTCATTTGCAATTTAAGAATTCATAAACTTAGCATTACTATTTTTCAAAAACAAGTGCTGAAATTTTAGGAAAATTTATTTGAAATGTTGTTTCTTATCAAATCACTTATATTATGTAGTTGATGAACTATCTTTTGGAAAGAAATGATTTAAATAAAGTAGAAGGAATTTTGGGGCATTTCATGTGTTTGAATAGGGAATGTTCTTCTAATTTGTGAATAATTGATATTCGAGATTAATTTTTGGTACATTTCACTCCTTTTCCTTGGTTTAGGGCCGAAAAAAAAATTTAGGAATAAGGCGAGTACGGGATTTCGACATGTACCCATGTTGTTTCTCCGAAATAAGCCATTAGGAATTGCGTTTTATTATACCAATAAGTTAAGGAGTAAATGTTTGCAATACTTATCATTAATCTCATATTACTTATTCCTTGTTAGACGTTTATTCCTGAAATGTGTGACAATTGCATTTAAGTTGATTCCTAATTGAACTTCTATTTTCATGATGCCTAGTCGAGAGAGTTGATTAACTTCATAATAATTGTGATTTGAGAAGTAATGATGTTTCAAATGAAAGGAACTAAAACTTTTGGTAATTCTTTTCGAGAATGGTAATGTTTGGTGATGTTAAATCTTGTGCAGTGAGTATGAATGTATGCTTCTTAGTAAAACAAAATTTCAATTTTGGATTGATTTACTCATATACTTCACATATCACGTAGTGTTGAACATTTCTTGAGGGTTGCTTAATTGTTCTAAGTACATCCATGATTCATCAAGTGTCATGTCAACTTTGGAGGTATTTATATGTTTGAATGTTAGTAGGTTTCGTTCAATGTTAATCTTTGTTTTGCTCGGGACTAGCATAACATTAAGTTCGGGGGTGTGATAACTCTAGTAAACTAGAGTTGTTTCCCTCTAAATTATAACATTTTGATAGTTTAAATTTTGAAATTGGATAAGTAATTGAGGATTTTAGTTAATTTCTTTCATATGTATTTGTATTTTTGTTCTTGAATTAATTATGATAAGTTTGTGTTAAATTTTTAGTTTAATTAAGTTCTTAATGGTGTTAATATTATGCATGTTAAAAATTAAAGGTTAGAAGCTGAAACGAACAAAGCTCAAGGGACCAGATTACAAAAATGGATGAAATGAAGAATGTTGGGAGGAGAGTCGAGATCGCGGTCTTGACTGTTCCAGACCACGATCTCGACTATGGAAATTGTCTTACTGTATTAGGGTCGAGATCGCGGTCTCAAATGTTCTAGACTGCGATCTCAACTCGCTGAGAGTTACGTTGTAAGGGAAATTTTGTAAACTCTCAGCCAATAACTCCTGATTGTTTGCCTAGTGTAATATTAGACAATTTAAGCTACTTAAAAATTAGTTAGTGAAAGGAGTAGATAGTTTTAGTTAGTTTCCAGATAGTTTAGGATAGTTTGAACTCCAAGTTTACTTCTTTAATAGAAATTTCTCTTTAATTTTATCTTCGATCTTCTTTTAATTTCTTGTCAAGTTCAAATTTTGATTAGATAATCGTAGTGGGTTAATCGCAAGCTTCGTGTAATAATTTTTGCTCGCTTTCTTGTCCAATTTAGTAAGAATTTTTTTACTTGCAATTTAGGGTTTCTTAGGTAAATTAGGGTTAGTTCTTGATAATTTCTTGCATTTCTAGTTAGAATTTTCAATTTCTTGCATTAATTCCTAGTTAGTTCTTAGTGGGATTTTTAATTTCAATCAAAAATCGAAAATATATTTAGATTTCTAGTTTAACTCTTCCCAATTTATAGTTTAGAAATGGTTGCTTTTAATATTCAAGGCTTTTCTTTTGTAGTCATTTTAGTTGGGTGATTTGCTTGTGTTTAATTTTAGTCTTAAATTCGTTAATTTAGGTTAGAATTAAGATTATGGTTTTTATTGGAATAGTTCTATCAATCATCGCTTGATTTCACTTAACTACACAAGCACCCATAAATCTTGGTAATTGCTTTCCAACAATCCTCGTGGGAACGATCCCTACTTCCATTTGCTACTAGTTGACAACCGTATACTTGTGGGATGACATCTAGTTAGTAGTAGGATTTAGGTGTTTCATTAATTTATAACTAGGTGTGTAAAAGGCATCAAACAATTAACTAGATAATGTATTGTTAAGTGTATGGGGTCAAATTGTTTACAGCAAAGGTAGGGTCGAACCCCCAAGGATTAATTTAGCAAGTACCGATTACGTGACTCAAAACACAATTTGAAGAAACCATTATGAAACATATTTACATATTAATCTAAGGAATAAAACTAGGATTAATTTATGAAATCAATTAAACTACTCGAACCATTAATCTACGAAATCAATTAAAGAAAGCATTGAATTGAAAGGATAGAAAATTATGTAAATCTAGAAAACATTAAACGATAAAAGAAATATAAAACAAGAATTAAATAACATAAGAAAGCTTTAATAAGGTTTAAGAATGTTTCTCTAGTGAATAATCACCAGTTCTTGGTCCACGATTGTCAAACTTGAAGCCCCTTTCAAATTTTTCTTGACAAAGGAAAAAAATTCATAGCCTAATCTTGCAGCCGCCAAACAAAAGCTAAAAGAGAACATGTTTTTAAAGTCCTAAGTACCCGTATTTATAGGTTTTCAAAATTAATCGGTGCCTAAGGCTCTGATTAAGTTTCGAAGCAAATTAAAATGGACCCAAACAGACACCCGAAACCTTAGAAATGCTCAAAATCACGTTTGGCCATCACTAGCTTGCTAAAGCCATGCATGATAGACCATTTCCACACTACATCAAGGGTCTTTTGCCTGGGGACCTTGCTACAATGAGCCTTTTTTGATAGCTTTGAACATTTTCGCCTCTAAATTTTCCGCCTGACATATAATTAATGAGGCGTTTGTTTCTACGCGATTGTAAAACAAAAATGCACATTATTGTCTATAATATTACTCCAAAATAACACATAAACACTTATAAACAAATAGAAACAAAAGACAAACAAGAACGCACATAAAACCTAATTCTAGGAGGAATTAGGTAAACAACCAAAATATTATCCCTAAACACATAAACATAAGTAAACTAACATCAAATAATTATTACAATAATACATTAAACATATATTAAAGCATAAAAATACGAATTCGAGAAAACACAGGACCACATAAATTCTAAAAGCGTTGAAACTAGTACAAAATCATATTAAAAATAACAATGAATAACCTTAATTTGTTTGGGTTATCAACACCCCACCTCCAAACTTAATTTTTTTCTAGTCTCAAGCAAAACAAAACAAAAAAAGACACAAATACATTAACTTTATTCACTATATCAATAATCGTTACAAGGAAAACTAAATACGTATAGAAATGAAGCAAACATGTGTATAACAGAACTTTGAGAATTTACCCAACTCACCATGAAAGTCCCAATCTCTCTACTCATGAAAACAAATATTACTCACCTCACTAATCAATGAAAAACCCACTGAACTAAAGTTTAATAGTGACAAACAAGTTGGAAGAAATTAATACAAACAATACTCAGTAATACATATTACTCAAACCAATAATCAATTAGGCTTTTTAAGCTTATAATGGCTAAGGGTAAAGGTAGGATATATATTTGATATATGTAGCTCATATCACCTTAGATACACCAGTACATTACTTGGAACCGTAATCTTCTAGAACATTCCTCCCAAACTACCATATTTTTTAACCAACTACCATTGAATGCAGAATGTACCTTTTTTTTTATTAAACTAAAAGAAACTTTCCTTTTTTATTCACAAACACTTGAACTATTCACATTTTGCAATATTTTTTCTTTTTCTTCTTTTCCCCCCTTTTTTCTTCCTTTTTTTTTAACATTAAAAAACACATGGGCGAGTATTACAAACATTAAAATCATAAACATTACTTCTCCCCAACACAACATATCCTTTCCTTCTAACCACCATTATATCATCATTCATAGCATTGATACCCAAAGAGATCAACACTAACTCACTAAGATGATTCGTAAAAAGAAAGGTAAAAACATAATTAAATGTACAATTGGCTAAATCATATGGCTATCAAAGAAAATAAGACTATACAAGACTGAATAAGGGACACTAAGGATAAAATTTCAATTGGGGTAGGAAAATTGGCTCAAATTGTCCAAAGAATACACTAGTCCTAGTGTACATACCTAAATCAATTCCAAGATTCAAGCTTCACTTGTACATCACAAATTCAAAAGCACACATAATTTCAACGAATGTCACAAGTTAAACAATAATTGCAAAATATAATCATGATTAACACTCATGTAAAAGTATCTTACTTTCACACTCTCACTCAAGAGAATATATATGTGCATAATGATAACACTTGGGCTCAAAAAGTAAAGAAAACTTATATACACTTTCAATCCAAAAGCTCTAACAAATAGTCCCCTTGAAATATTTCTAAATTATCGTAACATAATCACAAAAGTTAATGAACACAAAAACTACAAAAAACAGAAAATCTTTTGTTTAACCCTCTATAGTACTTCAGGCAAAGACGATACAGAAATCCTAAAGGCTGTTGTCTAGGGATTAGGGATTCTTTTAAACAGTAAGACCTTCAAGACTAAAACTCTCTACTACTAAGGCACTAAATAAAAAAATCTTTTTGGATTTTTGAAAAGACATTTTTTTTTCAAAGTGTTCAGAAACTAACCCTAAAACACAAAATATCACATAAACAGAAACATAACTATATATAACTCTAGTGAACCACTTGTACTTATACTTGAACGATCAATATGTTGTAGTAGATGATAATAAAAATCCATACAAGTGAATGTATATGCAATTAGATGATCAAGATTCAATTTAAACTTTAGTTCATTTTTAGTTATGGAATGTATCAACAATTAGCTAAAAACACTACTAAGTAATGAGTAATTTTAAATAAATCATACAAATTCATACCACAATTAAGAACATGAGTCATAGAAATTAATTTTCTTTTCAACTAATATGGCTACACTAAGTAGGAGTCATTGGGACTTCATGGAATTCAGACAAATAAAAACAAGACAAACATAGGGATAATGTGGTTTAAAACAATACAAAGGACATTTTTATGCCTAATTCATTCTCTCGAACTTAGTTTTGCACATAATTAATTTTTTTAAAAAATATACTCAACAACCAAGACTAACCAATCTACACATATCAAGCATTCATAAAAGTTCTCATCAAATTACTATAACAACAGAAAAAAATTTGTGTAACCACAACTAAAATGTCCACAATTAATTAGCAAAACAAGTTCAAGTTCATCTGTGTATTCCATATCATACTCACAATCACAAGAAATAATATAATCCATCATTGCTATCATCAATTAAACAAGTTCATCCAAGTATAACCAAAATAAATTCACAACTTGAACAATATAAAATTTAACTAATCACAAGGCATAAAGCCTTTATTACCTTACCGAGTTATTAGACGAAAACATGTAAACTAAAGTATAGCATCATAAAAGAGAAAGGAAAGATATGCTCCCCAAACAAAGCTAAGGAGGCTTCCCAAGAATGTTGAAGTTCTTTGTATATTTGCTCCATTGAGTTCCATATCTAGAACATTCAAGGACCATAGGATCTCTGACATAAGTAAATGTTTCCTCAACTCTCTCTAGGATCTATTTATTATGATCTGATGTTTTCCAAATGCTTCCTTATTTTGATGATGACATAAACACTTAACTATGTAAAACAAGTTTTTACAGGTCTGTTATTTGGTTTGCCAGAGACAGGATTTTCGGACGCACTGAACCGTCCGAATTGTGTCAAAACTTCTCGGACACATTCCACCGTCCGAACGAACAGGTAGAAAGAAGAATCCTACTACCTCTCCTAACGGACGAACATGACCGTCCGAAGCCTCTATCGGACAATGGAACAGACGCTTGCACAGACGTCAGAACGAAGCTCTTCACCAACTGCATGAAGATCGGACGATGCGTCGGACGTATCCCAATCTGTCTCGGACGTCCGAAACCCCAACGGCTACTTTTTGTGCATTTATTATTTAGCCGTTAGGAAGTAGTTGCAACCACCATTTATTGCTCTTATAAATAACTGCTTGGATATTCAGTAAAAAACATCTAATACATTGAATACAAGCCTTAGAAAAGAGCAATTTTAGTACAAATTGACTATAGTGCTTTGTTGTATTAGTTTTCATCGTGCAGTTGTGAGTGCAATTTAACTTTGAGTGGAGTGATAATCTTTTACAAAAGTGTGGTTGTAAGTAAGATTCTTGGCACAACTAAAAGAGTTTTAGTGTGAGCAAGAACTTTCCAACTTTGTAAAGATTATTGGCTCACCAAGTGTGTGAAGCATTCTAGTGATTTAATACTTCAAGCTTGCTAGCTTGGAAGTATTGGTTGTTTAATTTTTCTCTCTTTACTTCACTGTTCCTTTGATTTTATTATATCAGTTTTTATTTGGAAAATCTCAATATTTCTGAAAGTATTTTTTTTAAGAAACCTAATTCACCCCCCTTCTTAGGTTGCTTTGGGACCAACAATTGGTATCAAAGCTTGGTCTCATTTTATTGCTTAAACTGCTCTTGAGAAAAGAACTATTATGGCAACCAACAATGCTCTATTTTTGGAGGGTCAATCTGTTACTAGACCCCCTATGTTTAATGGGGCAAATTTTATTAGTTGGAGAGATAGAATGAAAACATTAATGGACGATTTCTACAATCTATTGGCATTGACTTGTGGTATGTTGTCAATGAAGGTCCTTTTGAAGCCACTATCATTGATGACCACACAAATAGAAGAAGAGAAAAGACAAGGGACGAACTCACTCCACAAGACAAGGCAAACTTGACGTTAAATGCAAAAGCCATGAATGTGTTATATAATGCCTTGGATGCAAATGAATCAACTCACGTGAAGGGTTGCATTTCCGCTAAAGAAATCTGGGATAAGCTGAAGGAAATCCATGAAGGGAGCAACGATGTTCGTGAGCAATAGAAATCCTTACTTGTTGCCAAGTATGAGTCCTTCAAGATGGAACAACATGAGAACATTGAAAAAATGTACTGTAGGTTCAATGACATTATAAAGGATCTTGAAGCCTTGGGTAAGAAGTATTCTTTGGGTGAAAAAAATAGAAAAACCCTAAATACTCTATCCAAAGAATGGGATGCCAAAACAATTGCTATAGAGGAAGCCAAGAATTTAAATTTAATGAGTGTGCCTATTGAATAGCTAATCAATTCTCTTACATCTTATGAATTGAAGTTAAAGGCCAAGGTAATGGATGATGAAGAAGCAAGGCCAAGAAGGAGCATTGCTCTAAAGACCTATCAAGAAGAAGATGAAAACAGCTCCATCAATCTAGAAGATGAAGATCCTGATGAAGGAGATCTTCCACTCATCACCAAAGGATTTCTTAAACATTACATCAACAAACGAAGAATGAGAAGAGGCGGAGCTACGAATTCAAATAATTTCAAAGGGAAGTCAAGGCTTGAAATGAAGAAGCAAAACGAAAAATGCTTTGAATGCGGTCAACTCGGACACTTTGCAAATGAGTGTCCTTCCAAGAAAAAGAAGGAAAGAAGAAAACCTAGATTCAATAACTTTCAAATCACTTGGGATGATTGCAACTCCAAAGGAGAAGTTGAAGAAGAAATGGAGTCGGCACAAATGGCCTTTATGGCCATTGGAGATGATGAGGTAAATTCTAACTATCAAAGACTCTAATGATGAAAATGATGAAGATGATCTTGAAGCATTCATTTTGAAATTGCATGATAGATTAAAGGAATCATATGCTAGAAATAAGGAGTTAGTCAAAAAATCAAAAGCTTTATTGAATGCTAACTCTAAACTTGTGAATGAAAACAATAGGCTATCACAAGAAAATCGTGATTTGAAGAAAAGAATGCATGTGAGATCAAAGGTCAAGGAAGAACAAGCCTCCTTGAAGAAAATAATGGATGATTTGAATGCTCTCTTGACTAGAAAGAAAGAAAATGTTGTTGATTTGAAAAAAAAATAGAAATGTAGTAATCAACAAAAATTTTGTCATGTTTAGAAGGGATGACTTACGTGTTGTAAAATCAAAATCATCTTTATATGGTAATAAAAACATTATTTGTAGATATTGCCAACAACATGGACATGTTAAGAATATGTGTTATGTCAAGAAGAACGAAAAACTTGGAATGAAAGTTGCATGGATTGATAGCAATTTCACTAACTCAAATGGACCCAAGAAAATGTGGGTACCAAAAGTTATCAATTGATTTAATGTGTAGGTACTTAACATCACCAACAATGCTAAGTGGTTCATAGATAGTGGATGTTCAAGGCACATGACGGGTGATGCTTCTCTCTTCACTAATCTCACATCCAAAAACAGTGGAAATGTCACTTTTGGAGATAACAACAAAGCAAAATCAATCGGCATTGGGCATGTAGGTAAAAATGGTGAAACCTTGATTAAGAATGTGCTTCTTGTTGATAATTTGAACTATAATTTATTAAGTGTTAGTCAACTGTGTGACAAAAATTTATATGTATTTTTTACCAAGCATGAATGTCTTATCCTTGATAAAAATCACATTGTTTTATTCAAAGGCACTAGGCACTAGGCACTAGGCACTAGGCACAATGATGTTTATGTGATTCTTCTTGATAAAATTAGCATTAGTAATGTAAAATGTCTTACCGCTTCCATAGATGATCCTTGGCTTTCTTTGGTGGCATAGGAGACTTTGTCATTTTAATATGGATTTGATTGAAAAACTTGCCAAGAAAGATTTGGTAAGAGGTTTGCCAAAACTAAAATTTTTGAAAAATAAAATTTGTGATGCATGCCAATTTGGTAAACAAGTCAAAGTTTCTTTTAAACCAAAGAATTTTGTGTCTACTCATAAACCATTAGAATTGTTGCATTTAGACTTATTTGGACCTACTCAATATGCTAGTCTTGGTGGTTGCAAATATGCATTTGTTATTGTAGATGACTATTCTAGGTATACTTGGGTATTATTTCTTGTTCACAAAAATGAGGCGTTTGAAAAATTTGTAAAATTGTTTTCCAAAATTCAAAATTTATTGAATCTAAAAATTGTTCGTTTAACAAGTGACAATGGTGCCGAATTTAAATTTGGAGGTTTTCCCGACTTTTGTGATCACAATGGTATTTTTCATGAATTTTGGGTTGTTAGAGTCTCTCAACAAAATGGTGTTGTTGAAAGGAACAAGATATGACTCTTCAAGAAATGGCTAGAACTATGATTAGTGAATGCGACTTACCACAATACTTTTGGGCCGAAGTGGTTAACACGGCTTGTTATGTCATGAATCGAGTTTTATTAAGATCCTTTTTAAATAAAACTCCTTATGAACTCTTTTTTTGTAAAAAACCCGTTGTGAGCTATTTCAAAGTTTTTGGTTGCAAATGTTTTATTTTAAAAATCAAAGAAAACCTTGGAAAATTTGACAAAAAATCGGATGAAGGAATTTTTCTAGGATATTCTAGTGACAAGAAAGCATACCGAGTTTACAATAGAAGAACACTTTTGATTGAAGAAGTTGTGCATGTTACATTTGATGAAACTAATGATGTTATCTCAAAGAATTTATGTGAAGATAAAGATGTAGGTATTTTAAAGGAGCTCGAAAAGCTCGTTACTCATGAAGATCATCAAGAGGTCACATCAAGCAATGATGTCAACAACCATCAAATAGATGATGAAAAGAATGATATGGATACTCCAAATGATCTTCCGAAAGCTTGGAGATTCATCTCTAGTCACCCTCAAGATTTAATCATAGGTGATCTATCCGATGGGGTAACTACTCTTTCTTATAAACCATTGAATAGTAATTGTGCATTACTTTCTCACATTGAACCTAAACATATAGATGTTGCTTTGAATGATGAATCTTGGGTTAATGCTATGCAAGATGAACTTAGTCAATTTGAGAAAAATAATGTATGGACCTTGGTTGAAAGACCTTCTTCTCATCCCGTTATTGGAACTAAATGGGTCTTTAGAAACAAATTAAATGACAAAGGTGAAATCATAAGAAACAAAGCTAGACTTGTTGCAAAAGGTTATGGTCAAGAAGAAGGTATTGACTTTGATGAAACCTTTGCACCTGTAGCTAGATTAGAATCCATTCTCATGTTTCTCGCATTTGCATGTTTCAATAATTTCAAATTATTTCAAATGGATGTCAAAAGTACATTTTTAAATGGTTTTATAACGATCAAGAAGTTTTCGTTGAACAACCTCTGGGCTTTGAAAATAAAAATCTTCCAAATTATGTTTTCAAACTCTCCAAGGCTTTATATGGTTTGAAACAAGCTCCAAGAGCTTGGTATGAAAGATTAAGTGGTTTCTTGATAGAAAATGGATTCAAAAGAGGTGTAGTTGACACCACTCTTTTTACAAAAACAGATTTAAATGGTTTGTTAATTGTTCAAATTTATGTTGATGATATTATTTTTGGGGCAACTAATGAAAGTTTGTGCAAGGACTTTTCACATTTAATGCAAAAAGAGTTTGAGATGAGTATGATGGGCAAGCTGCAATTTTTCCTCGGACTACAAGTTCACCAAACTAAGGAAGGAACGTTTATTACACAAATCAAGTACACAAAGGAGCTACTCAAACGACTTGGAATGAAAGATTGCAAACAAGTTGGTACACCAATGTGCACTTCAACCAAACTTGATAAAGATGAAGAAGGTAATAGTGTTGATGAAAAACACTATAGAGGTATGATCAGAAGTCTACTTTACTTAACATCCAGTAGACCAGATATCATGTTTGCTGTTTGTTTATGTGCTAGATTTCAATCTTGCCCTAAAGAATCGCATTTGATAGCTGTTAAAAGAATTTTTAGATATCTAAAGGGTACAATGAATTTTGGTTTGTGGTATCCAAAGTCCTCTTCATTTCATTTAATTAGTTATTCTGATGCTGACTTTGCTGGTTGTAAAATTGATAGAAAAAGTACCAGTGGTATGTGTCATTTTCTGGGAAATTGTCTTCTCTCTTGGTTTAGCAAAAAACAAAATTCTATTTCTCTTTCTACGGATGAAGCCGAATACATTGCTGCTGGAAATTGTTGTGCTCAACTTCTTTGGATGAAACATACTCTGAAAGATTTTGGTGTAATTTTTTATTATGTGCCTATAAAGTGTGACAAAACTAGTGCAATTAATCTCACAAAAAATCCTGTTATGCACTCTAGAACCAAACACATTGATCTCTTTGTTAAGCATCATTTTATTAGAGATCTTGTTTGTAAAAAGGAAATTCGTGTTGATTTCGTGCCTACTTTTGATCAACTGGCTGATATTTTTACAAAACCCTTAGCTCTAGATCGCTTTGAATCTCTCAAAACATGTTTGGGGATTTTACAAATCAATTTGACATAGGTTCTTAGTTCGGACGCACTCGTTCGTCCGAACAACTCTATATTTCTGACGCTCTATACCGTTCGAAAACTCCCTATCTTCCTCGTACGCTTATAATCGTCCGAACGATATTCATTTTCTTCACTAAACTCTCTGGAATTCTTCTGGACGGGTACCATAGTCCGAAAGAACAACGGACGCACTGGCTCTTCCATCGGCCGTCCGTTCATCAGCTTTCAGACGCTTCATCGGACGCACACCAAATGTTCGGCCGTCCGAACGGTCTCCCTGTTTGATTAAAATCGTCCATCTTCCCCATTTCGGACTCACCCTCACCCCGAAAACCCTCTGGCGAAAATTATTCCTTCAAATCACCCCCTCCAAATTCCTACCTTCTTTCCCAAAATTGGTTGGAAGCTTATCCTCTCCAAAGTATTTCTCACCTGAATCATATCTAATTTCCCCCATCTACCATCTCATTTCATCAAATTCTCACCAATCTTTCAAAAAATTAAAATTTTTCCTCCTCTTCCTTCTCTTCCTTCACAATGGTTAAATCTCGCAGAGGTTCTTCTACAGCAAATCGTGGACGAAAAACAAAAGGGAAAGCTCCAGTGCTTGGAGAATCATCTGCTACTCCCCAAGTCTCCACAAATCCAATCTTGCCAAAATTCATCGATGCCAAGGCATCCGAACGTTATACACCCCTTCTAAGTAAATCTATAATCGTTCAACGTCCTGCATCTCAAAGTCTGTTTGATGAGTATAATCTTCCCATTGTCAAATCCTGCTTTGAGAAACAAAATTGGGGTCACCTAGTGCATATTGATTTACCCGTATATCATGACATGGTGCTTCAATTCACCGCCAATCTTCGGAAAGGCCCCACTATTCGCACTTTAATTGCTCGTGTAAACAGCACAAATCTTGAGATTTCCTCCAACATCATTAACACTATTTTTGAATGTGAAGTCTCAAACCCAAATGATTTCTCCTATTTCTTTTCTTTAGATAAATGGCTCGCTGTTGATACTCGATTTGATATTGATGAAGTTAGGGCTATTTTTAACATCAATTTCAAACAGGCCTCGGAAGCCAAAACCACATTGCTCACTCTTGAACTAAATATTCTATATACTCTTGTCACAAATTTGTTATTGCCAACTGACGGGCATCGTAGTGAGCCCAGAAAAATGCAACTTTACCTGTTTTTTTGTGTTTTCAAGGGCATTCCCCTGGATTTTGGGTATCTCTTTTGTTCCCTATGGGAACTCTTTCTTACTGATACCCGAAAAAACATTCCCTTTGGAAAATTCCTCACCAAAGTGTTTGACTTCCTCGAGGTTCCCTTCAGCGGCAACAAACAATTTCCCTTGTATTTTAAGCAAATCTTATATTAAACGAAAAGGCCTCCATTTTTTCAACGATCAATGGCTAACTAAGGCAACTTTTGATATTGCACGTTCACAATCCCATGCCTCCACCTCTGGTTTTGCCATTCCCCATTCTCCTCCTCCTCAACCACCTCCACCATTTCATGATCCTCATCCATCCACCTCTGAACCCTCACTTTCTCATATCTGTGGCCTTCTCACCTCCTTGAGCACTCAAGTCAGTTCATTTCAACGTCGCACTAATCGAAAGTTAAAGCGACTTGAAACTCGTCAAGTGATTCTTCAAGAGGCCCTTGGCCTTGGCATGTCTGCTTCGGCTCAGGTTCAATTTGTTGACCTTCAATCACAATATTCACTCGACTCATCTTTAGACAGCGATAACAATGAAGATGGGGATGTTCGCGGAGACGAGGAAGGCAATGCAAATACTCAAGGAGCTGCAAATGAAGATGATGATGATGATGAGGATGTTGACGATACGTTTGATTTCTCAGTTTATCATGCAACGCCGCACCGAAGAAGAGGCAAATAGTGAAGCCACTGACGAAGATGTTCCATCCAAACGACAAAAGACTGAAAAGCCCTCCAAAAAGAAAAATGACTCGCATTAGTTCATTTGACATCTGTTTTTAGTATTTCTCTGTTTTTAGTTATGACTGCTCTTAGGTTTACTCTTCTATGTATTTCCTTGAACTAAATACAATTAAATATTTGAGTTGGACAAATTGAGCTCTTGTTTACGCATTTCTGTTAAATACCTGCACATTCTCAGGGGGAGCTTTGTTTGATGATGTCAAAAGGGGGAGTAGTCATCTCTTTTGCAAAATGATTAGTCATATTTAATTGTTTTTACATAATTACTCCATGAAGGTTTGTCATCATCAAAAAGGGGGAGATTGATGTTTTCCGAACCTTATTTTGATGATGACATAAACAATTAACTCTGTAAACAAGTTTTTGCAAGTCTGTTATTTGGTTTTCCAGAGATAGGGTTCTCGGAAGCACTGACACCGTCCGAACTGTGTCAACTTCTCGGACGCATTCCACTGTCCGAACGAACATGCAGAAAGAAGAATCCTACTGCCTCTCCTAACGGACAAACATGACCGTTTGAAGCCTCTATCGGACGATGGAACGGACGCATGCATGGACGTCCGAACGAAGCTCTTCACCAACTGCATAAAGATCGGACGATGCGTCGGACGTATCCCAATCTGTCTCGGACGTCCGAAACCCCAACGGCTACTTTTTGTGCATTTATTATTTAGCTGTTATGAAGTAGTTGCAACCACCATTTATTGGTCTTTATAAATAACTGCTTGGACATTCAGTAAAACACATCTAATACATTGAATACAAGCCTTAGAAAGGAGCAATTTTAGTACAAATTGACTATAGTGCTTTGTTGTATTAGTGTGCAGTTGTGAGTGCAATTCAACTTTGAGTGGAGTGATAATCTTGTACGAAAGTGTGGTTGTAAGTAAGATTCTTGGCTCAACTAAAAGAGTTTTAGACATGTGAGCAAGAACTTTCCAACTTTGTAAAGATTATTGGCTCACCAAGTGTATGAAGCATTCTAGTGATTTAATACTTCAAGCTTGCTAGCTTGGAAGTATTGGTTGTTTAATTTTTCTCTCTTTACTTCACTGTTCCTTTGATTTTATTATATCAGTTTTTATTTGGAAAATCTCAATATTTCTGAAAGTATTTTTTTTAAGAAACCTAATTCACCTCCCGTCTTAGGTTGGTTTGGGACCAACACGATCCACTCCTTTAACTAACTATTTTTCTACAAATAATCCAAATGGTACCTCTTTATTGATCACTTGGGTAATCTCACACTCGTTCAAAAGATATGTCGGTGGTGTTCCAAACAAGTGGTGAATAGGTTGGTTGTTGAGAATCAAAGTATACAAGGCTCATTATTTTTAGATTGAGCTGTTCCATAACCCATTGACCCTATTTGCTCTCTATGTTGGTCATTACCTCCAAACTTGTATTGTTCCATTAGCATTGCTTGAGATTCTTGATTTAAAGGTTCCGCATTCACTCCATCATCGCATACAATTCTTTAGGTTTTGGGTGGTCCATAGGGACATTTTGTGTTCACCCGCCAACCTTTCTGCCAATATGTCAAATTGAACTCGAAAGCATTGAACACGACTACTAGTTTGCTCCATGATGGTCATGATCATCAGCTATAACCATGCATTCTTAGTTTCATCGTAGAGGCTTCATGTTCAAGTCGGGATGGAATTCCCATGGGGGACTCCTTAAGCTTCATATAAAGGCTCTATAAGTGTGGAGAAAGAATAGAGACACTATTGGTAGCTTGAGAAAGTATTTTGATGGTTATACCATCTCACTAAATAATCATAAGGATAGGAAGTATAATCCTAAGAACCATGCTCACTAGTCATGCCTCCATGATTAAAAGGATGATAATATCTTTGATATGAGTCATTCCAATTCATTCCTTGTATGTTTTGATAAGATCGAAATAAAAACGAAACACAAATATGATTATACTAACACGAAATGCAGAAACAAGAAAAATAGGAGAATTTAGACTAGTAACTAGCCTAAACTATCCGTTAAAATGAGAATTTTTTTTTGAATTTTATAGTAAAAGGGACACAAACCACAAAAAGGGAAAATATTTTTGGTTTTTAAATCAAAATTTTACAAAGACACAATGGAACTAAGAAAAATAAAAATACATATTTACAATTCAAAGAAGTATTCTTGCCAAATTACACTAACATTGCCAAGATCCAATCCCCGGCAATAGCGCCAAAAAACTTTATACGTGAAATATCTAGTCATAAAATTTATGTTCTCCTAATCTAACAATTAACTAGATAACGCACCTCAAGTGTACATGATCAAACATTATTTAGTGGGAATAAGGGTTGAACCCACAAGGATTGGTTGACTCAAACACTATTTGAAAAAACCATTATGAAAGAGATTTAAATATAATTAATATAAGGACTAAAACTAGGATTAATATTCAAAAGCAATTAAACGTATAACCATTAATCTGTAAAATCAATTAAAGAAAATATTGAATTGAAAGTAAGGAAAATTTTGTAAACCCTAGAAAAAATTAAACAATAAAAGAACTATAAAACAAGAATTAAATAACATTAAAAAAGCTTTAAGAAGGTTTAATAATACTTTTCTAGTTCAGAATTGCTAGTTCTTAGTCCGCAATTATCAATCTTGAAACTCTTCTTTAACTCCTCTGGACGAAGAAGAAAAACTTTAGTCTAATCTTGTAGCCCCGAAAGGGAAGCTAAAAGAAAACATGTTTTTACAGTCCTAAGAATCGTTATTTATAGGTTTTAAGAATTACAATGAGTAGTACTCTGAATAAATTTCAAAACGCACTAAAAGGGAGCCAAAACAAACACCTGAAATTCTAAAAAAAAATCATGTTCGGTCATCACTGGCTTGCTAAAGCCACGCGTGGCAGATAGTTTTCTCACTATGACAAGGGTCTTTTGCTTCGGGACCTTGCCGCAGAGATTCCTTATACTTCTATTTTGTCAGCTTTGCACAATTTCACCATTTTGCTTATAAATTATTCGTTTGACGTTCGATTGATGTGCCATTTGTTTCTACACGACCCTAAAACAAAAATACACAATATTATATATAATATAGTCAAAAAATAACCCATAAATACTTTAAAAAAATAGAAACAAAAGAGGAACAAGAACGCACATAAAACCTAATTCGAAGAGGAATTAGGTAAATAACCTAAATACAACCCTAAATATATAAACAACCTAAATATAAGTTAAATAATATTAGATAAATACTGTAGACACCTATTTTTGTCCCTTAAGTTGTCCCCTATTTTCCTTTTAATTTGTCTCTCAATTTTCTTTTAATTTTTGCTTTTCAATGTCTTTTTAACCTGCACTTTGATTTTCTTTTAATTTACCCTTTAATTTATACTTAATTTATGTTGCGATGTTTAATTATTCTTATGCATTTTATGTTTTTGAAATACTAAGAATAAGTTCTAATATTATTGAATTGTTTTAGATTTAAAAAAAAAAAAAAATTAATTAATTAATTAATTATTAATTAAAATATTATTAACTAATTAATTGGTTTAAAATTTTATATAAAAAAAAAAAAAAAAAAAAGTTACGCGCGTGAAAGAGCAGCGTCTCACGCGCCGAACGATGACAATGTGTATAAGAGACAGGTTTGGAACTGCACTTTTACCAAGTTTTGGAACTATTACATATGAAATCTTTACAAAGTTGGAAAGTATTTGCTGTTAAGACTCAATTGATACATTGAGTTTAGATGTGTTTAGATGAACAGGTTTTGGAACTATTACATATGGGAGAAAAATTTTCAAAAATTTTCTTAAGCAAAAGAAATCTGCCAAAACAGCCAACTTTGAGCCAAAATTCCATACGATCAGAGAGGAATTAGACTAAACTCAAAGAACAAAAGTTGTAGAAGGTCCCTGGAACTACAATTTCTCTTTTGAAAGCCAAAGAAAAATCTTCCATTTCGAGGGTCAAAAACGTGGATTTTCCAGAAATTCTAGCCAAAAAGTCTGGAAAATTTTCCAGACAACCAACTTTGAGCCAAGATTTCAAGCGATAGAAGAGGAACTGGATTAAACTCAAAGAATAAAACTTGTAGAGCGTTCCTGAAGGTACAACTTTTCTTTTCAAACCCGAAGCAAAATCGTTCATATTCTGGGTCAAAATCGTGGTGGAAAAAGGCTCGTAGCCCATAAAAATCTGCACACAAAAAAAGAAAGGTTAGAAAATTTTTCTATTTTTACTCCCCCATATTTCAGTTTTCTTTTAGTTTAGCCCGAGAATATTTTTTTAAATTACATTTAGGCCCTTCTGATAGGGCCCACTTGGTGCCACGTCATCGATGACGTGGCACCCCCAGATTGTGCCACGTCATCCGTAACGTGGCGCCACCAGATTGCGCCACGTCATCGGTGACGTGGCGCCACCAGATTGCGCCACGTCATCGGTGACGTGGCACCACCAGATTGCGTCTTTGATGACGTGGCACCACCAGATTGCGCCACGTCATTGATGACGTGTGTTTTAAAAAAATTGAATGTTTTGGAATTGGGTTTTGTTGGTTGGTGGCCCTCCGATTTCGGATTTGCATTTTTATCCCTCAAATAACGTCTTTCGATTACATCTAGAGCCCTGGTCTAAGATTTTTCTCACCTATTACTGTTTTTTCTCTTCAAATTTCTTCCAAATTACATAAGACGTATGCCAATAACCACCAAGTTTTTACTTTGATTTCCGTTTGGCATTTTAATATTGTTTTAATTATCCTTGATTGTGAAATTACTGCTTTGCCCTTATGAGTCTTAAATTGTAAATAGACTTTGATCTTTGCACATATTTCTGATTAATTACTTTTGTGATGATTGGTGCTTTATTTTAATGTTCGTTGGTCTCAATATAATATTTATGACTTATCTTACTTGTTAAATTATGCGAGTTTACTTTTTTGCCCTCAAATTTTGGATTAGTTGCACAACTAGACGTTAAATATTTGAATCAAATTCAATTTAGCTCAGGACTTAATAATATAATGTATCAATGATATAAAATTGGGTTAGAAATAAACTCCGGCGTGCATGATAAATGACTATTTTGCCCCTTGGGAGTTAAAGGGCACTACAAGCTCAATGTGTGCGACTTTTAATTGGCCCCGGGCTAAATCTACCTGTCAATGTTAATATTTACCATTTATTTTCGTTTCCTCATTAACATGTGTCACGCCCCAAAAACGGGACCGTAACACGCCGCTCTAATGGCACACCGGTCCAAAGCGCAAGGCACAAACGAACAGAGCAACAAACTAAATGGCAATGTAATAGAACCATCAAACCATTTCTTAACTATAAAACCGAATATTTCATTTTACACAAAAATACGAATTACAAAATTCCTTCTTAGTGTATAAAGATGCTACAACAAAAACAATGTTCATCAATAGAAAACCTATCTAATACACTACCCTCTCCAAACAAAAGAGAAGTTTGGAAGATTATCCGCAGAGTCCTACCAGTAATGTGGAATCTGGAGAAAATCTAGAAAGCTGCTAACGCGGTAGAGAGTAAAAAACGAGCACCTAATCTGAAAAATTGTAAATCACGTGGGGTGAGCATAACTAGCTCAGTGGATATCATAAAAGCTCTTCAAATGGGGCCAAGCATTTCGATAAAACGAAAACATAAAGATAATAACATTTGCGAAAACCATAGTCATGAAGCAGTTTCTAAAATGTATCATGCCATTTAAACGTCAGGCATGTCCAAAACATAGCCAAAAAGATCCAATCATTTCAAAACATAGTATGCTAAAGCATAGCGTAGCCAAAAAGATCCAATCATTTCAAAACATAGTATGCTAAAGCATAGCGTAGCCAAAAAAAGATCCAATCATTTCAAAACATAGTATGCTAAAGCATAGCGAACAAATCCAAGTACAGTTTCAATCCAGAATATAATAAAATAGCATGAGTATCTTTTAGGCTCGAAGGTATGACCTACAGTACTAGCCAGATCTAGTAATCTACCACACCTACTAGTCTGACCTAGTGTGGAGGTCAAGTTATCCCACATGTTTGGAGACTCAATTAGTTCAAAACTTACCACATATTCTTGTAGATGGCTTCCTCCCGGTCAGACTATAGCCTGTGGTTCATACCATAGATCTGGCTAGTACCAAAGGTCATCCAAAATTATATACCTAGGTCACCTATGAGCCAAAACAATTATAAAATGCTTTCATATCAAAAGAGTTTGCAAACATATCAATTGATTAACATAAAATAGCTTGGTCCCGATTTCATATGTAATAGTTCCAAAACTTGGTAAAAGTGCAGTTCCAAACATCATACACATTTTAAAATCCATCCAAACATATTTCGAAAGTCGTTAAACAAAATACAAGTGGAAGAGGGTCTATGTTACCCACCTATCAAAGCAAAAACTGCCCAAATGATCACTTTCAATGGATGTGAAACGATAGAAAACGACACCAACAGCTCTTTGGTCAAAAATGACCTTTTCACAATTTCTGACCAACTTCGACAAGCTAAAATCCCAGTCAAAACACTTAGTTAACCCCTCAAATTCGTATTACAGCTAGATTAGGAGATAATAAGCTCAGTTGTCTAGAAAAACCGAAAAACTTCGCCTCTCCCTAGGCTATAAGTAGGCTATCCTCCCTGCCAACAAAAATCCAATTCCAAGGTATTCAAGAGACCTTGGTTACAACCCAACTCAAAACAACATATTCAACCAACCAACAAAACCCAATTCCAAGGTATTCAAGGGACCCTGGTTACAACCCAACTCAAAACAACATATTCAACCAACCAACAAAATCCATAAACAGAAAGATTCACCGGAGCAATAGCCGGGACTATATCAATAGCATTCCACAACAATCCATACCCCATAACCACTACAATTAACTCTATTACAACATTAGAGCAACAACCTATGGGTGGAATTCCTCTTTACTACCAAACTGAAATTTTTACCGATTAGCCACACGCATGATTCAAACATGCTTCCTATCCAACCCACTACCAAGGAAACACTTAAAACTATCAAAAGATCATTAAAGATCCTTCAAACATAACCAATTATCCAGATTATCCTAGTTGCGCCAAACTTCCGCTTACTTACAAAATGAAGGGAAATCAATTCCACTTGGTTTCAAGTCTCAATTCCTATCCAAACTAACCTTAAAACACTCTTAAAACATCATTATGTGCATAGACATAAGCATTCATAGCATAACATTCTAGGGCACATATGGAAGACAAAACCCTAACTCATAATCTTAAAATTTGTAATCTAACCATGGAAAGTTGTTAAAAATCAACCCCAATCACTTCCCAACCTCCAAAACACTAAAAACAACCCATAACATACATAAATCATAACTTATAAGGCTGCAAAGAGGGTTTATTTCAGCCATAAAGAATCCTACAAGACTTGAAATTAAAGCTTGAATCATATAAAGCCCATAAGCCATAAATGCTAAAATACATAAAATCTTACCTTCCAAGTGATTTCTACTTGAAATCCAAGAAAACTTTTTGGGGAAAAAGGAGGAAGAGAGTTCGGCCAGCAGCTGGAGAAAATGAGGAAGAAAAACAACAAGAAGAAGACTAAAAAAGAAATTCCAAGGTTGACCCAAATAGTTCCCATTGACCAAATAGTCTCCAAGTTGACTATTTAACCCAAAAATCTAATTTTTTGCTACTAAATTAACATAATAAATCAGCCATATTACAAGCATACGGTTAATGGTATAGTTTAAAAGTAATAAAATATGACTATCTCAAAGCACACGTATGCTACAAAGCCGGCAATAATGAATACTAAAATTGAAAAGAAAAACGCGATAAATTCACGCAACCGGTCCAACGCCGGGTAAAGTGGGTGCCAAGGGAAATTCAAATCCATCCCAAACCTTCCCATTTTACAACAGGATTCCCGAACTCATTTTCTTGAGTTACGCGGACCAGGAGTCAATCTAAACTAGGGTTTATTTTCTTTTTAAAATTTTTGATGTATTTTTGTGTCCCGGCGCACCAACACACCGGGTGGCGACTCCAGTCTTGTTTTCCCTAGTTTAGATTGTTTTTATACAATTCATAGTCGCATTAAAGGCCCCGTTATGTAATAGTAAATAGGTGATTCATTTAAATTTGTAATAGTAAGTAGGTAATTTATGTTTGTAAATTGTAAGTAAGATTTTTGCATTCAATCACCTATTTCACGAGCACCACACGTTGGCGACGGTTGTCTCTTACGTGCGGAAAAGGGGAGGCGCGACAGCGTGGCGACTCCACTGGGGACTTTGAGAATCCGGGCGCATGATTTTAACGCGTTTCTCTCAATTTTATACACATTCATTATAAATCGGCTAATTTTTACCCATTTTTGTGTGCTATGTTACCGGCTCTATACCTCGTTTTGCATGCCATATGCTATTTGTTACTTTATCTGTTCTTTTCAATTAATTTACACTTGTTTTAACGTATTTCACCATTTTGCTGTCTGGTGTGCCGATTTACGGATTTTAGGTCTCGTTTTATGTGCCACATGCTATCTGTTACTTTCTTTGTTCTTTTCAAATTATTTTACACTTGTTTTACTGTATTTCACTATGTTTGCTGTCTTGAGTGCCAATTTGCTCGATTTAGGTCTCGTTTTACGTGCCATATCCTGTCTACTTATGGTGTGATTTGTTCTTGCTTTATTGTACATGTTTTAATATATCTTGCTAGTATACCTATTTGTGGTTAATTTGGGGGAAATTTTTGGGGTGTTGGGGTGCATCAAACCTTTAGAGCCAAACGCGCTAAAATGTGTGAATCTTACCGCCTCCAAGTGAACACATAACACATGTCTCATTTATTGCATGTCCTATTTTTGTGGGTGTCGTTCCCACATTCCCTGTAGGAATTAAGATGATCTACCCAGATATGCGGTCGTGACACAATGTGCACGTAACGGTATCTGTGGCGATCACCCAACCACCGACGATAAGGCCCATTGGAATTGACGGATTTTATTTTTGGGCCCAAAGTCTGAAGGTTCGGGAACCAAGCCTATCTAGATTGCATTAGTAAGCCTAGCCTCATGCTCATATAGCTTAAACCATAGGGCAGAACTGTGTGGACCTTGTTTAAGACACTAGACACGAGGCGGTAAGACCCACCCATTTATCTGGCTTGTAATATTAAATAACCTTAAATTTTTGTGGTGTAATGGCGGTTGGTCTGGTTACTGATTCTAATGATGCATAGGCGGTATACATGGTCTAAATGTGTATAAGAGACATTGCATAAGCCTTGGTAGGGTCAAAGGCATATGGTTGTAACAGCCCGATCCTTGAAGTCCAGTCCCTACAACATGTTTCAAAGTTTTATTATCCCTTGTGTGCATGTAGGCTAACCCCACCGATGTAGGGCCACCGTAGGCTACTTTTTGCATATCACTAGCCGTAGAAGGGATACCTTATCGGATACCCGTACATAGAATTGCATATCTATCCCTAGGTACATAACCTACAATGGGATTTGCAAGATTGCGTGTTCATTTTATAAAGGCTCTAAAGGGGTACAAGCCTCAGGTAAGGCTAACATGTATTTCATGCAGATGAGTTCCGCTCGAGTAATTGGAAAGGCGACCAAAGTGCCCTATTTGCTACAGGAGTGGGAACGAAACATGCAGTTGTCAGAACTGAATGCGATAGCTGGTTATTTGGGTCACCTAGTATGTCTGCGGGATATTGAGCCAGATCGATGCCATAATAGATGCTTTGGTACAAGTGTGGGATAGTGAGGCAGCTGTGTTCAGATTCGGGAAGTTCGAAATGGTGCCCACACTAGAGGAAATTGCAGGATTTCTCGGACTGGACTTCAAGGATCGGGCTGTTATACTACCATCCCTAGGTACTACAAGGGACTTCTCTTTGTTCACCGGCATATCCGAGGCCACAATACCAAGTTCGATCAGATTCGGGAAGTTCTGATTTCCTCTTGAGACCAATCATAGAATTGAGAGTCAAATTTTTCAAGGGTTCAAGCCTGTTATTGCATAGCCTTCTTGTATGGAGCATCTTGACCAGGGACGCCAGATCAAATCGTCTAACATCCGTACCGTCCTAAATGCCTGTCTCTTATACACATCTAGCATCAACCGGCGAAATATCAAGGACAAGGAGAAGTACATCCGCTGGTTATCTTCATTGAAGGAGTCAGACATACAGTGGGTTCTAGAGTGGGTACCCTGTCATGCACCGAGCCTACAGTCTGCTAGCCTTCCGTTCATACCCTTGATAGGAAATGAAGGCATTGTTCCCTACATGCCTTTCCGGGTCTTACGTCAGTTTGGGAGGGTTCAAACAGTACCTCCAAAATCAGTGAGTCCAAAGGGTATGATCTTTGGAAATCTGTTTGCAGACATGATGCACTCATCAATACCAGAAAAAGTGAGTATTTTGTCAGCGTGGGCATCCAGACATGCATGTCAGGAGTCGTTATACGATCCACAGCAGCGTGGAATTTCAGCAACCACCAACACCTCAATATGATGCATGGCTGGAACATTTGCTTAGCCGGCAACCGCAAGCCGTAATAGACCCTTCAGAAGAAATTGCTCGATTGACCGCACTATTGGAGGCTAAGGACAAGGAAATAGTAGAAAAGGAGATAGCTCTAGATAATCACAGGCAAGCTTACAAAAGACTTCAAGAACAGCAATCCTGTATTCGAGAGCAGGAATACAACCGAAAGAGGGCATGCACTGAGATGGCCGATGATCTGGGACGCCTAATGCACAATGGGGCTGCTGAATCAGCAAGTAGCAAGCTTCTGCGGTACAAGGAGCAAATAATGAAGATACGAGACCATATAAAGGAGCTCGCCTAATAAGTTCAAACGGGCTTCATCCCCTTTAGAGTTTTTTTTTTTTTTTTTTTTTTTTGCTTTCAGGGTTCCTGGGGAAGGAACCACGTTTTATGCTGTAAATTTATGTTTATGTTTGTTTATATATCTGAATTTTTCTTTTCATTATGTTTTAATATGTGTATCAGGTCCTAAGTGTCAAAATAGCTGCCCAACGCAGCCCTATTTATACCCGCTCACGTGCACATAAGCTCCGATTTGAAGACAGTATGAGCACTGTACCAGCAAAAGATGTGGAAGGGACCAGTGGGGATCAAAACCCAGAGATGGCAAAAAAACGCAAAAAAATGGAATCTATGATGGCTGCTATGGCCAGTATGAACCAAGAAATGCAATGGTATAGGCAAACTTATGGGGCTCACCCCGCCAATCAGGAGATGCTGCCTCCTTATATGCCTAATCCCGGCATGGGGATGCCGCTATCCCCACCACCACAAAATCAATCTCCTCCAACTTCAGTGCCACCACTGACAGATCCAGACAGGGTAAGAGCCAGTCTCTTATACACATGTGATGTGTACCCGGGAGAGGAAGGTGAATTAATGCAACCACCACCCCCTGTACCGATCAATGATGCCCTATTGAAAAGATAGAGCGGTTTGATAGTTTCATGAAGCGAATAGGGACGAGATAAATTTGGAGCTATCGACTACCAAGATCTATGTCTATTCCCCGAGGTGCAATTGTCGCCAAAATTTAAAATCCCAGAATTTCCAAAGTACAATGGCACTGGGGATCCGGTAGCTCACCTTAAAATGTTCTGCAACTTGCTGGGGAATCCGACGAGCGACCCTCGGATAGCAATGAGGGTATTTGCCAGAAGCCTGGAGGGAGATGCGTTATCATGGTATTTAATGCTTGATCCCAAAAAACTGCAGGATTGGACGGACTTGGCAAATGCTTTTGTGAAACAGTACGAGTTTAACCGCGTACCTAGAGCCAGACCGATGTGCTCTGATGAAGCTAAAGAAGATGCCCTCAGAGGAGTACTCAAAATTACATTCATCGGCCCAGGACTCCTCAGTAGCTGCCAGAGTGATACACCTATGACTGAGACTGAGATGGTCAAACTTTTTATTGATGCACAAGAACCTCCTTACTATGAAAAGTTGATCGGGTCTATTGGCAAATCCTTTTCAGAAATCGTCCAGCAATAATAGCAGAGGCCGTTGAAAGGGGCTTGAAAAGCGGGAAAATTATTGACATGACGGCTTTCAAACTTCAGATAGAATCCATGCAGGGGAGCACGTCTGTGGCTAAGAAACCCCTGAGCAAGAAGCTTGACAAGAAGGAAGAGGAACTGACTTTTATTTTCAACCAACCCAACCGCCAACCACCACGCAATTTTCATCAATATCAAAGACCTAACCTACAACCCTTTTATGCACCACCTCCACTACCACCTCAATACTATCCTCAACCCGTATATCAAACACAAGTACAAGTGCCCGTGCTTAATCCACAGCTCCCATATTATAATCCAAGACCACAACCCTCAAACAGTCAAAGACCCAACCAGCCAAATAACTTCTCTCCACCAAACCCCAACCAAGCCAGACCACATGACAGACCACCCCGCAATTTCACCAACTTGGGACGGCCCATCGAGCAACTATATGAGCAGTTGAGATCGGTAGGGAGATTGAATCCTATAGCTCCTTCCTCTCCTCAGTATCCGAGGGGAGTTCCGGATAGGTTTGACGCCAACGCCCACTGTGCCTATCATTCTGGAGCCCCAAGGCATTCCACGGCTAATTGTTGGACGTTGAAGAATAAGGTGCAAGACATGATCAATGCACGAGAGATTGTCATTAGGAGGCCGGAACAAAGGGCTCCTGAAGTAACCTCTACTACATTGCCACGGCATGTAGTACCTCTGTCTCTTATACACATCTAGACGTGTATAAGAGACACGTCACCCACACTTCTTTGACATGCAATAAATTCTGTCTCTTATACACATCTAGATGTGGATTCGAAGCCATCTGAGCCTTTTATCATAGACGTGGATCCGTTTGAGGTAGAACCCCAAGATCCCGTTGTGATTGAACTACCAACACAATTGCCAATTGAGAGCACACATGCAGTGCCGTGGAATTACCAACCCTCAGCTGTGATAGTCGGTGGAAAGCCAGTTTCTGAGGAGGAAGTGTCTGTTGTCACGAGGTCAGGCCGAATCACAAATGACAACAGTTTTGAAGTCGGACAATCCAGCAAAGGTAAAGAGCCTATGCAGGTCCCTAAGGGCTCTAACAGACATTATGTGGAGGACTTTATAAGATTGATCAAAAAAAGTGAAGATTCAGTAGTGGAGACAGTAACCGAGATGAATAGAGCCTTTGTTGTGGTCGCTCGCTTCAGAAGTTAAGTCATCATCAGAAAAACAAATTTGATCTATCTATTCATCCAGAGTGGAAAAGTCCTTATTGGGGGAAAAAATTGCTGGGTTAGTGGGCAGTTTGCTGGCATCAAATCAAATTTGTTTTTCTGATGATGACTTAACTTCTGAAGCGAGCGACCACAACAAAGGCTCTATTCATCTCGGTTAGATGTGAGGGGCGGCATTTGCCTAGGGTCATGGTTGATAATGGGTCTGCTTTAAATATTTGTCCTTTGAAGACATTGGATAAGCTCGGAATCTCTCATGACCTGGTCAAGAATTCATCCATGGTGATCCGAGGTTTTGACGGGGCTCGACCTTCTTAAGACAAGCCACCGGAGAGATAAACCTTGTTTTGGAAGTCGGTCCATCTGCTCATCAGATCACTTGCCAGGTTCTTCCAATTGTTGGGGTATATAATTTGCTGTTGGGACGTCCCTGGATCCATTCTGCTGGGGATATTCCGTCATCTTTGCATCAAAGGGTTAAATTCATTTACGAGCTTAAGCTGATTACTGTGTTTGCCGAATTTCAGGTTTGCATTTTCATCCCCGATAAACGAATTTCGGGTTTCCATTTTCATTTTCATCAACCTGATAAACGAATTTTAGGTTTGCATTTTCATCCCCGATAAACGAATTTCGGGTTCTTATTTTCATTTAACCTGATAAACGAATTTCAGGTTAGCATTTTCACCCGATAAACGAATTTCGGGTTCTCATTTCCATTTTTCATCAACCTGATAAACGAATTTCAGGTTTGCATTTTCCTCCCGATAAACGAATTTCGGGTTCTCATTTTTATTTACATTAACCTGATAAATGAATTTCAGGTTGGCATTTTCCTCCCGATAAACGAATTTCGGGTTTTCATTTAATCAACCTGATAAACGAATTTCAGGTTTGCATTTTCATCCCCGATAAACGTTTATCGGGTTCTTTTGCAAACCCGAAATTGGCTTTATCGGGGTTGAAACTGCAAACCTGTCTCTTATACACATCACATGTGTATAAGAGACAGCTCGTTTATGAGGTTAACCCTTTGATGCAAAATGAGATTCGTTATCAGAGCCATTTTATCAGGTTGATGAAATTCAGGTTTGCATTTTTCTCCTGATAAACGAATTTTAAGGTTTGCATTTTCCTCCCGATAAATGAATTTCGGGTTTTCATTTTCATTTTCATCAACCTGATAAACGAATTTCAGGTTTGCATTTTCACCACCTGATAAATGAATTTCGGGTTCTTATTTCTATTTTTACTAACTTGATAAACGAATTTCAGGTTTGCATTTTCAACACCCGATAAACGAATTTCGGGTTCTTATTTCTATTTTTACTAACCTGATAAACGAATTTCAAGTTTATCGGAAGCATTTTCATCCCCGATAAACGAATTTCGTGTTCTCATTTTAATTTCATCAACCTGATAAACGAATTTCAGGCTTGCATTTTTATCCCCGATAAACGAATTTCGGGTTCTCATTTTCCATTTTCATCAACCTGATAAACGAATTTCAGGTTTACATTTTCCTCCCGATAAACGAATTTCGGGTTCTCATTTTCATTTTCATCAACCTGATAAACGAATTTCAGGTTTGCATTTTTAAAATCGAACGAATTTCAGGTTTGCATTTTCATCCCCGATAAACGAATTTCGGGTTTTCATTTTCATTTTCATCAACCTGATAAATGAATTTCAGGTTTGCATTTTCCTCCCGATAAACGAATTTCGGGTTCTCATTTTCATTTTTATTTAACCTGATAAACGAATTTTAGGTTTGCATTTTACCCGATAAACAAATTTCGGCTTTCATTTCAAGTTTACATTACCCGACAAACTCACCGTTTGGGTTTCCATTTCACTCTTGTTACCTCGATGACACAAAGTCGGGTTTTCATTTTAATTTATATGTCTTTACCCCGATGACTGGAAATCGGGTTTTCATTCGTATTTAATATTTATTTCAAGGATGATACAAAGAAAGTGTTTTAATGTCACTATTGTGTGTTGAGAGACATTAGGGCTGTCTCTTAGACATTGAAAAGCAAAAATTAAAAGAGCCATTCATGACTACGTTTCATTCGAAATCCTGTACTCCGATAAACACCAGATCGGGATTTCATTCTTACAGCCTTCAAGTTTGCATTTATGTCTCTTATGCTTCATTTCACTGTGTATAAGAGACATTTCTTTCCCCCAATAAGGACTTTTCCACTCTGGATGAATAGATAGATCTAATCTCCCCAGTGTGTTTGTCAAGATGGTGAATTTTTCCTTCCATGACCTCATGAGCTTAAGGTTGACATGTGGCAAATTTTGTTGCACGATTAGAATCATCCAGTCATGCGGTGTCTACAATCTTTGCCTAGAGTTTCTTCGATCCTCTTCGACACTGAAGAATGCTTACTCAATGGAGATCTTAGTAAATTGAATTTTTAGATTTTTTTTTTTTTTAAAAAAAAAAATTAATTAATTAATTAATTAATTATTAATTAAAATATTATTAACTAATTAATTGGTTTAAAATTTTATATAAAAAAAAAAAAAAAAAGTTACGCGTTTGAACAAGATCTGCAGCGTCTTGTTCATGCGCCAAAACGATGACAATTTTTTTGGCCACGTTTCTCTGCGTTTTTCACCAATTTTTCACCAAAAATTTCAGATGGCCATACTCCCCACATGACAAGGAATGGTCTTTGATCATTTTTACACTCAATCCAATTCGTTAAAAGCACAAAAAATTAGTCTAAAGGGGAGAGAAAAAATTTTCTGCAGAAAAATTTTCTTAAGCAAAAGAAATCTGCCAAAACAGCCAACTTTGACCCAAAATTCCATACGATCAGAGAGTAATTAGACTAAACTCAAAGAACAAAAGTTGTAGAAGGTCCCTGGAACTACAATTTCTCTTTTGAAACCCAAAGAAAATTTTCCATTTCGATGGATGGGTCAAAAACGTGGTAGAAAAAGGCTGTTGGTCCAGAGGATTTTCCAGAAATCTAGAACCCGAAATAAGTCTGGAAAATTTTCCAGACAACCAACTTTGAGCCAAGATTTGAAGCGATAGCAGAGGAACTGGATTAAACTCAAAGAATAAAAGTTGTAGACCGTTCCTGAAGGTACAACTTTTCTTTTCAAACCCGAAGCAAAATCGTTCATATTCTGGGTCAAAATCGTGGTGGAAAAAGGCTCGTAGCCCATAAAAATCTGCACAAAAAAAAAGAAAGGTTAGAAAATTTTTCCATTTTTACTCCCCCATATTTCAGTTTTCTTTTAGTTTAGCCCGCGAATATTTTTTTAAATTACATTTAGGCACTTCTGATAGGGCCCACTTGGTGCCACGTCATCGATGACGTGGCACCCCAGATTGTGCCACGTCATCCGTGACGTGGCACCACCAGATTGCGCACGTCATCGGTGACGTGGCACCACCAGATTGCGCCACGTCATCGATGACGTGGCACCACCAGATTGCGCCACGTCATCGATGACGTGGCATTTTTAAAAAAAAAATCCAAAATTTCAGAAAAATTTTATTTGCTTTTTGGCCCTCCAGATTTCGGATTTCTGCATTTTTATCCCTCAAATAATTTTTTTTAATTACATTTAGGCCCTTAAGGACTTTTCTTTAATATTACTGTTTTTTCTCTTCAAATTTCTTCCAAATTACATGTTTTATGCCAATAACCACCAAGTTTTTACATGTAATTTAATTTTATAGAAAAACCCTTATAGTATAGCCGATAAACATATTATCCTCATATAGTTTTATATTTGAAATACATTTTCTAATTTGCTTTAATCCATTCTTTTATGTTAGTTCTATTTTTCTTTGTTAATTTCTATATTAATAATTAGTCTTAAACTTTCTATTGCAACAATGTATATGTTGCTTATATTAATTACAAAATATTATTAATCTAGCAATAAAAACTATTAAACATATATAAACAAATAAGACTTATGATAATATTCAATTTTTGGCATTAAAAAAACAAATATAAAACATACATTATAATAGTAGTTATTCAATTATTTTAATAAATAATTTAATAAATAAACAAAAAGTTAAAATATGTTTATACACGTTCAAATAAATTAATTTCTAAATTAAATATATTTTGAAATATACATAATATATATTCATAAAATATTAAGTTTATGATTATATTAATAGTGACAATAAACAAAGACAAATATTATTGCCACAGCATATTTTACTAATAGGACAGTAATACCCTCATCCTCTCACCTTCCACGGTATCACCCACACCAATTTTTCTATCTACCAAAGAACAAATATCTCTGCCGTCATCATCCAATTACCATGAATAAAGAAGAAAACAAGGACCATTGCACAATTAACCACACCATGGCCAATAGAAATATTTTTCGAAAACTATAGGTAAACATCAACTACTTTTTCCTAACCCAACCTGATTTACTAAAGTAAAGATTAAATCTAAAAATTTTTTGTTCATCAAGCCAACTGTAACGTATTATCCATGAAAACACAGCCTAAGCCCATTCGAAAGTTGTGGAGAGAGAGGTGGTTGTGTTTTTAGAAGGTTGGCTGCGGGATGAGGCGGAGCTGGGGATTAACTTTCAAAAAGGATAGTATTGTCATTTTGTAAAAATTTGTTGTGGTATAACAAAATATGCTCTGGTAATAACATTTACCATAAACAAATAAATGGATTATATGGGAATGAGGAGGACCGGGAAGGACATGTTTTGTTTTGATCATGAACATTATTGATGTAAAGCTTCTGTGAACCCGTTGCTTATCTTTAATAAAGTTATTAGTGTACTTGAAAAAAGAAATTTAAAAATATAATATAATATAATCAAAGTAAAAAAAAACAAATGAGTTAAAACAAATTAGGAAATGTAATCTAGGTGTACATATAAAATTTGGGGAAAAAATCGTTTTAGTCCCTTATTTTTGGGACGTGTTATGTATTATAATAGACTACATAAATAGTTGAAACAAATTAGAAACTATATTCTAGGTGTACATATAATATTTGGAAAAAAATTATTTAGTTCCTTATGTTTAGGACGCGCCTAAATTTGATACCTTATACATATTATAACAAACTAATTTAATCCTTCATCTTTTAAAATCTTGACAAATGTAAGGTTTTTTTAAAGAAAAGTTGGACAATTAAGGGCGGAGGTTACATAAATATCATGCAATCTTTAAACACAAATGATTGGAGATTAAAAACCTTAAAATGATGAAATTTGTTTTATTAGTTTCATGTCATTGAAGATTGCTTGAAGAAATGGGCCAAAATTAAGGTTGGATAAATGAGAAAAAACAAAGAAAAAATATTGAAGTTAATGAGGAATAAGACTTTTTAACATCAACATGTTTGTGTTTAACGGCGATGTGATATTTACGTGGCTTCCACCGTTAATTTGTCCAACTTTTTCGTCAAAAGTTCTACATTATTAATATTTTGAAAGATATATGATGGACTAAAGAATAATTGACTTGTTTTGAGACATAAGAGACTAAATTAGGTCACGCTCCAAAGATAAGGGGATATGTGTACGCTATAATATTAATAGAGGGAAGTAAATACCTAGTGACATGAAGAAGGAGACAAGGAATAAATCCAAAAGGATGGAATAAGGAAAAAAGGGAAAAGAATAGGAAAAACAATAATTAATATAGTAAAGGTAATTTTATCTCAAAATACTAAATAGAAAGTTACGTACTTATAAAAAAGTTTGAGGAGGTAAGGTACAACTTGGAGTCAAGTTGAAGGGAGATTACTGCATTTAACCAATTCATAGAGTGAGTGAAGCTTTTGTATATGTAGTTCCGAGAAAAGGCCAGTTAAACACATTTTTATTTACATTTCAGCACCAAAATATGTATAAAAACCGTTTTTAGAAATTGTTCAAAATTTTTGTGGGGGATTTTCCCCAAGTTTTAAAGTTCTTTTCATAAAATAAGTGAAATCATTTTACAAGTTTGTTGCACTTACTTTCATAAAGGTGAAATTGTAATTGAAGCAGGTTTTAGCCCAAAAGGTAGATTGAAACCAAATGGTTGGGCATTTTCAGGGAGCCTAGCTGGAGTTGAATGACAAGGAAATATTATCATAAAGTCAGTTTTGGATTCCTATAAATCTCGTGGTCAAAATTTAATCTTATGAAATCTTACTTATATCAACTGATGTCATAGATTCCATAACATTTAATCCATACCACAGAGTTTATAAGTAAAGCTATAGATCGGTCTATCTAAGTATTTCCCCAATTACAATACGAGCACTGTAAGCAAACACAAAATTACTGACCATTTCTAAGTGATAACTTCAAAATTATCAATTGTCTATTCCATTTACCTACAACATTTTGGGTTATCACACAAAAAAATATTTTTAATGAAAACACCACAAACTTTCATTAGTTTTTGTCGAAAATTAAAAGATTTTGTTATTATATTAAAATGTGACAAAACCCTACAAAAGTTGCCACATTTTAGCTGTTTTATGTATGAAAAGTTATAGAAATTGTCAGCTCCTAAATACATTATTTATTTTTTGATAATTAAATAAATCTGAAAAAAAAAAATAGAAAAAAGTGGGCATTTGACATTCGCGTTTTACTATCTTGCTCTCAAGAATTTAAAAAAGAATAACATTGATGATGAAATAGGACAAGTTTCTCGTTCTATTAGAGCAAGTTGAATTTTAAAAATTGCTGTGGAGGCCTATTAACTTCAAATTTTAAGTAATTTTTATGGGACCTCGACGATAGTTTTCAAGTGAGTATTTATTTTAGTTGTGAATAAATTAATGATTGGGTTCTATGTTAAGTTTGGAAATCGTGTATCAATTAATTTTATTACTTATATTTGACTTCTTGGTTGAAAAAAACAAATTGCTATAGTATTATTAAGACGGGTCCTATGAAACCGAAAATTCTTATTTCAATTTGTCTTTAACTCGTGTTAAGAATTCTTTGGTCCTAAAAAGGTCATATCACTCACTCTTAAGGTCGTGAAGAGATCATATCATCCTTCAAAACCAAAGGTCCGTGCACTATAACATGCACCGAGTTTAAATAAGAATTTTTTCCGATCATAATATTTAATCATGCATGTAGCTAGTGCGACAACATTTTGAGATTAAATGACAATATTTTTCAATTTTGTGGCAACTTTAGTTGTCATTAAAAGTATGGAAAATAATGTAAGTAGTTACAAATTCCTAATTACTTACCAAAACTAATGTACGTGGCAAAATCATATTGAATCATCACCTCTGATTTTAAATAATGGGTTAGATTTTTTTATTTTTTTTTGTGAATCTAGTGATATATCAATGGTTTTGTCACTTTTTATTTTATATAGATTGACTGAAAATGTATATATGATTTCGTGACAACATTTGAAGTTGTCATTAAAAACATGGTACAATTTAGTTTCTATTGTCACAAGGGTCTATAGTGATGGACACAACGGAGTGACAAGAATTTCTTGAAACTCAAAAGGTATTTGAGGATTCACAAGTTTTGCCATTATAGTGACAATTTAGGTATTTCTTGCTAATTAGTAAAAGATCACATTCCAGAATTTGGAAAAGATTGGTGGATACATGGCAGGTCCAAAAGAAGTATGACATGGATGATGGGAGCAAATTAACATGTTTTTGGATTGGTGCACTGAAGATCAACCTTTAGCTCATTTCCTGGGCATATCTCACAACTGGATATTGTTTCTACTGCCTTTATTGTGGAAATGAAGGTAGTTGATCCTAGAGAATCAAGCCTAGTGGTGCATAAGGATTTATGTCACCACAAATCACTTGATTAAAAAGACAAAATAGGAGATCCTAAATTTGAAAAAAAAAAAAAAGGCTCTTGGGTGACAAATAGCTAATCATAATAAACTTAAATGACATAGGTTCAAGGAGAAGTGTGGGGTAGGAGAGCAAGAGAAGCTTGGACTTTTACAGATTACAATATTTGGATTGTTGTAAATCAACTTGTGGATGCACGAATCCCCAACTTGATTCATCCTAGAATCCATTACTTGAACAAAACTAGCACTATTAGAAAAACAGTATTTAGCAACAGATTTAGTGACCGATTTTGATAAAAAATCAGTTGCTAAGAGATTTAGCAACGGATTTTCTGAAGGCAAATTTTTGTCGAAAAATCACTCGTCGGTAAAATATAGCAACGGAATTACCGACGGAATTTTAGCAATCGATATTTCTGTCAGAAAATCAGTTGCTAAATTTCATTTTGATAGTTTCCATTCACCTATGATAGCAACAGATTCAGCAACTGAAAAATCCGTTGCTGATTATAACATTAGCAATGAACAAATCGGTTACAAAATTTAGCGACAGAAAAATCCGTTACTAAAGATACCAGTAGCAACAAAAAAATCGATCGGTAATTAAATTTTTAAAAATGGAAAAAATATTAGCAACGAAAAAATCAGTTTCTAATTTAAAAAATATAAAAAAGTAAAAAATTATATGTCATTCATTTCCAAACCTGTCAACAACCAAAATCATTAGAATAATATGAAATTCCAAATCTACTAACGACTAATATGCAAAATGTGCATTCAATGCACAACCACCACATGTCAACAATGCTAATAGGAAACTTTGATATATATATATATATCCACCACCTAACAACAAAAGTAAAATAAAAGTAATAATATAAGTCAATAAATACAAAGTTTATTAACTAGCTAGTATCCAATCATAATGTCATTCGTTATCACTCTCTTTCTCTCCATTATCATGGTTACCATCACCACCATCTTCTTCTTCAACTTCATGTATAGGGCACAACTTTGGTCCTTTTTCAACACCACTTCCACTAGCATAAGAATCCGGAGGCATTGTAGCAAACTGAGCAAACCCTGGAAGGGAATAATATAGTGGGAAATGGGTCGAACCTTGACTAGAATGCTGAAAAGCTATAGAATTCACCCCTTGAGACATCATTCTTACAAATGCCTCCATCTTTAAGTTCATTATTACTTGTCTGTAAGGAGTTACAATTGTGCTTTGGAAGGCTTTGGATATGCTTGTTTTTGTTCCTGAACCATGATCTCCAATTCGGTAGGCATCCCACATGTGTCAGATGAGGTACCGCCATAATCAAATCTACCTAAACCTGCTAGCCCAATCACGCGTACTTTTTTCATCCCACCAACAGTTTTTGTCCACACTTCAATTTCACTAAGCAAGGACTGTTGTGATGGATCACCGTCAACATTAAAACTCTAACTGGATTGAATTTCAGACCACTTAGTATTGAAATTTTTCTGTTCATGCATCAATCAATCATTACATAGGTGAATTTTCAGGAAAATAATTACAAAAGTTCATAAATAGCAAAAAATTTGTACTTATTTACATGAACATCTTGTGCTCGCTAACTTGTCCATGGCCTATGGCTCTCATTGTCTGCCTTTTTTTTATGGGTGGAAAAAAATTGTAGCAGCGACACCAGGATCACGACCATTATTTTCTTTAATCTAGAAATTTTGAAACATGCAAGATATAATGCAAAAGCAAAAAGGGAAAAAAAATCTATGTTATAATAACGAAACTAAAACATAGTATTTAAATATATACCAATCTATTCTGATGTGTTAAATGAGTAATGTTGCCACCAGTATGGAACGGAACTCCTTTACCATCGCAAGTGGATGCACAATTTTGCTTATTTGTTTTACTCAATGATTTGAACTTATCTCCATCCCGTATCTTCAGCAATTGAGACCATATGGACTCTCCAATCCAGCTTGGTCGATGATTACTTTTCCTAAAACCTTCACGAATGTCGTGCATTAGATTCTTCAAGCATTCTAAGCCGCGATACTTAAATATCTTGTTGATTCTAGTTTCTATTTGTGAAGGCCAATGAAAAAAAATTCTACATACCAAGACAACAACACAAATAAATTATAATGTTAATATTATAAACAAAAAAATGTAAAATTGAACAATGGAAAAAAAAAAACAGTAGCTCACTCCAAATTCTCCAAACATTAATTCTCACAGCTGCTTTTGGTATTTTCTTCCAAGTATGGTAAGGACCAGTTAAATTAGTTTTGAGGAGGTAAGTAATTTGCGAAACACACTCGTGCTGATCAAATTCAAACCTAATCAATGAAAAATATGAATCATAAATATATGAACCTACAAAACACATAATATTATAATTTAAATCATATTATCAATTAATGAAATTAAATAAAATATAATATAAATTCATTATTCAAGACCACGTGGCTGTATAAATATTTTTTGTAGTATTCCTTCCATTCTGAGCGTTGGTTGAACCATCATTTAAAGCACCTGATGATTGTGTTAAAGGGTGTATACCCCCAACTGTTCTAGCTGCTCCAATATTTCCCAAAACCAAATAATTGAAGGTTTCTTGCATGCCATGTGAAGGACACTGGCTCATAGGAAGAGGGCATGATAGGTGCTTGGTTCGTAGGAGGAGGCACGCTAAAAGGCACAAATGTAGATAGGTGGCTCGTAGGAGGAGACATGATAGGTGATCATTGGCAAGTAGGAAGAGGCATGCTAAAAGGCACAGATGTAGGTACTGGCTCCTAGAAGGAGGCATGCCAAATGGCATAGATGTAGGTAGACGGCTCGAAGGAGGAGGTATGTCAAAAGACTTAGATCTAGGTGGCTGACTGATTGGATGAGCCATACTAAAAGGAACATATGTATGTGGCTGACTCAAATGAGGCATACTAAAAGACATAGGTGGCAGTACTATATTATTTATAGGAGGAGGCATGAATGATGATGTATTGGTAGTGGAAGACTTCTTCTTCTTGTTAGTGCCCACATTCTTACCTTTTCATTTCTCATCAGCTATCTGTTAACAATGTTCAGAAACAATAAGGGTATTTGAAATTAAGTTTTTTGTTAATCATACATGTTCTTAAATAATCCACATACAAATATTGTCAATTAGACAATCTAGATGTTTTTGAAAAAACATGTGTATAGGATTTTCAAGCCTGGATTCACTACTGATATCATAATAGTCTAATATTATGAGAAGATGATACAAAGACGAAAAATGGGGCATTACTTTTTAATATTGAATATAAGTAAGTTGAAATGGTGACATTAGTGCAATGATTGGTGTAATTTAAGGTTGACATACTCCATTGGAATATGGGACTAGATTAAGTTCTTGACCACAACATTCACTACCTACCAATTAGAAAAGTGCAAGAGAAAAATATACTATTCTTCAAAAAAACATGCTTCAATTGGTGAAAACAAAGAACAATTACTTTAAAAATGAAATAGTAGAGAAAATCAAGTATTCTTAGCCATGAATGCAAGACAAGAACCTATTATAAAACTTTAAAAGAACGTATATTATTACAAAATTCGTAAATTCCTATTCATTATCATATTCATTGTCATATTCATCTTCATCCTCATCATCTTGCTCATCATTCTTCGAATTCATTCTCCTGTTCTGCTTCTTCTTCCTCTTTCTCATCTTCTTCGAATTCATTCTCATCCTCATCATCATCTTCATCTCATCTTTTTCTTCTTCTTCTTCTTCCATACCAACGATAGTAGACCTACCCAAATCATCATCATGAATTTCTTCGTAAGCCCCATTAGTGTCTGCTAAAAGTCCTATAGGGTCATTATCCAGAACTGTGCCAACAATCGAATGATGTTGATCCTAGAATGGATTTTCTGTGGTATGATCTTTGTCAATTCTGCCTCTAGGCCTTATTTTTCTCACAACCAGCCAATCCAATTTGTCTTTGATTTGTCCTGGATATTGAACATAACACATCTGCATGCATGTTGTGCAAGTATAAAGGGATCAAATTTTGGACATCGGCTAATTTTTTTAACTTCAACAATTCCATATTGGTTATGAACTCTAATGCCCCGACTGCTCACCGAGTCATACCACTCACAATTCAACAAAACAACATTTCGTTGACCTGGATATCATAACTAAACTACCTCCAGAAGTATACCGTAAAACTCACTTGAACCTTCACTTTTGACACAAACTCCACTATTAATAGTTTTTCTACCCTCTGTCCATTCATTAGTGTGAAAAATATATCTGTTGACAAAGAATTTTGGCCATGTTTCAACCTCTCTATTAGGGCGCCATGCGAGATCACATAATTACTCATTACGTACTATGTTTTGTGGATTGCGAACCTAAACATAACAATCTAAACTTTAGATAATGTTACTACTTTTACAATTATATGGTACTGTATAGCTTTAGTATTATTACTTACATGTTGGTGGAACCACATCACAAAATTTTTCACCACAGATAGTTCAACTTCTTTGTCATTAAGATGAGGCCAGTATATTCGCACAGCTTGCTCGTACATCCTAGAAATCCATTTTTATTTTAAAGACATCATTTTTATTTTAAAAACATTAAAGCTATGTTAAAGTATCATCATTAGTTAAATATACTATACTTAAGCCAAGAAAGGCTTCACTTCGTCACAATTTAAGAGCACGTGCAATGTAGCTATAGCAATCTCCTGATCTGTCAAAAATCTCCGAAATTTTACACTTTCCTGTCAGCCGGCCTGGTTGATTGAAAATCGACAAGATAAGTGTAGCATTGATAGTGATAATAGTATTTCTTCTTCTGATAAATATGATTCTGATCAAATTCATGTACATGATCATAGTTCTACAGATTCTGATAATATTATTTGTAATACTTCATCTCCCTACTGTAATACTTGTAATGTTAATACTATTTTAGATGAAAATCAAAATAAAGAATATTATAACATTGTTTCTCAATTTCAAGATTTTCAAATTAATATGATTACAAATGATAATATTCTTGAGTTACTCACTCAAATACAAGATAATGATATTAGATTAAAAATTTTGAATTGGGCATCTGCATCTTCTTCTTCGATGCATAAATCAAATTTGGTTAATGATAATACTGAGCCCTATACAATGTTAGAAGTTAAAAACAGAATTAGTAAATTATATCAGCCACAAGAAACAGGCATTACTTTAGCAAATTTGCATGATGAAATTAAAAATTTAAAAACCTTAGAAATTTCTTTATTAAAACAAAATAATGTTTTTATCGATAATCGACTTTCTTTAGTTGAAAAATCAATTCATAAAGGCAAAGAAATTATTCAGCCTGCTGAATCTTCTTCTAATATTCATTCTTTTAGTAATAATAATAAATATGATAATTTTCTCAATATTATGCAAATTGTGACATCTCAAAGATGGTATATTAAAATTAAATTTTTAATTGATAAAGATTTCTTAGCTGAATCAGTTGCCATGATTGATAGTGGTGCTGATCTTTGTTGTATTCAAGAAGGTTTAATACCCACTAAATATTATAGAAAAACTGTTCATACTTTACGTTCTGCTTCTGGTAATAGACTAGAAATTGATTATAAAATTCATTCTGCTTATATCTGTCAAGATAATATTTGCATTCCTCAGACATTTTTACTTGTTAAAAATTTGATGAATCCTTCTATTATATTAGGAACTCCTTTTATTAATACTTTATATCCTATTAAAAATCTAGATAACAATGAGTTTTACTGGTACTTATAAAAGAAAGAAATTCATTTTCAGTATATAAATGATCTGTTACTAGAGATATAAATTCTCTTATTGCTTTAAAATATTTGCATTTAAATTCATTAACTTTAGAAATTTATAGTATTTCTATTTCTGATACTTTACAACAACCAAAAATTCAGGAAAAGATTAAATCTATTTCTGAACAATTTTCAATATCTATTTGTGCTGATCATCCTAGTGTTTTTTGGGATAGAAAAAAGCATGTAGTTTTTCTTCAATATGAAGATAATTTTCATGAAAAGGATATTACTACAAAATCTAGACCTTGTCAAATGAATTCTGAATTTCTAGAATTCTGTAAAAAAGAAATTGAATATTTTACTTCAGAAAGGTTTGATAAAACCTTCTCAATCTTCTTTTTATATTTATATCAAAGAAAATACTAATCCTTTACCTAATTTTATTTTATTGAGTCTTGTAGAAGCAACTTCCAAGACAGCGGATAGCTCATCAAGCTGGTAACTCATCAAATCCAATGGAAAAATTTAATAAAAAAGGAAGAAAATTAAAAATAAATTTTCTAGAGAAAATTCCAAAAATAAATTATACAAATATGGAATTTCCTATAAGAAATTTTTATAATCAAAATTATAAAACATATAAACTTGATTTAATAAGAAGTAAAAATTATTTTCAATCTAGAATTATTCTAGCAAAAACTAGAATAGAAATAATAAAAAAGCAAAAAATAGATTTTGAATTTCAAAAAGAAAAAGATCCTTTATGGACATATGCTTTATTACAACAAGAATATAATATAGAGCAAGCAGAAATAAATTTCTGTACAAAATTATATCAGTTAAAAATAAAACAATTATATGAGTTATCTATATAATAATTTCTTTCATACAGGTTTCATGAGACGAGGCAGTTCTCAGTCTCCTTATAGGGGACGAGGTGGAAGATCCCCAGTAATATCCAGGAGAGGAAAAACTTTGTATAATTCAGATATATCTGGATTATCAGGAAGGTATGGACATGGATCTCCTGGAGCATCCTCATCCTCATCCCATATTGATTTGGGTAATATTCCAAAAAATCATCCATTATATGGACAATTGCAAGAATTCTTGCTACAACAGCATAAAGGTAATACCTATGCTTCGGTTACTGAAGATGAATCTGAATCAGATTCAAAGTCTTATTATAAGAGACCAGAAAAAGAAATTATATTTCTTTTGGATGAAAAAGATTTCCAATGGAAAGATCAACCTTGGAAAATACTCCAAAGGTATTTGACTGATAAAGTCATGTTTCCTGGTGAATCATACAAATCTCGGTCATACTATGAGAAAATTCTCACTAATAGTGGGACTGCTGATATTCAACATTTTCAGCCTAATATGGCTTCTACTATTGTTTATAACTTTTCAAAAATTATTATTAAGAAGATTATATCTTCTGAAGAATAGGGAATTTCTACCCTCACAGAAAAATAATGTTTTGTTGAAAAACAACCTCTTTCTTATACTTATTGGGATTATTATATCCAAAGTTTTCATAAAACCTTTTATTATGAAAATCATAAACACAAACACACTTGGTTTATTAAACTTTGTTCAAATTTATTATCTCAGCATATTCCCAATTGGTTTATCCATTGGCGGACTACTCATGGACCCTCAGTAAAAAATTTACCTGAGCCATTTCTACAGTTATACCATTCTTGGATAAAAATCTCACCTACTCTCAAAAAATTATACTCTCAGAAAAATATTCCTTTACCCACAGAAATATCCACCATTTATTTCTTTCTTGAATTTTCCATCCCTTGGATTTATAAATGGGAACCCGAATTTAGTTATACTCCTGATCATTTTCCTTGTTTATATCGAACCTATTATACCAAATTCTGGGATAAAATTATAAAAATAGATGTATTACAAAACAGTTATTTGGTCAAGAATTATTGGACCAAATAAAAGATAAAATTACAGGATATACGGATACTACTTCCATTAAAGCATGCTTTGGAGCCTAGTCCTTTCAGGCTATATTGCCCGGAAACTACAAGTGCAATCAGCCACTATGACAAAAGATTAAATTATTGCTGCTTATATGGAGCAAGTTAAAGATCAAATTAAAGAACATATTAAATAAGATCTTTCCATTGATCTCGATCAAGATGATGTTAATGAATCATGTTCTTCAAAAGACCATTCTATGGACTCTAATAATTCATTCCAATTGGCCGGTGAATCACAACCACTTGAGAAGCCCGAAGATATTCTTCAAAATGTTTTAGATACTCTCAAACAAAAGAAAAATTAAAGTTTGAGAAAACGCATCTTTACTATGTAATACACAGCAAATTCACTGTACAAACAGTAAAAATACTGTGCATTCACAGGATATACAGTAAAAACACTGTATAAATAGTAATTTCACTGTTGAAACAGTATATTTACTGTGCGGATTTCAAAAATCCTACTGTACATAATTTATTTTCTGTTTGAAATCCGAAAGCTCGCCTATAAAAACCCCAATTGTATAGCTAGGCGGGGAAGGCAATGCTTTCCTTTAATTTTCCTTAGTTTTTCTTCTCTTCTCTCCTTCCATTGTACATCTCTACTGCTCTTTTGTATATATTTTAGTTTAATAAAAAAGAAGAACACCGAGGATTTCCTCTGCAGCCTCTTCTGAGGTACCTTTTTCCCTTCCCTTTTAATTTTGTTTTATCCTAACATAATATGTCAGGCTAAATTTCTTATGTTGATTATTATCTTATCTTAAGTGCTTGACTATGCATAAACTATTTTGAACTCCTTCTTTCAAAACTTTTTAATAATAAGTTTTCTTGGTTCGGTTCTTAAAAATTTTCAGTCATGGTTCATTTAATTTATTTTGTTGGCGTGGGAAGTACACGCTTAGCCGTGAAGTGAAAGGCGTTTAGGGGAAAAGAAAGGCAACATAGCAAAATAAATTAAATAGTTTTCATTGACAGAAAATTTTGAGGGTAAAATTATTTTCAAAAACCGAGATTACTGATTATTAAAAATAATTTTTATAACAAAGAAAGAGTTTGACTCTAGTTTATGTATTTTGTAGTTAGTGGTGGACGGTCTTGGGCTAACCGCCTTGGATCTAAATTATGAATTTAGTTTTAATACGATTTGCAAACCAACACGAATTTCCAATACGGTGTAACACCAATACGGGATTCCAATACGGTTTGGGTCTGTATTAAGACATTTAGTTCATGATTGAGTGAAAATGGTAATATTATTTGTAATACTTCATCTATGAAGATGCTGTTTATACATTCATGATTAGTAGTATAACAACCTGTAAAATGATCTAAGATATTAATCATGAGTGTATAAACAACATCTTCATTTACTTGAGATGTGTTAGGTTCTGTTTTAACAGAATTCAAAATATCATCACGATTTTGTTGAGTGAAATAATTATCCCACCAACCTTTAAGTTGGCCAATAAAACCAGGAACTATCATAGAGGCAACACGTTTATCACTATTATGATTTGCTTTTGCTACAGTAGAATACATAAGGTTCATACGATGAATTAAATTACTAATTTGTCTATCAGTATAACCATCTAAATTCCATTCATAAATTTCTTTTCCAGAATAGCTATTATTAATAATATGTTGTTCTTCCTCAAACAAAATATCCTGAGGAGTAGGACGAGGGTAATAATAATGATACATAGTTGGTTTATCACCAAACTTAGAAGAATTACGAAGTTTATTAATTTCATCAGAAATTACTTGTCCTTTATTAGGAGAAGATTGCAGATTTTTTTCAAAATCAAGAGTATTAATTTTTAAAGAAGAAAATTTTTTATCTGAAAGTTTTTCAAGTTCTGAAAGAGGTTTAAAATTAAACCCATCCATAATAGGTGGAGGTTGCAAAGAAGCTTTTGCAATATCATGAAAATCATGATTTTGACTATTAGTTGAAGTTGGATTTGAAATTTTTTGAATTAAAGAAAATAATTTATCCATTTTATTATGGAGAGAACTAATTTGTTCACCCAAAACTTTAATAAAAATATTTAGAGTATAATTATTTTGCTGATACATATTATTAATATGTTGCAAAGTAACAGGTAGCATATTATTTTCTGCTAATTTTTGAAAAGCATTAAAAGAAATAGAAGTATTATTTGGTAAAGTAAATAACTTTTGTGGAGGATATAACTCTGTAGTTTGTTTTCCATCAGAAAATTGATATGTTCGTTCAAGAACATTAATATAATTATTTAAATAAGTAGTTATAAACCAGGGAACAAAAGGAAATATTTTATTATGTAAAGCAGTAAATTCATAAAATTCTTTTGAAATATTATCAAGATCAAAAGAAGTATATGCTTCTTTAAACCATTGTCGAAAAGTTTCCCATTTAGGAGATAAAAATTCTTGTTTTATTAACTTTCTAGCAGGTGAACCGGGACTAAAATCTATAACAGTAGTCATAAATAAAAATCACATTCTGATTCAGTAGGAATTTCTTTATCTAATTCATTATTATGAATTGGTTTAACTATATTATTATCATGTATATACATGTAAATGATCAACATGAGATGTGGATGGATTATTACTATCTAATGTATGTAATGATGCAGGTTTTGAACGAGCAGGAAGATAATTATCATCAAGTAAAGAAAATTGGGATTTTGAAGAAAATGTCCTATAAGGATGTCTAGTAGAAGATGATGGTCTAGAACTAGTACTATGTCTAGATAAAACATTTGTTTTATCAAAACGAAGAACAATTTGTCCATCTGGGGTAGATATAATCTGAGGATCATGCTGTGTAATATTTGAAGCATGAGATGATGAAGAAATGTCTTTATTTATTATCCAATGATCAGGAAATTGAATTTCATTCCATTTAATTGGTTGTCTAGTTATTATCTGAGATTTATTAAACTTAGTCTCAATTAAATTGTTTCATCAGACGAAACATCAACTAATTTACACTTTGGATTCAAAGTCGAAAGTAATTTAAAACAAACTCTATAACATAAACATATAAGTTCAGAACCAGGTATATAATTATAATGGATAACTATAGAATTTTAACATTTAAGTTAAAGCATCTAGTATATTAACATCAGATAAAGATAATTGTAAATTAGGATAAACATTAAAATAAACTGGTTCATTTGCCAGACTAGATTGGATTATTCCCATTAAGGATTTTTTCCAATCAAGATTACGAGCATCTCGTAAAGCAGCTATAAATGATTCAGGTAAACCTTTTAAAGTTAAAGGTTTAAAAGAAATTTGCACTAAATCAATATGCATAAAATTAAATTTACCAACAGATCTATAAGAATCAATATCGTTATGATCTAATAATTGGAGAATATGTTCATCAGAATTTAAAAGAGTTGATTTTTCAGTTGTTTTAACAACATATTTAGATATAATATTATCAAATAAACCGGTGAAATTTTTGGAATTGTCCATTTATTAAGTAGATCCAAATCTTGAGGAATATCATATTCTTCCTTTAATTTATTTTTATCATAAAAGATAGATGATAATGGATGATTATCCATAATAAGAAACGAGACCAATATGTCAATTATTATCAAATCTTAAGTTCTTGGCTCTGATACCATTTTTACTAAATCATGAACTAAATAGCCTTAATACATACCCAAACCGTATTGGAATCCCGTATTGGTGTTACACAGTATTGGAAATCCGTGTTGGCTTGCAAATCGTATTAAAACTAAATTCATAATTTAGATCCAAGGCGGTTTGCCCAAGACCATCCGCCACTAACCACAAAATACATAAACTAGAGTTAAACTCTGTCTTTGTAAAAATTATTTTTAATAATCAGTAATCTCGATTTTTTGAAATAATTTTACCCTTAAAATTTTCTGTCAATGAAAACTATTTAATTTATTTTGCTATGTTGCCTTTCTTTTCCCCTAAACGCCTTTCACTTCACGGCTAAGCGGGTACTTCCCAGGCCAACAAAATAAATTAAAGGAACCATGACTGAAAATTTTTAAGAACCGAACCAAGAAAACTTATTATTAAAAAGTTTTGAAAGAAGGAGTTCAAAATCGAGTTTATGCATAGTCAAGCACTTAAGATAAGATAATAATCAACATAAGAAATTTAGCCTGACATATTATGTCAGGATAAAACAAAATTAAAAGGGAAGGGTAAAAGGTACCTCAGAAGAGGTTGCAGAGGAAATCCTCGGTGTTCTTCTTTTTTATTAAACTAAAATATATACAAAAGAGCAGTAGAGATGTACAATGGAAGGAGAGAAGAGAAGAAAAACTAAGGAAAATTAAAGGAAAGCATTGCCTTCCCCGGCTATACAATTGGGGTTTTTATAGGCGAGCTTTCGGATTTCAAACAGAAAATAAATTATGTACAGTAGGATTTTTGAAATCCGCACAGTAAATATACTGTTTCTACAGTGAAATTACTATTTATACAGTGTTTTTACTGTATATCCTGTGAATGCACAGTAATTTCACTGTTTATACAGTGAATTTGCTGTTTATTACATAGTAAAGATGCGTTTTCTCAAACTTTAATTTTTCTTTTGTTTGAGAGTACCTAAGAGAAACATTTTGAAGAATATCTTCGGGCTTCTCAAGTGGTTGTGATTCACCAGCCAATTGGAATGAATTATTAGAGTCCATAGAATGATCTTTTGAAGAACATGATTCATTATCATCATCTTGATTGAGATCAATAGAAAGATCTTGTTTAATATGTTATTTAATTTGATCTTTAACTTGCTCCATATACGCAGCAATAATTTAATCTTTTGTCATAGTGCCTGATTGCACTTGTAGTTTTCGGGCAATATGCCTGAAAGGACTAGGCTCCAAAGCATGGGTAATGGAAGTAGTATCCGTATAACCTGTAATTTTATCTTTTATTTGGTCCAATAATTCTTGACCAAATAATTGTTTTGTTTCTGGGTCTATTTTTATAAGTTTATCCCAGAATTTGGTATAATAGGTTCGATATAAACAAGGAAAATGATCAGGAGTATAACTAAATTCGGGTTCCCATTTATAAATCCAAGGGATGGAAAATTCAAGAAAGAAATAAATGGTGGCATATTTCTGTGGGTAAAGGAATATTTCCTGAGAGTATAATTTTTTGAGAGTAGGTGAGATTTTTATCCAAGAATGGTATAACTGTAGAAATGGCTCAGGTAAAATTTTTACTGAGGGTCCATGAGTAGTCCACCAATGGATAAACCAATTGGGAATGTGCTGAGATAATAAATTTGAACAAAGTTTAATAAACCAAGTGTGTTTGTGTTTATGATTTTCATAATAAAAGGTTTTATGAAAACTTTGGATATAATTCCAATAAGTATAAGAAAGAGGTTGTTTTTCAACAAAACATTATTTTTCTGTGAGGGTAGAAATTCCCTATTCTTCAGAAGATATAATCTTCTTAATAATAATTTTTGAAAAGTTATAAACAATAGTAGAAGCCATATTAGGCTGAAAATGTTGAATATCAGCAGTCTCACTATTAGTGAGAATTTTCTAATAGTATGACCGAGATTTGTATGATTCACCAGGAAACATGGCTTTATCAGTCAAATACCTTTGGAGCTATTTTCCAAGGTTGATCTTGCCATTGGCAATCTTTTTCATCCAAAAGAAATATAATTTCTTTTTCTGGTCTCTTATAATAAGACTTTGAATCTGATTCAGATTCATCTTCAATAACGAAACATAGGTATTACCTTTATGCTGTTGTAGCAAGAATTCTTGCAATTGTCCATATAATGGATGATTTTTTGGAATATTACCCAAATCAATATGGGATGAGGATGAGGATGCTCCAGGAGATCCATATCCATATCTTGATAATCCAGATATATCTGAATTATATTAAGTTCTTCCTCCCCTAGATATTACTAGGGATCTTCCACCTCGTCCCCTATAAGGAGACTGAGAACTGCCTCGTCTGATGAAACCTGTATGAAAGAAATTATTATATAGATAACTCATATAATTGTTTTATTTTTAAATGATATAATTTTGTACAAAAATTTATTTCTGCTTGCTCTATGTTATATTCTTGCTGTAATAAAGCATATGTCCATAAAGGATCTTTTTCATTTTTGAAATTCAAAATCTATTTTTTGCTTTTTTATTATTTCTATTCTATTTTTTGCTAGAATAATTCTAGATTGAAAATAATTTTTACTTCTTATTAAATCAAGTTTATATGTTTTATAATTTTGATTATAAAAATTTCTTATAGGAAATTTCATATTTGTATAATTTATTTTTAGAATTTTCTCTAGAAAATTTATTTTTAATTTTCTTCCTTTTTTATTAAATTTTTCCATTGGATTTTATGAACCATCTAGATGTGTATATCCGCTGTCTTGGAAGTTGCTTCTGCAAGACTCAATAAAATAAAATTAGGTAAAGGATTAGTATTTTCTTTGATATAAATATAAAAAGAAGATTGAGAAGGTTTTATCAAACCTTTCTGAAGTAAAACATCAATTTCTTTTTTACAGAATTCTAGAAATTCAGAATTCATTTGACAAGGTCTAGCTTTTGTAGTAATATCCTTTTCATGAAAATTATCTTCATATTGAAGAAAAACTACATGCTTTTTATTTCTATCCCAAAAAACACTAGGATGATCAGCACAAATAGATATTGAAAATTGTTCAGAAATAGATTTAATCTTTTCCTGAATTTTTGGTTGTTGTAAAGTATCAGAAATAGAAATACTATAAATTTCTGAAGTTAATGAATTTAAATGCAAATATTTTAAAGCAATAAGAGAATTTATATCTCTAGTAACAGGATCAGTTATAAACTGAAAATGAATTTCTTGGTTTTTATAAGTACTAGTAAAACCATTGTTATCTAGATTTTTAATAGGATATAAAGTATTAATAAAAGGAGTTCCTAATATAATAGGAGGATTCATCAAATTTTTAACAAGTAAAAATGTCTGAGGAATGCAAATATTATCTTGACAGATATAAGCAGAAGGAATTTTATAATCAATTTCTAGTCTATCACCAGAAGCAGAACGTAAAGTATGAACAGTATTTCTATAATATTTAGTGGGTATTAAACCTTCTTGAATACAACAAAGATCAGCACCACTATCAATCACATGCATGGCAACTAATTCAGCTAAGAAATCTTTATGAATTAAAAATTTAATTTTAATATACCATCTTTAAGATGTCACAATTTGCATAATATTGAGAAAATTATCATATTTATTATCATGAAAACTATTTAATTTATTTTGCTATGTTGCCTTTCTTTTCCCCTAAACGCCTTTCACTTCACGGCTAAGCGGGTACTTCCCAGGCCAACAAAATAAATTAAAGGAACCATGACTGAAAATTTTTAAGAACCGAACCAAGAAAACTTATTATTAAAAAGTTTTGAAAGAAGGAGTTCAAAATAGTTTATGCATAGTCAAGCACTTAAGATAAGATAATAATCAACAAAAGAAATTTAGCCTGACATATTATGTCAGGATAAAACAAAATTAAAAGGGAAGGGAAAAAGGTACCTCAGAAGAGGTTGCAGAGGAAATCCTCGGTGTTCTTCTTTTTTATTAAACTAAAATATATACAAAAGAGCAGTAGAGATGTACAATGGAAGGAGAGAACGAGAAGAAAAACTAAGGAAAATTAAAGGAAAGCGTTGCCTTCCCCGGCTATACAATTGGGGTTTTTATAGGCGAGCTTTCGGATTTCAAACAGAAAATAAATTATGTACAGTAGGATTTTTGAAATCCGCACAGTAAATATACTGTTTCTACAGTGAAATTACTATTTATACAGTGTTTTTACTGTATATCCTGTGAATGCACAGTAATTTTACTGTTTGTACAGTGAATTTGCTGTGTATTACATAGTAAAGATGCATTTTCTCAAACTTTAATTTTTCTTTTGTTTGAGAGTATCTAAAACATTTTGAAGAATATCTTCGGGCTTCTCAAGTGGTTGTGATTCACCGGCCAATTGGAATGAATTATTAGAGTCCATAGAATGGTCTTTTGAAGAACATGATTCATTATCATCATCTTGATCGAGATCAATGGAAAGATCTTGTTTAATATGTTCTTTAATTTGATCTTTAACTTGCCCCATATAAGCAGCAATAATTTCATCTATTTTGTCATAGTGCCAGATTGCACTTGTAGTTTCTGGGCAATATGCCTGAGAGGACTAGGCTCCAAAGCATGGGTAATGGAAGTAGTATCCGTATAACCTGTAATTTTATCTTTTATTTGGTCCAATAATTCTTGACCAAATAATTGTTTTGTTTCTGGGTCTATTTTTATAATCATGAAAATATTCGTACTTTATTGAATGGTTTAAGATGTAAAACACCTACTTCTTTTCGTTGGTATAAAGTTACTTTTTTATCTCGAGTGTTTGATCTTCCAGAAAGTAATAGTTCTTACTGGAAAGCCAAATTTGTTGATGGCTTACCTCCTTTATTTGTTGAACGCATTACGAAATCTCTTCGTAAAGATAATACTTCAATTCCCTATGATTATTATACTTATGGCAAATTAGTTCGTACTTGTGTACAAGAAGGTATAGCTTTATGTAATGAAATTAAATTTACCAACAAATCTATAAGAATCAATATCATTATGATCTAATAATTGGATTAAGAATATGTTCATCAGAATTTAAAGGAATTGATTTTTCCGTTGTTTTAACAGCATATTTAGATATAATATTATCAAATAAATGGTTGCAACAAATCCATCATTTTAATTGCGTCCAATTCTTGAGGACTTACATTGAACATGTGATTCGAAATAGTAAGAACAAAAGTAGGAAGTCTCTAAAGACAAGTACGTCTCACATATGGAGCCTTCCAGACGGGCTTTATTTTTAACTATGCCTTTCAAATCATGTAAAAACCTGAATGTTGTTTAAATATACATATTAGAAGTTGTTTCGCAATAATAGATTGTTAGCCATGAATTACAAATTTTTTATAAATTTATTTTTGTACCATGATTTAAGTTTTATTTTTACCTCTCTAATGGATACATCCATCTATATTGAACGGGTCCTCCAACTAGAGCTTCATATGGAATATGTATGGGTAGATGCTCCATCTCGTCAAAAAATCCTGGTGGAATTATTCGTTCTAATTTGCACAAGATTGTTACAAGAATATTTTTTTCCATTTCAAGGAGCAAATCTTCCCACAACTCAATGCAACACAAGTCCCGAAAAAAAGACTCAACTCAGTAATAGGCTTCCATATTGATTCAGGTTATCCACTAAATGCAATAGGAAGAAGTCATTCTATAAACACATGATAGTCATGACTTTTCATCCCAAGTAACTTACCTCTATCCTGAATTCACACATCTAGCTAAATTTGAAGCATATACATCTGGCATCCTTAATCCTCCAACCCAACCACAGATTTCTCGTCACTAGTCCAATGAGAATGTGAAGTTAGTTTTTGGTTTTGCAAATTTCCCATTATTTAAGGTTCTCAGCTCCAAATGACGTCGCTTGCAATCAACACTCAAATCCCTTTGTGCCTTTGCATTATCTTTGGTCCTATCTTTGTTATCCATCACGGTACGGAACACATTGTCAAAAACATTTTTCTTGATATGTATGATATCCAAGTTGTGACGAATTAAATTGTCTTTCCAGCATAAGGGAACTCCCAAAATATGCACTGTTTGGACCAATTGTGTGTCACCCCATATCCATCCAGTTTTTCGTGTTGAACCTTCGAATACTTTATTTTTGGTAGGTTATTCACTAATTCCCACAATTCTTTACAACTCAACCTACGTGGAGGAAGTGACCTCTCAACACGGTTCTTGTAAAAAGCATATCTATTCCTCTTAAAAACATGATTATGGGGCAAGAATTGGCGATGGCAATCAAACCAAGAATTTTTTCCTCCAAATTTCAACCTAAATGCTTTGGTTTGCTCCATGCAAATAGAGCATGCCAGTTTTCCAGCTGTATTCTTCCCTGATAGCATGTCGTATGCAGGATAATCATTAATAGTCCACATCAATGCTGCTCTCATTTTAAAGTTTTGTTTCTCGGAAATGTCATATGTTGGGACGCCTTCCAACCATAACTATTTCAACTCGTCAATCAAAGGTTGCAAATATACATCAATTCGGCCTTTCAGATTATGTGGATTAAGCCGTGAATCAAACAAGTTAAAAACATATAAGGAGTGGACATACACATTTCAGGTGGAAGATTATATGGAGTTACAATAACAAGCCAACATGAGTATGGTTTTCCATTACTGTTGAAAGGATTAAAATCATCTGTAGACAAACCAAGTCTCACATTTCTTGGGTCTAATGCAAAATCTGGGTGTTTTCGATCAAAGTGTTTCTATGCTTCACCATCCGAGAGGTGGTGTAAGACAACAGGATCTCTACTATTCTCAGTGTGCCATCTCAAGTGCTCAGCTGATCTACTAGAGGTATATAGCCTCTTAAGTCATGGTATGAGTGGCAAGTAATGCATCCTCTTGTAAGGAACAGGTTTACTTCTTCCACTCCCCTTTTTGGGTGGTTTATATCGAGGATGCTTATAGTGCATGCAATAAGTTCTGGTACTTTTGTAATAAAGCATGTACCCATTTATGCAACAGTCATACTTAATAGTAGATAAACCAAGTTTCTTCACTAACTTCTTATTCTGCCTTTGTCTCGTCAAAATTACTTGTAACACAATTGCTAGGAGGAGTTGTCCGTTTAACAATGTCACACATTCTGTCAACACAACCCTGTGACAAGTTATAGTCTGATTTCAAACTCATTAATTGAACAACCATAGACAGCTCAGTAAATGTTTCACAACTAGGGTACAATTGTTGTTGAGCAATTTCAACATATCATAGAATTGAGTGGCTTCAGTAATAAGAGGCTCCTCAATACCGAATCTACTTTGTTCCTTCTGACGGTGTTCAGATCCAAAATTACTTGGACCAACTACATCAAAAACCATACTTTGGTATCTATTCTGATGTTCATTAGTCAAGAATTTAGAATTATTTGAATCTGTCCCATGACTATCAAACTCTACTTGTTTAGATTCACCATGTGAAGTCCAATACCAATAATCTTCCATAAAACCATATTTATAAATATGTTCAACCACATGATCCGGATCCATCAGTTTCCTATTCTAGTCTTTAGAACAAGGAACATAGTCCACCTAATTTCTTTATCATTAGCATATTGTGGTTGTTTGCACACAAATTGAACAAACTCATTAACGACTTCTAAAATATGTGGTGTTAAACCAGTGCAATTAGGTAAGAGCCTATCATACATCCAATGATGATAATATCAAATATCCATAATCTGTGGTAAATAAATATTCAAACGTTTAGGGGATGATGATAATAGTATAACATTGTATACTAGTTGGAATTATAAGTTGTTGTATCCTTAGTCGCAAAACAATGTAACTAGTACTTTATGAGTATAATTGTTACTTTATAGTCTGATAAGTCAAACACGTGCAAAAAATAAATACTAACACATACTTAATAAATATACTACTAATATGCATGCATGTAACTTTGTCTATATATATATATATATATATATATATATACACACACACACCTATCGTATAGTCACTAATTTTTTGTAGTACCTCTATTACGACTATTTTGTAGTATATTAGTACTAATACTTATTCATGCTGTTAATATTACTTGAGCATTTTTAGTAAAATAATAAGCATAAATGAGAAATGTTCAACTTGACCCAGCAAGGATCGATACAAATAATCAATCAATCATTATCCGACAAGAGTTGATATAAATAATCAATCATGACCCGACAAAAGTTGATACAAATATCAATCATGAAATCAATGACAATAACATAAACTAAACAAATCCAATAACTGATTCCCTATAATTAGCTTACGTATATTTAATGAGAACCCCTATAATTGCCAACTAAAGAAAGTGATGTTCTAGATTTACTAATCCGTTTATCATCATCATTTAACATAAAGTAGTCTGGCAAGATTACCCATCATATCTCCAAACAACTTTGTAATTATTCTTATTACACATTCTTGGAGAAATTTTGACATACTTTCTCCTAATTTTGAACATTTCCGTAATTACAAACCAATTAAAATAATAAATCATGACGGTTATCACTAAAAATCAATAAAACAAATTATATAAAAGCTGATTAATGTGTGATAATAAATAAATAAATAAAATATTAAGATTAATATATAGGCATAAATGATCATTCATGACCTAGCAAAGGTCAATACAAATAATCAATCATAACACGGCAAGGGTCTATTGAAATAACCAATCAATCATGATCCGACAAGGGTTGATACAAATAATCAATCATGACCTGGCAAGGATCAAATTAAATACTCATTCAAGAATCGGCAAGGGTAGACACAAATAATCAATCATGACCAGACAAGGATAGATACAATAATTAATCAATCATGATCCGACAAGGGTTGATGCAAATAATCAATGTTGGCCCGGCAAGGGTAGACACAAATAATCAATCATGACCCGACTAGGGTCGATAAAAATAATCATTCATGACCCGGAAAGGGTTGATACAAATAATCAATCATGAGCCGGCAAGGGTTGATATAAATAATTAATCATGACCCGACTAGGATCTATACAAAATATGTACAATTGACAAATATCTAGATAAGTATAAACTTCAGAATAGTGCTAAGTTTTAAGGTGAAGTACCTTTTGTGGATGATCTTCAATAAAATTCTAGGACTAGAGTTGCAAGTATAAACCAAGGAAAGCAATCTAAAGGGGAAAGTAAGAAAAAAGATTAAGGTTAGAACTAGAAGGTCGACGACAAGGAATTATTAACTCAAGGGTGAAATGAATAAATATAACAATTAAAGATGATATGCAAGTTTTTACGAGATTGGATAATATGAGGGATGATGTAACGGAACTTTAGGAAATAATTTTGATACTAATCGTTGAGACTCCCTAAAACTAAGCATGACTATGTATTTCTACTTGTACTGATATATATTTATATTTGACAAAACAGAACAAGAACCACGGAAGGAACACTGAATTTTGGAAAAAACCAAGGAACACTAAATTTTTATTGCATGCATAATTTGAAAGTATATGGTTTAAGAATCATGAGCTTAAGAGGGAATTAATTTTTTATTGCAATGAAACTATGGTGGATAGTATGCTAAATAACCCATTCAAGATTAATCTTCTTTATTTCAGAAATCATGAAAATATATGGTATACATGCAAGTCAAACTTTGCAAAAAAGACTAGTAAATTCTAAATTCTAATATTTGCAAAATTACTATAATAGCACAAGAATTAAACTGCAAAAACCAAGATGCACAATAAGGAAGATATGCATGTACATTTTACAAACTTTCCAGAAACTTTATGTGACAATGAGCTTAATGGTGGCAAGTGAACCAAATAATTGTACACATTCAAAGTAAAAATATTTGGCTGAATCTCAATCCTTAAGTTAGATGATAAATGCATGTCGATTTATTAACTTGCTAAGAACCTTTTTTGTGACAATGAGCTTAAAAAAATGATAGGAGCTAACACTACAGTTTTTGCAAACTCAAGTCATTAGCTAAAAATATATATGACATCAATAATTAAAGCTACAATACTATATAGAGTACTTGCAAATTCAGGTGCTACAACAATTTCGTTAACTAATTAAAGCCAGCCATAAAGCTCCTTGCCTTTTGAGCATTGGCTTTAAGGACCTACTAGACGAAGATTGATGACCTCATTAGCTCCACCAACCAATACATCTCTGACAAACACCCTTGGTACAGTCGGAATATAACCGAGTCTCAAAAGGGCTTGCTTGATCTCTCGGCCTTTTGGGATTTCATCAGCAAGTATGTTGTACAATTCACACCAAAGTCACAAAAAAGTGAACTAATGCTGAGACTTATGTAGTGGTTTTATCTAACTTAAATTTCTTGTTGGAAGAAGGGTTTCTTTGAAGATTTCTTTCCCTACGGACCACTGGATTATGCACGACTATAGAGCAAGGTCGTGCCTTAATAATCTACAAGAATCCATAAAAACGCTACAAGCTAGTAATTATTTTATATTTTCCTAAAAAAATCATCTCCAATGATTTGGGTACAACTTTGATTAAGCAATGACAGCCGACTAACATTGGCCATAAAAAAAAACATTTTAATTCCTTTTTGGTAATAATTGAGACCTTAATTATTCATAATAAAAAAAATTTAACTTCAATTCAAGTTGGCCTTCAATATTCTTATTAAACGTATAATATATACGAATTTGAGTAAAATAAATCTGAAAAAAAAAATTAAAAAAAATTCTCGACAAATTAATGTGGATAAATCTGAAAAATCAGATATACTACACAAATCCTAACAGTTGCCTAACAAACACAGCCTTGCGTAGTGGCGGGGAACAGTGATGGCAGGCAGTTATGGAAGCTTACCGATCGATGGTATGGCAACTTGAGGGGGGAGAAAAGAAAATAGGGAAAGGAATAGGGGATAGATTGTGTTGATTTTTGATGAGAAAGGTGGATTGGTGGTATGATAAACGTGGATCGGTGGTGTGGTAAACGTGGATCGGTGGTATGGTGATGATGGATCGGTGGTGAAAAGAAAAAGGGGTTTGGAAGGTGAAGATCGGTGATTTTCGAATTGAAAGATTATTTTTGGAGTTGGTGTCCGTCACTTAGCAACGGAAATATGTACTGTTGCTAAGTGCCAGTTGTAATTTTTTTCCTAAAAAATAACACAGCCATGGATTTATCCGTAAGTACATTATAAATAAATAACTAAATAATTTGCTACTTTTGCAACCGACATTTCGGTTGTGAAGATAAATTTTTCAATTTTTTTAAAAAAATTTGCAACGGAGAAATTCGTCGCGAAATTATTTAGAATTGATTTTTAAAAAAAGTAGAATTTCGTCAGCAATTTCGCCAGTATTAGCAACTGATTAAATCGGTTGCTAAATTCTGTCACTATTCCGTGTATTTCAAATAGTGTAGATCTTGAGTACGAGGGCCAGCATTGGACTTGAAGCAAAGATTGGGGCAGAGATCAAGAAGTAAAGAGAATCTAGATAGGTATTTTATTCAAGTTCAAAATGGTTTCATAAATACAATACTGCAAGATGCCTGCATATTAACTCTAAAGCCTATGATCACTTCATTGTTGGCTCGAATCCACCAGGTACAAGAAGAGCTTTAATTTTGACAAAAAAATATGGTTGTAACATGAAGAGATAGAAAATGTCATCCGAATAGCTTGGGAAAGAGATGTTCATAGCTCAAGACAGTTCAAGGTAGCTACCAAAATTAAACCTTGTGAAGTGGCTTTGCTTAATTGGAACAAAGTTTGCACCTTAATGTAGAAAAATAAATCAAACAATTGTAGGATCAAATCAAATTTGATAAAAACTTCAACAAGTGTAGATAGGAGGAATAGACTGGCCAACCTAAAACTAGCATTGGGAAGAGCTTATAAGGATGAGTAAACTTTCTGGAATTAGAAATCAAGGAATCAATGGCTAAAAGAAGGAGAAAGAGACTCCTCATATTTCCATGCTATAAGAAATGGGAGAAGGAAAAGAAATGGGATCGGTACACTTGAAGCAACAACGGTGAGTGGGTGTGGGGGTAATTTGGAGATTGGATAGGACATTACATCTTTTTTTTGAAGACCTCTTCAAATTCAATATGCCTACTAAGTTTTAAGATGCTCATGGGTTGGTATCAAGGGATTCTACAGAAGATTACGATACAAACTTACCAACTCTTTATCAGACCCTTTGAGGAACAACAAATTAAAGAACCCTTATTTTTAGTGTAGCTAAATAAGGCACCATGTCTTGATTGTCTGTCACCAATCTTCTTTCAAAGTTTCTAACATATTATTAGTTTAAATATTGTAAATGTTGTTAATAGTTTCTTCCATTTGGAAATATGTTCAACTCTTTGAATGATACTTTGATTATTGGCATCCCTAAAGTTGATAATCCCACAAATCTATCTCAGTTTAGGGTCAATAATCTTTGCAATGTCTTTTATAAAAGCATTTCAAAGCTCTTAGTTAACAGGAAAAAATACCTTTTCTACCTTATTGTGTTAGTTGTTAACAATTGGCTTTTGTGCCTGATAAGCATATTTTTTATAATATTATACTTGCTCATGATTTTTTACTATTTCAAAACAAAACCAAAACAAAATACTACTTCATAGCCTTAAAACTTAATATGTCAACCTAAAAGTTCATGAGATGGTTGAATGGACTTTTCAATAGGTGTCATGCAAAAATTGGATTTTTGTAATATTTAGATTAAATGGATCATGAAATGCATATTATCTGTATCATACTCTTTTAATCTCAATGGAGAAAGGATGGTTATATTAAACCAGGAAGAGGGATATCCCTTGCCTTTTTTATTTATGCTTAGTAGATCTCTCTAACATGTTTAAACAAATTGCTGAATAAAGAAATTATCTACTATAAAGATCTGTAGAAAAAGGATTTAAAATCTTCCAATTATTCTTTGTAGATGATGTAGTCATTTTCTATGAACCATGGAAGGAAGAGAGAATATATATTTTGAATGAAAATAGTTAAAAATAAAAATTTAATATTAGCATCATGTTTTGTAATCCAACCAATATCATACAAAAAAGAAATAATCGTACAACCAGTCAATTTATATGCTCCATAAAATTCTTTGAATTTTTTAGAGTAGTTCAACATGTCAAGAAATAACAATTTTAGATCAATAATACATTGAATTGTTGATACAAAAATTTGAGTCAGGAATAGTCTATGTGAAGTATTGTCTAAAGTAAAGGTTAAGCACCGTATAAAGTACCACGTCTATAATACTTGAAAAAAAAAGGGTGGGGCTTGGTCTCCTGAGATAGGCTACGACACTTAAGTTAGTACTTAAACTAAAGAGTGAAATTGAATGCGAATTCAGAGTTAGAATAATTAGCTGACATATCATTTCAATATTTATACAATAGCTGTTGAGTCAGATCGATCTGTGGATTGAACATATAATACTTGATCCATTTTGGTCTATTTAAACTACGAGAATAAATTTACTAAAATACCCTTGATGGATCCTAGCCCAAAGCCACGTATAATATTATCGATTATTTTGGCATCATCATTTACCCCTGGTCTCAAGTCAAATTTTTCGGGTTGAGAGTATTGCGTACTTACTACAATATATGTAGTCCGGCCATAGTTGCTATATTGACCAGAGACAATAACATAACTTCAAAAATTATTTTCCCAGGGAAAATTAATTTTTGAGCTTCACCAAGACTTGTCCAAAACTTTTATCTACCAGAGCATAAAAATATAAAAATAAAATACCAAGGTATACCTGAGCCAAAGCTTGAATTGGTGCTTAGAATAAAATATCCTTAGAATTAAACTTTGTGCCCACACCAGTACTCAAACTCCTTTGCCACTCAGTACCATTACTGCTGTGGAGTTCCTTACTCCCTTACACTTTGTTGCGCAGTCCTAGGATTTGCATGAGCCACATAATAAGGACTTTAGAGTGGTCCGTACTACTACTTCAACTTATGTCACGTCCAACCCAACTAATATTACTTACCCCAACTTGCCCTAAGTGACCAAGTAAGTGTCCCTTTCGTTTACTCTTCTTACTCTTCTAGGAAATGCATGTTGCTCAATTATGAGTTGACTTCATTAGTTTTATATTTTTTAGTGTACCTACTAGAAGTAGCAGTGGGTCGGGCCAACCCATCGACCCGGCGCGCTAGAGTGCTCGGCCCGTTAATTACTATAGCAACCCGGCCCTAGCCCAGACCTGGAGTAGGGCCAGTCCTAGGCCAAGGAGTTCTGGCCCCTGGCCCGGCCCATAGATTGAACAATGACTAATCCATGGTCAACAGTTTGGCCGGTCAACTGGTTGAACCGCGACCGACCTGTGGGTCAAGCCATCGGGTCGACCTTTGGGGCCTGCGGGCCACCCGTTGGAAATTGCTTTTTTTTAAATTTTGTTTCTTTTAAAAGGTTATTAATTTTTTTCATTTATAACTTGTAATGATTTGGAGGTAACATTCAAAGCCCCCTCCTTGTACCTTTTTTTTTGACATTAATATACATGGTATGGGTCTATGCTAAACCTCCCACCATCTCAAGGTGGTTTTTTTCCGAATTAAATATTTTTACTATATGATTATTAAATAATAAGTTATAGTAATAAGTATTGACTTATACAACTAAGAAATAACTGGGTCAAATAAGTATTAATTTGGAATAATAAAGTACTAATAACTAATGATTCGAACTTTGGTCTTTGAATATTAACTAAGAACTTTAGTTTCGAATAATAAGTATTAGTTTGGATTTTGAACTTTAATTATTAATAACTTGGTCTAATATATAATTCGGAAAAATTTGGATTAATAAAGTACTATTAACTAGTAAGTAGTAATTCGAATAATTAATAAGTTATAATTAAATAAATTACTAATGAATAGTAAGTAAATGATTTTAAATTAATAATTTATTCATTTTAAAATAATAATTAATAAGTAATAATTGAAAATTATATAAATTATTAACAAGTAAAAATTTAAATTTCTAGCCCGTGAGCCAGCCCGTGGGCTAGTCTGTGGGACAACCCGTGGGTTAGTTCATGGGCCAGCCTACCCCGGCTAAGCGGGGGCCTTGCCCGGGCCACCCTTTCCGTCCTTCGGCCCAACCCGCCCCGTGACAGGCTATCATGGGCCTAAACCAGTGGGCTTCTTGCACGGCCCGTCCTGACTGGCCCACCGCCACCTCTTGGAATGTGTAACTACCTCCCAATTAGCCCCTACGGCCTCTTAATTGCTTGACAACAAAATCACCCTTGCTGTTAGCACGAGGTTCCGAAGCCTATGAAAGAATTATGCCAACTTTTGTGGCATGTACTGTGGTTAACCTTTACTAGTAGAATAAGTCTAAGGGTCTTAGAATTTGGTAGGAGTCTTATTCACATTACCAAGTCCCCACATAAAAAGAAAATTTTACCAAGGTTGCAACCCCATCGAAACAAATATAATAAAACTTCAACCATAGTTATTTCCTCTTCAATTTATGTCGATCATTGGAAGAGAGATAAATGCTATAGTACTCTAACACTTCACTACAAGGCCTTTATCCAAAACTCTTCCTTTAATGTTAATAACTCTAGGAAGAAAGATACTGCCAAAATAACCAATAACCATGCATGGTCAAAAAACTAAATCGAAAATACCCTTACAAAATAGTACCCAACTTCGACTACTCTCATCTCAAATGAGAATTGCTCGGGGTCTACAGTGTGTGAGTCCTCGGCTTCATCCACGAATTTAGATACCAGTGACCACTCGGAAGATCATGCTGAAATTGATGATGATTTTGACTGTGAGCCTTATTCTGTTCCTGTACTCGAACAAGCTACTTTAAATTTTTTTGACTACAATTACAGAGTTAGTTAGGACAGTAGGAAGAGTATAGTTGATGCAGGGGGTGTTCCTGAGTCAAACAGAACTCAACAACCCATGCTTAGGGTGTTTAAGGTCTTCCACTGTATAGACATAGGGGATGTGGATTTCCATCATGTATATTGAAGGGAAGTTGTTTTTCCACTGCATATACCTAGGGCAAACTTGTCTAATACTACTTCCTCATGTGCAGCCATGCCTCCTTTGTCTTTTTACCTCGACGAGGTAAGGAACAACCGCACCTTAATCCTAATACAGTACTTAAAACCATAGTAGAGCAGGGTGAGTCAAGTGGAGGTAATGCCTCTACCACTTACAAGTAAAAAAATTAAAAAGGCTCTGAGGCTGAAGAAAATACCCCTCTGATGATATCTACTAACAACTACCTGGCACCGATGTTGATGAGAAATCAATTAACCTATGTCATACCTAATCTCTAGAGTAGGACATACTCTTCTGGGAACTCTTCAAGAGTGATTCTAATGTCTTCTCAATGTAAAGCACTTATACCATACTTATTCCCTAGAGTATGACTTACTCCTTCGGGGACAATGCCAAGGTCTTCCCAATATAAAGCACCCAAGCCATACCTACTCCCAGGAGTAGGACTTACCCCTCTGAGGGTAATGCTAAGGTCTTCAAGAGAAATTGTAATGTTTTCTCAATGTAAAGCACTAATACCATACTTATTCCCTAGAGTATGACTTACTCCTTCAAGGACAATGCCAAGGTCTTCCCAATATAAAGCACCTAAGCCGTACCTACTCTTAGGAGCATGACCTACCCCTTTGAGGGTACTGCTAAGGTCTTCAAAATGTGAAGCACCTATATTATACCTACTCTCTAGAGTCATAGGACTTGGCCTTCCAAGGGCCCTGTGGGGGTGATGCAAAGGTCTTCGCATGGTGAAGCACTTACCCATTTGGGGTCGACACCAAAGTCTTCCCAATATAAAGCACCTAGGCCATACCTACTTCCTAAGTCCATAATTGTGCTATATTTTATGTGTCATTTACCATGTTTTTATGTGTTGTAAGCAATATTTGAGTTATTATTGAGATTAATTTGGTTATTCTTAGTGTTTGCAAGATTAATGAGAAAAAGAGCTGAAAAAAAAAGGAAAAAGGTGAAAGGAAATACTAAGGATGAAATGTGCACGAGTATGGAGCCATTCTGGATGCTATTTTGTGTTTCAAGCGCAACTTTCAAGTCCAAGCCCAATAGATTTTATTAAGATGTGTTGGAAAGCTAAGTGAGAGAGCTACAACTTTTGTGTTTTGCACTTTCCTAAATTCCAAGAGCATCACAGACAAAATTGAAGCCGAAAGTGAATTGCCGAAGGAGGGCACAACGCACCTGTAAAGCCATGCGCTGGGGTAAAGCATTGCACATGCGCCACGTCCAGAGAGCAGAGTTACAAGTTCGGTGAGCATGCACATGCACACTGTGTAGCCTGCAAACATGCACCCGATATGGTGGAGTAACGTGAATTTTTATTTTCAACAGATTTCTTCATCTGATTGGAATCCATTTTAGTCAATTTAACGTTCTTATCCTAGGATAGGAATTGTAACCCTAGTATGCATTATAAATACCCCATGTAGGGTGATTAGAAGGAGTCAACACTTCTTATTCCTCATTTTAGCTAGGGTTTTTAGGAGAAAATTCTTGTTTATTCTTCCATGGCACTTAGTGCCTAAAACCCTTTTTCTTGAATGAGGGAATTGAAGCCATGGTTAATTCTACTATGTTGTGAGACCTTTTGTTCTTGAACTTATTCACTTTTATATCAAATATTAATTATTTTTCTGTGATTAATTTTATGACTGTTCTTTTTAATTTGTTATTGCTGTATAATATTGAGTTATATAGGTGCAATTAATTTACAGCTATATTGTGTTAAGCGCATGTGCTTAATTCAATATGTGAAGCAACTAAGTTTGATAATTGCTCGATTATTGAATTTAAGGAAAATAATCAACTAATTGACATAACCGCGTGTGTTTATGTTTAATTAGTCTAATTGTTCTTGTTGATTTTAATGCTTCTATTAATTAATCTTTGGCATTTGTCTAGATCAAATTAATGGTTAGTGTTAAATAGATCGTGTGTTGAAAATTAGCCAACTTTGGAAAGAAATAAGAATCAATTTTAAATTGGAATTCTGGTTAACTCTTCAATTAGTGCTTGGTATAAAAATTGAATTATCCTTGGTGTCAAGGATCAACTAGTAAAATTGTCTTGATGGATATGACCGGAACCAAGATTCTTCTCGAATAGAATTTCCTTCAGTTACTTTCTTGCCTTAGTTTTTAAATTAAAGGCATTCAAAACCCCCTTTTTTCTTTAAGCACAAGAATAAACTCCATTCCCAGTCTCGGGATGAATTGGACTCACCACTACTACATAAATATTGAGAGTTTGTTTAATTTTGGGTGCCTGCGACAGCACAGCCAAAATTTTGGCACCTTTGCTGGGGAACAATTTGATTTATTTTGGTGCTATTTATTTCAGTTTTTCTTTTCTTCTGTTTTGTTATTATTTCTTCCACTAATTGTGTATGCCTGTGACACGATCTGCTAGCAAGTTGAATTCCAATTTGATCCCAAAATACAAAACATGTTATATAAATTAGGAAAGGAATTAAGGGAATGGTAGTTAGAGAAAGATCAATTGTTCAACTTCATCTTCGCTGACGAAAAAGAACACCAAGAAAAGACAACCATGGCGCAAAGAATTTTGAGAGAACTAGCAGCGCCCATCTTAAATCAACAACCTTTTTGCATTACATATCCTGAATTAAATGCAAACGTTACATTTGAATTAAAATTTGGACTAATACATCTATTACCTTCCTTTCATGGACTACCAGGTGAAGTCCGAATACCAGCAACTTAAGAAGTTCCATATAGTTTGCACAAGTATGAGACCCACTGGAGTTTCAGAGGAGTATATTAAATTGAAAGCATTTCCATTCTCGCTCAAGGATGAGGCAAATGATTGGCTATTTGATTTACCTTTAGGCAGCATTACAACCTGGGAGTAGATGAACATATTATTTTTAGCAAAATATTTCCTAGCTTCCTGGACTGTGAATATCAAGAAAGAAATTTGTGGCATAAGGCAATTTAATGATGAGTCCTGGTATGAGTACTGGGAGCGCTTCAAGGAACTGGGTGCAAGCTATCCACATCATCAGATAAGTGACTCCTTATTAATTCAATACTTTTATGAAGGTTTGTTACCAAATGAGAGGAACATGGTCGACCCCGCTAGTGGAGGGGCATTAGATAATTTGACTATCGATGCTACTCGAGAGCTTATATCAAACATGGCCATGCATTCTCAAAACTTTGAGACACGACGCGAACAACTTCTCAAACATGTCAACAAGGTTGGTGATAAATGTTTCATCTTTAGAACAACGAATGGCTAGTCTAACTTCTTTTGTGAGACACCTAGCTTCAGGAACTGCACAGATAGTACAACCCTGCGGGATTTGTTCAAATGAGGAACACTCAACAGACATATGTCTCGCATTATAAGAGGAATCTCCAGAGCAAGTAAATGCTGCAGGAGGATTTCTAGGGTAATCTCGAGTAAATCATGATTCCTATTCTAACATGTAAAATCCTAGATGGAAGGATTACCCTAATTTGAAAAATGGGAATCCAGTACAACCTTAACCTCAATAGAGTCAGCAGAATTTCCAACCATATAGACCCCCATTTGCTCAAAGACGACAAGCTAATCTAACCAATTAGTCTGTTAAGTCTTTAAAGGAAATGTTAAATGCTTTAACAGCTAATACTATGCAATTCCAACAGGATACCAAGGCCAGTATTCAGTAATTACAGTACCAAATGGGACAAATGGCGATTGCAATCAGCCGATTGGAAGCACAGATAGATGTTCCGAAAATGGCCGTCTCAAACAATTGTCAACCCCCAAAAAGTGCTATTGCAATTGTGTTGAAAAACGGCAAAGAGGTTGAGGTGCCGAATGAAGTAGTGCCTGAAGATGAAAAAACTAGTAAGCCCTTCGTGGCTAGAATATAAGCCCGAACCCCCATTTCCCGATGCATTAAAGGAGTTTTCAAAAAAAGATCCCGTTAGAGAGTTGTTTGATAGTTTTTTGTAAGTGCGAGGTAAATACCCCTTTATTAGATGCTATTAAACAAATACCTCACTATGCTACATTTTTTAAGGAATTGTGTTCCCACAAAAGAAAACAAAAGGAGAAGAAAGTTAGAAAGATAGAGGTTGGGAGAAATGTATCGTGCATCATTCAAAAATCCCAACCTAAAAAGTATAAGAACCTAGGTATGTTCTTTATTTCTTGTAAGACAGGAAATACACAATTCAAAAAAACCATGCTAGACTTAGGTGCATCTATTAACGTAATGTCATATTCTTCTATATTAAATGGTTCATTGAAAATTGAACCATTGAATAAGACAAGCATGGTAATTCAGCTGACTGATAGATCTTTAGTCTATCCTAAGGGAATTGTAGAGGATATCTTAGTTCAAGTGGGAAGTTTAGTTTTTCCATCTAATTTTTATGTGCTAGAAATGAAACATGGTGATTCTAGTGCTACTATTTGAAGACCATTTCTAACTACTTCTCAAACTAAGATAGATATTCTTAATGGCACTCTTAGCATGGAATTTGGTGATACAAGTGTTAAGTTTAGTATTTACGATGATGTTGAACCTTTTGATCACACTAACCTTGTTTCTGTAGTCGACGTGTTTAAGCCTCCAACACCGGAAATTCATAGACATAATAACAATAAGGAGGTGGACATGAACCATGAAGAACATTTTGAGGAAAAGAATAAGAACTTGTAGCTCAGTGCTAATTTGCAGCAATCGGTGGTAGAACTAGAGAGTTCTTCCAAGTCTTAGCGAACAATAATAGAGGTTTGCTAATGTTCTAACGAGAAGTTGATGCTATCTATTGTGCAGGGAACAATTCCGGATTATAATTCTCTTCCGGTCACCTTAAATACTTATTTTCAAAAGAAAAGGAAAAGGTGATCATGTCAAGTCAACTTAGCAATCCACAAGAAGAGCAACTTGGTCGGGTCCTGAAAGAACAAAAGAGGTTGAATCCATTATTTATGAGAATGGTGAAACGGAAGATCCTTGGACTCCTCAACATAGAAGTTTCTTGATTGGTAAAGGAGCATCAAGTTAAGCCAATAACATAAAACAAAGGCACTACATGGGAAGCAACCCATGTCGATTTACATTTTTTCTGTTTATTTATTTTTGAAATCTTAATTTTATTATTTTATTTTTAGCGTTTCATGTCTTTTGTGTTGTTAGTGCGGGAAATCGACTTAATTGATAATTTAAACTGGTAAAATGGTCCTTTGAAGGTTTTGTGTGTTGTGTGGGTGATTTAAAATAGAAAATTTGTGGTTTGAATGCAAAAGTTTTCTATCCAAAATTCATAAATTTTGGAAAATTTCTATAAAATTTGTTTCTGCCTAGCATGCACATGCGCGCAACATTTCTCGCGCATGTGCACGGGCTCAATTCTAGAAATTTTGCTTTCTTCTATGTGCACGCTATAATGCATGAGGTAGAATTCAGAAACGTAGCCACTACGTAGCGTGCTCATGTGCGTTGGGTAAGCTACGCATCTGCGCATGATCGTTATAAGGGCTAAAACCCTTGTTTAGCCACAACTCAAACGATGCCTTTCCTCTTCTCTTCTGACTTCTAACTTCTTTCCTTCCAATTCCTCTCAATCCCCAATATCCCCCACTACTATTTTTTCATCAAATTCACATCCAAAACCTTTCTTTTCAAACGATAACTACATCAAGGTATGAATTTCATTCAATTTCTTCAATTTTTCCTTTATGGGTTTTCAATTGATTATCAAGAATGTTTTTATTTTTCATGCTTTAATTGATTAAATTTGTTGTGAGACAGGATGGAACTTTAAACTTCTGACTGGAGTGACTTATGTCTGGACTGTTGATTTAGGAGTGATTTCAGGCTAATTATCTGCACAAAAATTTGCTCTTTATCTATGCATGCCATGTGTTTGATAAATTGTCTCAATGAATAAAAATTTTAAAACACAAGGCATTGGTGCATGAATTGAATTCCTAGAATGTTGATTATGCAGCATGATTCCTTTTTGGCTAATTTTCATGCAAAAGAATGTTCTTGGAATGTGTATAAACGTTTTAGGCACCATTTTTCTTGAATTATATCTTACGTATTCTAGGGCTTATGATTTGGGGAGTGAAATTTTGTTTAAGTGTGGGGCATTGAATTATTTGTTGGGTGGCCATGATATTCATATTTATATTTTGTAGGCATGGGAAAAATAGGAAAAAAGACAGCTAAGGGCAAAAGTGTCAGAGCATCCTCATCATCTGGGTCTCAACAGCCTAGGGGAGTTAGGGGTGTGAAATTCTTAATTGCAGTAGCGCAACAAAAGTATGATAACGATATCTCCAAACGGGCTGGAATCAAAGAAAGGGTCATTCAAGTTCTGTTGGTTAACCATTCACAATCGTGGATGGAATCACTTCACCTCGATCATATAGATGCAGTCATGCCGGTGGTGCATGAATTTTACGCAAATTTTGACCATTACAGTGACACTAGGGTCTATGTTTCGAGGCAAGGAAGTAGATGTCTGCTAATGAAATTAATAGAATTTGAAGGTCAATCGAGTACGCAATGATGAATGGCAAGACATTCGAGGCACTAACATAGAGTTAAATAAAATCATAAGTGTTCTTTGTAATGGGGATGTTGAATGGACCTACACAACTGATGGCAACCTGGCTAGGCACTTCAATGCTAATATGCTTAAACCAGCTGGTTCGTCTGGGTTTAAGTTCCTTTGAGCTCGCCTCCTCCCGCTCAACCATCTTGCAAATGTTACTTTAGAAAGAGCCAAGCTCCTGTACTGTATTGCTACCGGGAATGTCTGACTCCATAGATGTCGGTCAACTTATATGCCAGTACATATGCTACTCAGCCACCAATAAGCGACTCGGCTTATAGTTTCTCCATCTAATCAGTGCTTCATGTTTGGAAAGTGGTGTCGTGATTGATCCTTCAGAGAAAAAACTTAAGCCTGGGAAATTAATTGCCATGGAGGGTATAAGAGCCCCGATCAGACACAGTCGCTCCCGTTCCTCTACATCACAAGTAGATGAAGCAGCTGATTCAGAGGATGAGCATGTGCCCGTGCCACAACATACTCAAGAAAAGCTTCTACAGCAAATCTTGGAGGACAACAGTGGATGAGTTACCATTTTGACATGCTTATTTAGTACCTGTATACTTGGCAGTAGACTATGGAGGCTCACCAGTTGACAATGGAGCGGGGAGAGGACCCATCGACATTTCCACCTTTTCCTCATTTCCCGTAGGATTTGGCATTGAATGCTCCTTGAGCTTTTATGGATTTCATGCCCTATGTTTAGGGCCGTTTTGTTGATCTTTTAATTTTGCAGTTGATGTCTCTGACAATTTTAGTTATTTTTAGTTTAATAGACATTCTAGTTAGTTTTATTTTAGTTCAATTAATTGTCGTCATGGTGTTTTGTTTATTTTTTTCATACATTCTCTTAAGGGAGTAAGTTTTTTCTTGATTATTGTAGGGTTATTTTCTACAGTATTCTTGTTTTTCTTATTGTCTCAAAGGAAATATTTATTCTATTTTGTTTAGTTTTACTCCATCTTTTATTCGTGACGAGGGGATATTTATAACGGATACTGCTCCAAACACGAATTAATTACAGAGAATCTTTTCTTTATCCCATTTTATAATTTATTTTTGCATTGAGGACAATGCTTATTTAAGTGTGGGATGGTGAAAGTTATTTGGATTTTTAAGTTGTTTGGTTTAGTTTGCTCAATTTTGCTACAATATTTTGACTTTTCTTTTGATCTAAGAGCTTGTCAAAATTTTTGAAAATTTTTGTGGATTAATTGATTACACCATTTTTTTAGAAAAAATGGAATTTTTTGCTCAATGTATTCTCCCCATTTTTCTACAAATAATCTTTATTTGAACCATGCATGAATGATTAGTTGGTGTTATTATTTTTCATTCATGATTTTTAAGACTTTTGAGTACTAAGCCATACAATAAATTTTTTATTTGGTACATTTAGAGGAATTTATGTAGACTCAATTATGTTGCATCCCGAAACTCACTTTGTTACATTTTTTAAGCAAATTTTTAGACTACCTAATTTAGTTTAAAATTGAGGGTAGTGCCTTCTTTGTCTGTTGAGCTTTTCTAACCAACCATTTTAACAATTTATTTGTATGTACCTTGTTTGAGCCTTATTTTTGTGAAGGGAAACATCGTTCGCCTTCCTTCATTTAAACTCAGTTTACCTACCTTTATTGAGTTTAATATTTCTTTTAGTTATTTTATCCTAAATTTTCCCTTTAATAGCTTTATGGTGCACATTATATGTTCATGAGATATAAGGGTGAAAGCTTGTCAAAAGTAGGTGGTGTACATTCATGGAGCAAAATGGTGTATTGGAAAAAAAAAAAGAAAAAACCTTTGTTGAAGAATAAAATTTGTAATAATAATGAGAGTTTTTGATATTTACAGATAGCGCCTGTCACAGGTACCTATATTTGCAGGTAGTCCCAATCTCTAGTACCTGCGTCTTTATATGTTGCGGGTAGTGCCTACCACTGGTACCCGTACTATGTGTGGAGATAAAAAATAAAATAATGATGTGATGTATATATGTTCAGAGGGAGGCTGGCATGTTTGGCTAATTCGAGGAAGAGGGACTGATATGCTTTTTGGTTGTTTGAAATTTTTCATGGGTATTTGTTACTCAAGTGTGGGGTTGTGGATATATGATGTTTCGAAGTGAAGTGAAGTTTTATTTTAATGTGTGGCCACCATTACTATAAAACTTTTGCTTTTATTTGTTGTATCCTTTCCCTTCTTTGGCTAACTAATATCCTAACCTATAGTTCGAGCAATAAGAAGTCCTACCTAATTTAAATAGATCGGTTATCTAGATTAGTAGATGTGTACAAGAAGAGTGAGCTATGGGGTGTTTAGAAAAATTTTGAGAGTTTTAATGATTTAATAAAAATATTTTCGTACCTAAGTTTTTGAATGGTTATACACAGATATATACGAATTTCATGTTTTGGTTTTCATTAGCATTTGAACTCTTGGGTTCTTTGACTACTCTAATTGGTGGATTGATTATTGATTATTTATGTGGATATTTAAGGGAATATGTTTAAAGGAATTTTGTTATGCTTAAGTGTATCAATTCTATGTTTGCTCAAGGACGATCAAAGGTTAAGTGTGAGATAATTTGATAAGTTCATAATTGTGCTATATTTTATGTATCATTTACCACATTTTTATGTGTTGTAAACAAGATTTGAGTTATTATCGAGCTTAATTTGGTTATTCTTAGTTTTTATAGGATTAAAGTAAAAATTGAAAAGGATGGAAAAGGTAAAAGAAATACTTTATTCTAACGACGAAATGTGCACATGTATGGAGCCATTCTAGATGTTTTTTCGTGTTTCAAGCACAACATTCAAGTATGAGCTCCAATAGAATTGATTTAAGATGCGTTGGAAATCTAAGAGAGAGAGCTACAACTTTTGTGTTTTGCACTTTTCTAAATTCCAAGAGCATCACAGTCAAAATCAAAGCCGAAGATGAATTGCCGGGAGAGGGCACAACAGACATATGTTGGGGTAAAGCAGTGCACATTCACTGCGTCCAGAGAGTAGAGTTCCAAGTTTGGTGAGCGCGTAGCTTGTGCACGTGTGCCCGATACAGTGGAGTTATGCGATTTTTTATTTTTGACATACTTCTTCGTCTGATTGAACTCTTTTTCAGTCGATTTTATGTTCTTATACTAGGATAGGAATTGTAACCCTAGTATTTATTATAAATACCCCATGCAGGGTGATTAAAAGGTGTCGACACCTTTTTATTCCTCGTTTTAACTAGGGTTTTCAACAAAAAAATGTACTAGTTTATTCTTCCATGTCTCTTAGAGCCTAAAGCCCTTTTTCTTGGTCGAGGGAATTGAAGCCATGGTTAATTCTACTATGTTGTGAGACCTTTTGTTCTTCAACTTATTCACTTTTATATCAACTTTTTATTACTTTTCTACGATTAATTTTGTGATTGTTCTTTTTAATTTGTTATTGCTGGAGAATATTGAGTTATTGGAATTAATCTACAGATAGATTGTGTTAACTACATGTGCTTAATTCAATATGTGAAACAACTAAGTTTGATAATTATTCTATTAGCATTATTGAATTTAGGGAAATAATCAACTAATTGGCATAACCGTGTGTGTTTATATTTAATTAGTCTAATTGTTCTTGTTGATTTTAATGCTTCTATTAATTAATCTTTCGTGCTTGTCTAGATTAAATTAATGTTTAAGGTTAATTGGATCGTGTGTTAAAAATTTGCCAAATTTAGAAAGAAATAAGAATCAACTTTGAATTGGAATTCGAAATGGTTAACTCTTCAATTAGTGCTTGGAATAAAAAGTGAATTATTCTTGGTGTGAAGGATCAACTAGTAAAATTGTCATGGTGGATATGACTGGAACCAAGATTCTTCTCAAATTGAATTCCCTTAAGTTACTTTCTTGCCTTAGCTTTTAGATTAAAAACATTCAAAACTCCCTTTTGCCTTTGAGCACAAGAATAAACTTCATTCCTTGTGGGATGACTTGGACTCACCACTACTAAATAAATATTGAGAGTTTTTTTAATTTTGGGTGCCTGCGACAGCAAAGCCACTACTCCCTCGGAGGACAATGCTAAGGTCTTCACAATAGGAACTAACTTTGTCATACCCATTCTCCGGAGTAGGACTACAACTATAGGGAGATGGTAAGGTCTACTCAATGTGAAGCATATGTGTCATGCCTACTTCCTAGTGTAGGATTTATCCCTTTGGGGATGAAGTCATGGTCTTCTCGATGTGAAGCACCTAGGCCATATGTACTCCCAGGAGTAGGATTTATCCCAACGAAGATAATGCTATCGTCTTTGTAAAGTGAAGTACCTATGTGCTAGTCTAAGTTGGTGAAGCATTTGAAGTGACAGCCTAATCTACTCCTATTCCTTGGAGGGTCTCATAGTTGTATCTTTGGCACTATCACCTGGTGCAGCTCTATCAATTGGAGCATCGATTGTACTATGATGAGTAGGGATAGTCGAAGTGTTCTCACAGATTTAATCTTTATGGTCTAGGTAAGGATGACCTTTCTTCACAACCCGCAATGCATTAGTATGCCCTTCGTTGTAGTAGTAAAAGCTTTGATCAACCACTAGTTCATTGAACTCCTTACTAGCACAGTAGTCTTCTAAGTCTTTTTACAAGTGATCTTGGTAGTCTTGGGAACCAAGAAATTCAAGTACTGCCTGTTGTCTACTCTTCTTCTTCATGGCTATGAGCTCCTCCTTACGGGCATCCACTGTCTTCTTTTTCTTAGCCCTCAGCTAGGACAAGGGTAATTTGCAGTAAGAGAATCAACATGAGCGGTGACCTTTTTCAAGGATTCGATTGCTTGATTTTTTATCTTCATCATCTTGTCAATCTTCTTAGTTACTTCTTTGTATTTCCTATTTGCTCGGTACACTTTTTGTCTCTTCCTCATGCAACTTGGTTGCCTAGTTAAGATTGTTCTCAAATTTAGAAATACAGGCAAGATGTAGGTCCTCAACCTGCTGTAGGTAATAGCTAAAAGAGCCAATCTATGAAGAATCATGGTCTAGGATTACTTCCTAGACCGATGCCGCTAAAGCCTGAGATACTTGAGCACGTGTTTCTGTAGAAGGGGTGGACTAAGTAGGTTCCCAAAGAGGACACCTAGGAAGTACAGCAAGGGTTAGGTGTAACCTGATTTTCTTTCTTTCTGCAGGTACTGGTGGTGGGGAAGATCTCTTATTTTTCTTCCCTGCGTCACAAGGTTTGTCCATGAAGTTAAGGATATTGAAATCCACGTCCTTTCTTTGACTCAAGATATGCTGATCACTCATGGATAGCATCAGATCTGGTAGCCAATATACATAAGAAACAAAAACTAAATTATTCTCCAAAATAAGTAACGAACAAATGATGATACCAAAATAATACACTCAATGACAATATTACACGGGACTCCTGGCCGAGTCCAAAGGGATATTTCAGTAATTTTACTCTTACAGTCCAAATTGGCCTAAATGGGTCAATCAATAGATGGATTACATGCAGATTGATCCGACCCATCAGTTTTAGGTATAAATATCCAAATGGCATGTCAGATTAATAAAGTACTTTCCAAATTATTCAAACTCTAATTTCTTCTCTTAAATTTACACTCTTGTCGAAGTACTGACTTGAGCATCCGACCCTACCGTAGAGGACAAAACCCTACCTTTTTTATATTCAGGTGATTTGGATATGGGTACTACGCACTGTACTGAACTATTGTGATACTATACTTGACCTAACCTTACCTTAATTATTTGTATAAACATTTTGTGCCTTTTGTCAGAATATAATTGTTCTAAAAGTCATACTAAAACATGCACCTAGCATGCGTAATACTCGTAGGAGCAAAGCTGACAAGGGCAAAGAAATTTCAACTCGATATCACTTCAACCAATCTTGTAGAAAAATGGATCTGTAGGGGGACACCAAAGGGATTAGATAACTCTAGAAAACTAGAGTTATATGTACTTTAAACTTGAAGGTTTGGCTACTAGTTTTGAACATTTTAGTATTTTCGTGTATGTTTTTGTCTATTTTGCCTTAATGTGTTAGAATGTGGTAATATGTGTTTATTAAGTGTTTTAGTACTTATGTAGGTCGTAATTAATATATTTTATTTGGTTCTTCCATATAGAGTTGTGTCGTGTCTTTGAGTTAACTTTGTTGGGAATCAAGTTTTCGTTCGTCTTTGTTTGTCATTCATTTTTTGGGCTATTTTGTGAGAATTTTATTTATATATTTAGGAATTATTTTAAGTTTTTATAATAGATAATAATATTCTCCTATGTGTACGTAGGGTCGCATGAAAAAAAACGGCGCATCAATCGGACGTTGGATAAAGATTTTCGAAGCAAAACTACGAAGTGCTGCATTTCAGAAGTTTTAGTCCAGATCGCGATCTCAAATTCCAAATCACAATCTGGAGACGGCTGGAGCAACAATGACTTTGTTCAGGGCAGATTTTTGCTGCACTATTACCCACGACCCTAGCACTATTTATACCCCTTTTAAGTATCATTTGAGGCATAGAAGACCCATTAGAAAGCTAGTAGAAGTAGGCTAGATCATAAAGTAAATTTCTTCCTTTTTCCTCTCCATATGGGGAGGGTTTTCTTATATTAGAATAGATTAGGACTCACTTTCTTGTAGATTTCAAATCCAAGCTAAAGACTGAAGCTTTTTAGTTATAAGTGCTTTGTGTATGTTAAAACTCCTTTAGTCAAGCTCTAATTTCATGTTCCTTTAGTTAATTACTTTAATTTTTTTAATCTAATTGCTTCCTTTATTTATTTTCATAGAGCACCTAATTGTTAGATTAGTTTATGGGGTTTCTTTAAAAATGATTTTTTTAGTGATAATTTGTAGTTTAGATTGGTTAATTAGGATGGATTAGTTTATGGCCATTTCATGTAATTGTTTTCTTTACTTGCTTTCCGAGTTTAATTGGTAGATTAGTTAATAAGTTTTCCTTAATTGTGCTATCTTAATGTTAATTTGTAGTTTAGGCTAGTTAATTGCTTTCTAAAAGTGCTTTCTTCTTACATGCTTTCGTAGAATAGTTTATGGGCTTTTATTAATTATGATTTCTTAGTAGTAATTAGTAGTCTAGAGTAGTTAATTGCTTCTTTAAGTTATTTTCCCTTTCCATTGCTTTCTAAAATATGACTTCTTTTTACATGCTTCCATTTTACTTGCTTTCTTAAAAATGTTTTCTTAGTGTTAGTTTTTACTTTAATGCAATAGATAGTCTTAAAATTTCTTTCTTAGTTCTTTAGTTCTAGTTTTAGTTAAATCTCTTCTCTTAATCTACATATACAATCGCTTCAACTTGTAATCTAACCAAATAACCGGTAGTTATCGACCAATCCTTGTTGGTACAAGCCCTACTTCCCTTTGCAACTAGTTAACATCCGTATACTTGCGGGATGCCACCTAATTATTAGTAGGATTTAGGTGTTTTATAAATTTATAACTAGGTGTGTAAGGCATCAAGTTTTTGGTGCCGTTGCCGGCGATTGGTTTTCGGAAATATCGATATAATTTGGTGGGAAGACTAGATTGAAGCCTTTTGTTTTCTTGTATAGTTGTTTCTGATGTTTTCCAAACCTCATTTTGATGATGACATAAACACTTAACTCTGTAAAACAAGCTTTTGCAGGAACAGCTCTTTCGGACGCAGAACCGTCCGAACTAGGTCAAAAGCTCCTCGGACGCATTGCATCGTCCGAACAAATTGGCAGAAAGAATGGAAGTCTACTGCCTTTTCTTCGGACGCTCAGGACCGTCCGAAACCTCTGTTGGACGAAGGACCGGATGCATGTGACACGGACGTCCGAACGAAGCATCTCAATTAACTGAAAGAAGATCGGACGCTTCCTCGGACGCATTCAATCCTCCTCGGACGTCCGAAACCCCAACGGCTATTTTTTGTGCATTTATTACTTAGCCGTTAGGAAGTAGTTGAAAGCTCTATTTATTGCTCTTATAAATAGGTGCTTTAAGAACCTGTAAAAATCATCTAATACATTGAATACAAGCCTTAGAAAAGAGTAATTTGAGTGCAAATTGACTTTAGAGCTTTGTTGTATTAGTGTGAAGTTGTGAGTGCAATTCAACATTGAGTGGAGTGATAATCTTGTATAAAAGTGTGGTTGTAAGTGAGATTCTTGGCTCAACTAAAAGAGTGTTAGTGTGAGCAAGAACTTCCCAGCTTTGTAAAGATTATTGGCTCACCAAGTGTGTGAAGCATTCAAGAAATTTGATACTTCAAGCTTGCTAGCTTGGAAGTAGTTATTGTTCAATTTATTCTCTCTTTAATTTACTGTGATTTTATATTGATTTTGTTATATTTGAATTTACTTTGAAAATCTCAATATTTCTTAAAGTATTTTTAAGATACCTAATTCACCCCCCCTCTTAGGTTGCTTTGGGACCAACAGTTTCACCCATTTGAAAAACCAAAAAGATTTTCATTTTGTATTTGTGTTCTTATTTTCAAAAATCCAAAAAGATTTTTCTTTGTGATGGATGGTTTGGACTAACTAGTAGTCTAAACTTTCCTAATTTTCTTATTTGTGTTGTTTTAAATCGTTTTCCTGTTTTTATTTGTGTTGTTGATTGTTCAAGAACACGCAAGGACCTAATTGGAATGATTCACATCAAGGAGATTACCATTTTTATGGTAATGGAGGTATGCCCAATGAGCATGATTCTTGTTATGGTTACACTTCTTTCCCTTTAGATTATCAAGTGGGATGGTCTAGCCATCAATACGCTTATGAGAGCCACCAAAATTATCAAATGGGATGGTCTAGCCAACCATATCCTTATGAGATCTGAGTAAGAGCCTTCATATGATCAAATGGAGTAATATTTCCTTCACCAAACAACTCAAAAAAGTGAAGACGTAAGAAGGATGGACAAGTGGATGCAAATTCAAGAATTTCGAGAAGAAATAGTCCAACTTCTGGACGAAAGGGTTCAATTTTGAGAAATTATGATGTGTTGAGAAAAACTTGCTAAACTTCAAAAATAAATAGATAGACTTTGTGAAGAGCAAGCCACATCCAACAATCGATTACAAGACCAACTTGTTGAGATTCAAGGAATAGCAAATGGTGAAGAACAATGTATTCTAACACCTCTACCAAAGGATGAAGAACCGGTTCAAGAAGAACAAATTAAAAATGTCTTGCATGAAACTGGTTCTCAACAGCCTCATGAAGTTGAAGTTACAACAATCAAGACACTCAATGCTTATGTAATGGAATCACCAATTTTTCCCTTTGCATGAGTGTGCTTTTGTCCCAGTTACAATAAAAGAGGCTCTATTTGAGGAATATGTTCGTGGAGAAAGAGCCAGTTCTAAGAGGAGTGAAAGAAGAAGAATACATTTTAAAGAGGATTAGGGAGGCACAACCTACATATGCCGAAGTTCATTTCCTTGGAGATTTCGGAGGAACTCAACAATGGTGCAAATTAAACAAGGATTACAATATTCTTGGGAAGCTTCCTCGGTGTTGAAGGAGTAGTTCTTTAATTTTTCTTTATTATTCTTTCTTTACTTTACTTGCTATAGTTTAAATACCTCGTTGGTAATAAAGTCTTGTATCCTTGTGCTTAATTTAGTTGTATAGTGTTATTGGCAAATGATTTATTGGAATCTCTTGGTCAAAAATGGTTTTAATGAGAATGGTGATGACAATATTTGACTTGTTGTGATTTGTGAATGATGTACATGATTTATTGGTTGATCTTGGACTTGGTTTTATCTTTTGATTTTGGATATTCTAGTTGTTGATGCACTTCATGTTCTAAATAGTAAAGCTTATTTGGCGGAAATCATATGAATGCATGATTTGGATTAAGAGTAGTCTTTGTATTTGAATATCTTTTTGAAGCCGATTATGTGTGAAACTAAGTTTGGGAGAATGAGTTGGGCATTTAGATAACCTTTTCGTTGTGTTAAACCTTGTTACCCTTATATGTACTTTTCTTTTTTTTTAAATTGTTTGAACCCCGTGAAGCCCCGAGGACCCTTCCTTAGTATAATCATAATTGATTTTTGAAGAAAAATCAATTTTTAGGACTCATGTTTAATTGAAAATTGCATTTCTATATGATTTACTTGACAATTGCTCATTGCTAAGCCTTGATAATTGTTGTGCTCAATGTTGGTGAAATCCATAATTAAAGGGTAGAACTCTTGTTGTTATGTTCAATTTGAGGTTACTTGATTGCATTTATATTCACTTGGTTAATATGTTGTTCATCTTCTATTTTTGCTTTTTGATTGTCCAAGTATAATTCAAAAGCATTGCCTAGTCTTTTGTTTTTATGCTTTCCTATAGTAGTATTATTATGCGTTTGTTCTATTTTGGGCGAGGAATGTTGGCCCCAAAAGCAACCTAAGAGGAGGGTGAATTAGGTTGTTTAAAACACAAATATTTTTAATGTGCTTAACGGAAATGCAACAAATAAACACTTAAGCACAAATAAATGTAATAAATATTCAACAATTAAAGTATATAGAACGAATATAAAGATAGAGATAGAGAGTATCAAACCAAACTCCCAAGCTTCTCAAGCATGGAGTATTTCCCTTAGTAGTGCCTCTTCAAAGAAGGTGAGGCATTAACTTTCTTGTACACAAAATAGGCTCACCCTTGCACCAACTAAATCCCTCTAGTTGAGCCAAAGGGTTTTACAATACAACCTCACTTTTGTACACTGTTATCCCTCCACTCTTACATTTGAAGATCACTCACTAGTCTACTCTTGCTCACACTAATTCCCTCTAGTTGAGCCAAGAGAACTACACTACCCAAACCAATACAACCCACTCTATAATATTTAGCCTATTTCTTCCCAAATAGCTCTTACAAGTGTTTGTATTGAATACAGTAGTTCTACTCTCTATTTTTTACATTTACAGACTTGGGTATATTTATAGAAGTTCAAAAATTACTTCCAACAACTCTCTAACGGCTATTTTCTGTTTCCTGAGAAACTAGCCGTTTGGTCTTTCGGACGGCCGATGCTGTGAGTGTGCGTCCGAACGAACTAGCCGTTGGACCTTTCGGACGTCCAATGTAAAGCCTCCACATCCGATGACTTATGATCACTGCTTCAGACGGTTGTATGCGTCCTACAGCTTTGACAGAAACTTCTTCATTTTGAGCTCTTCTCTTCGGGCGGTCATCTGCATCCGTTCTTCAGGTCGTGTTTTGGATGCTCTCCTGCGTCTGAAACCTTTCTTTTCGGAGGCTCTCCTGCTTCCGTTCTCTGCTTCAGATTCTTCTTTATCGGACGTTCTCTTGCGTCCGAACTTCCTTCTTTAGGAAGCTCCTTTGCATCTGAACTATCCTGCTTTTCTGCACACTTGATTGCAAACCATTAGTATGATTTAGTCATCATCAAAACATGATTTTCATAACTAGGGTTCAACAATCTCTCCCTTTTTTATGATGACAAATCATTTGGACAATTCTAAAAACAATCATGAGATATGAAGCATAAGTCAAGAAATTTTGTCCATTATTTTCTCCCCCCTTTGTGCATCATCTAAACATAAGAAAAATAATGCAATTTAAGCTCCTTCTAAGTTTATTCTCCCCCTTGAAAGATGAATATAATTCACATGAGTACACGTAGAATAAGTGAAGTTATGCAAAACAATTCTTCCCTTCAAGAATATGTAGTCAATAAGATAGAGGGAATTCATGGAAAGAATTAGGGTCAAAAGAATTTTTGCGTCAATAAGATAGAGGGAATTCATGGAAAGAATTAGGGTCAAAAGAATTTTTGCTCATTCCTTACCAAAAAGCATCATCAAAACAATGAAGAATGTGTCATGTAATTTCTTGCAAAAATTTAATCCATTTTAAAAAAGAGAAGGCTCCCCTTTTCTTTTGTAAGTAGTGACTTATTATAGACAAAAATTGGGGATACATATTCCCTAGCATTCTAAACAAATTCAATCACATAGATGAGTAACATAGTTCAACTTAATAAATGAAAGCACATTCTTAACACAAAATTTTAGATGTTACCCATTTTAATGTCATCTTACCTCATGTGCTTTGAACACCCTCCATTGATAATCTGTCTTGAATTCCTTGGTCCTCTTCCAAGCATACCTACATGCAAAGTTAAGCAACAACTTTTGGTACCCAAACTTTCTTGGGTCCAATTGGGTTAGTAACATGCTTAATCACCCAAATAGAATTTATTCCCAATATTTCATTTCTTTTAACATAACAATTTTTATTGATATGGCCATGTTGATGACAATATTTACAAATAATATTCTTATTGCCATACAAAGAAGATTTAGATTTAACAAAGCACAAATCATTTTTTCTAAAGGTGATAAAGATTCTTGTTCAAAAACATATTTCTAGTTCTTTTCTTTTCAAAAATATTTTCTTTCTTCTTTTTCAAAATATCATCAAGATCATCTAATTTTTTCTTCAATGAAGTTTGTTATTCCATGATCTTGGTTTTTTCAACAAATCTTTTCTTCAAAGCATCATTTTCTTTTAAGAAAGAATTATTTTCATGCACAAGTTTTGAGCTGGCACTCAATAAAGCATTACCTTTAATTTTTAACTCTTTGTTCTTAGCATATGATTCTTTCAAACATTCATGCATTTTAAAAATAAATGATTCAACATCATCATCATCATTATCACATGAATCATCACAAGAATCACAACTAGAGGATACCTCACTATTGCCAAATGCCATAAAAGCCATTTGAGCCTCCTCATATTCTTCTTCAACCTTTCCATTTGAATTGCAATCATCCCAAGTGATTTGAAAGTTGTTGAAGTGAGGCTTCCTTGAGTCTTTTCTCCTTTTTGATGAAGCTTTAAATGAAATCCATGCTTCTTTTTCCCTTTGCTGCCTCATCATGTATTTTGTATTTCATCTTCAATGAAAAAGGTTAGAGAATTAATCAAACACTCGATAGTCTCTAGAATTTAAATTTTTAGACTCCTCTATGGCAATGGATTTAGGTTCCCATTCCTTAGGTAAAGCATTCAAAAGTTTTCTATTCTTTTCACCCAAGGAATATTCTTACCCAAACCTTCCAAATCCTTTACCATATCATTGAACCTACAATACATCTTGTCAATGTTCTCATGAGGTTCCATTTTGAAAGATTCATATTTAGCAACAAGAAGTGACTTCTTTTGTTCTCTTATATCTTCACTTCCTTCATGGATTTCTTTCAATTTGTCCCATATCTCCTTGGCCGATTTGCAATCTTTTTGTGAAACCCAGTATTTTACTAGCCTTGTTCTTTGATTTTTTTTAACTGGTTTAAAATATTTTTCATATTATTTTAGTCATAAAGTACTTCAACTTATTCGTTTTTCAATATTTCGGCAAATTTTTTCGGTTTACGCGATTTCGGTTCCGGCGGGTAAACGGGTCAAAAAAATTGGACTAAGTGTAATTAGTGCATTGTGGTGTGTGATTTTTGTATGATGGCTAAATTATTCAGAAAAAAAATGATAATTTAGTAGCAAAAATTAGTTTTTGGGTTAAATAGTCAACTTGGAGACTATTTGGTCAAATGGGGAACTATTTGGGTCAACTTTGAAATCTTTTTTAGTCGTCTTCTTGCTTTGTTTCTTCCTCATTTCTCCTAGCTGCTGGCCGAAACTCTCTTCCCCATTTTTCCCCAAAATTTTCTTGGATATCAAGTATAAATCACTTGGAAGGTAAGATTTTATGTATTTTAGCACTTTATGGCTTATGGGCTTTATGATCCAAGCTTTAATTTCAAGTTTTGTAGGATTCTTTATGGCTGAAAATAAAACCCTCTTTGCAGCCTTATATGTTATGATTTATGTATGTTATGGGTTGTTTTTAGTGTTTTGGAGGTTTCGGGAAGTGATTGGGGTTGATTTTTAACAACTTTCCACGGTTAGATTACATATTTTAAGATTATGAGTTGGGGTTTTGTCTTCCATATGTGGCCCTAGAGTGTTATGCTATGAATGCTTATGTCTATGCATATAATGATGTTTTAAGAGTGTTTTAAGGTTAGTTTGGATAGGAATTGAGACTTGAAACCAAGTGGAATTGATTTCACTTCATTTTGTAAGTAAGCGGAAGTTTGGTGCAGCTAGGATAATTTGGATAATTGGTTATGTTTGAAGGGTCTTTAATGATCTTTTGATGGTTTTAGGTGTTTTCCTTTGTTGTGGGATGCTATTGATATAGTCCCGGCTATTGCTCCGGTGAATCTTTCCGTTTATGCATTGGTTGGTTAGAATATGTTGTTTTGAGTTGGGTTGTAACCAAGGTCCCTTGAATACCTTGGAATTGGATTTTGTTGGCAGGGAGGATAACCTACTTATAGCCTAGGGATGTAGAAGTTAAAGAATGAATTTGCTAAGCTTACCATCTCCTAATCTAGCTGTAATACGAATTTGAGGGGTTAACTAAGTGTTTTGACTGGGGTTTTAGCTTGTCAAAGTTGGTCGGAATTTGTGAATAGGTCATTTTTGACCAAAGAGCTGTTGGTGTCGTTTTCTATCGTTTCGCGTCGTTTTCGCTTCCCTAGTCATTCTTTAACTTCTACATCTCTTCTAAGAGTCCTCTTATACCTGTTTTAGGTACCACGCCACCTACCGCCGGCGATCGCGTTCAGTGATCATTTGTGCAGTTTTTGCTTTGATAGGTGGGTAACATAGACCCTCTTCCACTTGTATTTTGTTTAACGACTTTCGTATAATATATGCTTCAGTGATCATTTGCTTGATCACTTACATTGTATAATCAGGTGTCAAGCACATCTAGATGTGTATAAGAGACAGATCTTTGGGATTTTATTAACTGATTCCGGATTGAAACTGTACTTGGATTTGTTCGCTATCTTTTAGCATACTATGTTTTGAAATGATTGGATCTTTTTGGCTATGTTTTGGACATGCTGACGTTTAAATGGCATGAGACATTTTAGAAACTACTTATGATTATGGTTTATTGACGTTTAAATGGCATGAGACATTTTAAAAACTGCTTCATGACTATGGTTTTCACAAATGTTATTATCTTTATGTTTTCTTTTTATCGAAATGCTTGGCCCCATTTGAAGAGCTTTTATGATATCCACTGAGCTAGTTATGCTCACCCCACGTGATTTATGCCATTTTTCAGATAAACCATAATCAAAGTTACTCACATCTACGTTATGCAGAGACAACAAACTTAACCTCTCTTATACCACATCAAATATGGTAGGAATCTGCGGATAATTTTCCAAGCTTCTCTTTTGTTTGGATCTAGGTAGTGTATTAGATAGGTTTTGTATTGATGAACTTTGTTTTTGTTGTAGCATCTTTTGTACTAAGAAGAAATTTTGTAATTCGTATTTTTTGTGTAAAATGAAATATTCGGTTTTATAGTTAAAAAATGGTTTGATGGTTCTATTACATAGCGGTTAAGTTTGTTGCTCTGTTCGTTTGTGCCTTGCGCTTTGGGCCGGTGTACCATTAGCGTGGCGTGTTACGGTCCCGTTTTTGGGGCGTGACACTTTTACTTTAGAAAACTCATCTGCATCCAAGGCATTATACAAAATATTAATGATTTTAGCATTTAAACCTTGATTAATTTATTTTATCTTGTGCATTTAATTCAAATATAGTCTTAGGCCTTTATCTATGAGTATTTTCATCAAGAATATTGGCCTCAAAAGGACCTTCATAAATAATATACCACAAATCAATGTCAATATATTGAACAAAAATTTTCATTCTATCCCTCCAATAAAAAAAATTAATCCCATTAAATATGGAAAGTCTAGAAATAGAATGCCTCTCTAAAAACAAAGCATTATTGATTGCGATAACCTTTACTCTAATGCTATTTAAGAAAAATAAAGAGATCAATGCTCTGATACCAATTTTTGGCTCAAAAAGCAACCTAAGAGGGGGGTGAATTAGGTTATCTCAAAAACAAACCTTTTTAACGTGTTTAATGGAAATGCAACAAATAAACACTTAAGCACAAATAAATATAATAAATACTCAACAACTAAAGCTTAAAGAACAAATATAAAGATAGAGATAGAGAGTATCAAATGAAACTCCCAAGCTTCTCAAGCTTGGACCTATTTCCACTAGTAGTGCCTCTTCATAGAAGGTGAGGCAATAACTTTCTTTTACACAAAGTAGGCTCACCCTTGCACCAACTAAATCCCTCTTGTTGAGCCAAAGGGTTTTACAATACAAGCTCACTTTCGTACACTGTTATCCCTCCACTCTTACACTTGAAGATCACTCACTAGTCTACTCTTGCTCACATTAATTCCTTCTAGTTGAGCCAAGAGAACTACACTACCCAAACCAATACAACCCACTCTATTTTAGCCTATTTCTTCCCAAATAGCTCTTACAAGTGTTTGTATTGAATGCAATAGTTCTACTGTCTATTTTTTACATTTACAGACTTGTGGTATTTATAGAAGCTTAAAAATTACTTCCAACAGATCTCTAACTGCTATTTTCTGTTTCCTGAGAAACTAGTCGTTTAGTCTTTTGGACGGCCGATGCTGTGAGTGTGCGTCCCAACGAACTAGCCGTTAGACCTTTCGGACGTCCGATGCAAATCCTCTGCGTTCTCGATGACTTTATGAACAGTGCTTCGGACGGTTATATGTGTCCTAAGCTTTGACAAAAACTTCTTCAGTTTGAGCTCTTCTCTTTGGACGGTCATCTGCGTCCGTTCTTCAGGTCGTGTTTTGGACGCTCTCCTGCATCCGTTCTCTGCTTCAGATTCTTCTTTGTCAGACGTTCTCTTGCATCTGAACTTTCTTCTTCAGACGCTCCCTTGCGTCCGAACTATCCTGCTTTTCTGCACACTTGATTGCGAACCATTAGTATGATTTGGTCATCATCAAAACATGATTATCATAACTGGGGTTCACCAAGGGATAGGATGAGTTGTACTCATCACTTGAATAAAATGACAAGTTTGGTAGTGTTATTTACTTGTGTTGGAATGGTTTCTTTTTGTGAATGTAAATATTTGTATTGTAAATTTTGGATGAAAAATTGATTGACTGCGGTACTCAATGATGACAAATGACTTGCAATATCATATGATTGAGTTATTTAAACAGGCATTCCGCGAATTGAAATGTGTCTGGCGTTTGGCCTATCTTGTTCTTTTGCGACCAAGAATTTCAAAAGCCATGTATTACTATGTTCAAAAAGGGAGGCATTCACATTTTTATAGTAGTTCATTTGAAACATTATTTTTTACAAAATCAATAGTATTACTTTGCTAGTCAATTCATCTTTTGGAAAAAAAATTTGGTTTAAATGGAATAGAAGTAATTTAGGTCATTTATATGTTTGCATAGGGAGTTTTCTTCTAACCTGTGAGTGATTGGTTTGAATATAAGCTTGGGTACGTTTTACTCCTCTTCCTTGGTTTATGGCAACGTAAAAAAAAAAAATCTTTGCTTTTAGGTATAAGGCGAGTACGGGATTCCCACATGTACCCATGTTTTTTCTCCGAATTAAGTAATTGGGAATTACGCTTTAGTATTCCAACAAGTTAAGGAGGAAATGTTTGTAATACACTTTATTGATATTATATTAGTCACTCCTTGACAGAGAAATATTCCCAATTGTGTGACATGTGCATATCAAGTAAATAGACTCCTAATAATCTTCTATTTCCATGTAGCCTTGTCCAGATGGTTGAAAAATGCTGTAATCCTTTTGATTTGAGAAAAACTATGTTTTAGATTAATGGAACTTGTTTTTCAATACCTTTTTTATGTTGGTTAATACTTGGTTATTTGAAACCTTTTGTTGGCATTTGAACTTCTTTCCTTTAGAAAAATTGAAAAACTTGGAATGACTGGTTAAAATAGTTTAATTGTCATATGGTATTTGAGGTCCCTTGAGGGCTCTCCTAACTATTCAAAGTACATCCATTATTCACCTTTTGTGTTGTCATCTTGGTGGTGTCTAATGTGTTGTTTCTTGTGCCGTGTATCGTATGTTTTGCGTTGTTCGTTTTTTGTTGTTCTTTTTCCTTGTCTTTTATTTTTCTCGGGATGAGCAAAAGGTTAAGTTTGGAGGTGTGATAACTCTAGAAAACTAGAGTTATATGTACTCTAAACTTGAAGGTTTGGCTAATAGTTTCGAGCATGTTTTAGTGTTTCCGTGTGTATTTTTGTCTATTTTCCATTCATGTGTTAGAATGTGGTAATATGTGTTTATTAAGTGTTTTAGCACTTATTTAGGTCTTAATTAGCATATTTTATTGGTTCTTCAATATAGAGTTGTGTCGTGTCTTTCACTTAATTTCGTTGGGAGTTAAGTTTTCGTTTGCCTTTGTTTGTCATTCATTTTTTGGGCTATTTTGTGAGAATTTTATTTATATATTTATGTATATTTTTAAGTGCTTATTATAGATAATAATATTCTCCTATGTGTTAGGGTCGCATGAAAAAAAATTTAAGCATCAATCGGACGTCGATGAAGATTTTCGAAGCAAAACTACGAAGTGCTGCATTTCAGAAGTTTCAGTCCAGATCGCGATCTCAAATTCCAAATCACAATCTAGAGACGGCTGGAGCAAGAATGACTTTGTTCGGGGCTGATTTTTGCTGCACTATTACCCACGACCCTAGCACTATTTATACCCCTTTCAAGCATCATTTGAGGCATAGAAGACCGATTAGAAAGCTAGTAGAAGTAGGCTAGATTAGAGAGTAATTTTCTTCCTTTTTCTTCCCCATATGGGGTGGGTTTTCTTAGATTAGAATAGATTAGGACTTCACTTTCTTGTAGATTTAAAATCCAAGCTAAAGACTGAAACTTTTTAGGTATAAGTGCTTTGTTTATGTTAAAACTCCTTTAATCAAGCTCTAATTTCATGTTCCTTTGGTTAATTACTTTAATTTATTTAATCTAATTGCTTCCTTTATTTGTTTTCTCAGAATAATTATTAGATTAGTTTATGGGGTTTCTTTAAAAATGATTTTTTTTAGTGATAATTTGTAGTTTAGATTGGTTAATTAGGATGGATTTGTTTATGGGCTTTTAATGTAATTGCCTTCTTTACTTGCTTTCCTAGTTTAATTGGTAGATTAGTTAATGAGTTTTCCTTAATTGTGCTTTCTTAATGTTAATTTGTAGTTTAGGCTAGTTAATTGCTCTTTCTAAAAGTGCTTTCTTTTTACATGCTTTCGTAGAATAGTTTATGGGCTTTTATTAATTATGATTTCTTAGTAGTAATTAGTAGTCTAGATTAGTTAATTGCTTCTTTAAGTTATTTTTTCCTTTTAGTTGCTTTCAAAAATATGAATTCTTTTTACATGCTTCCATTTTACTTGCTTTCTTAAAAATGTTTTCTTAGTGTTAGTTTTTACTTTAATGCAATAGATAGTCTTTAAATTGCTTCCTTAGTTCTTTAGTTCTAGTTTTAGTTAAATCTCTTCTCTTAATTAATTGCTTCAACCTGTAATCTAACCAAATTACCGGTAATTATCAACCAATCCTTGTTAGTACGATCCCTACTTCCCTTTGCAACTAGTTGATAACTGTATACTTACAGGATGCCACCTAGTTACTGGTAGGGTGTATGTGTTTTATAAATTTATAACTAGGTATGTAAGGCATTAGGATTCCAATCCCCGGGTTGTGGACAAGGATGAAGAGCATCCATATGCTGAGGTAGTAGCCAGAGCATCATCTCTCCCAGGATGAAGAGCCCCTACACAATTTAGGTGGCAATCCCCAAATTGTCCACCCCTATCCTCGTGACAACGAGGAGGAGATGACACACAAGGGAGGAAAAGGTAAAATGAGCAAAGAACACATGAGCTCACCTTAACCGGGTCTGCTTAATGAGAGTATGCAGGTTAGTCAGCCTAACACAAATCACGAAGAAAGGCCTCGTCAATGTAGAATAGTACCAGGGAAAGGAGCCCAAGTGAAGCTGCATCTATTGCTCATGAGAGAAGAAGATACCATGAGAGTATGCAGGTTAGTCAGCCTAACACGAATCACGAAGAGGAGCCTCGTCAATGTAGAATAGTACTAGGGAAAGGAGCCCAAGTGAAGCTGCATCTATTGCACATGAGAGAAGAAGATACCATGAGAAGGATTGAATCGTCCTGCTAGTCCTAAATAGGGGGAGATCTGAGGAAAAGGTTGGAAGAGTTGCAGACTCTAAAAAGGGTGGACAAAATGGACGATAGGGGAAAAATGAGTGCTAGATACAAGTATTCAATTGCCTTCAATGATGATATCGTGTAGGAATCTCTTCCTAAAAGGTGACAAACTCCCCACTTTGACTCTTATGATGAAAGTACTGATCTCTGAGAATACCTAGATGCCTACCACTCAAAAGTATGCATATAAGGAGCGCTGATGCTATCCTCTACCAGGGTTTCCCGGAACTCTCAAGAATGTTGTCTTACACTAGTTTAGAGGATACAAGAAAGGGGACATCAAGAATTTTGATTACCAAGTACACTTGATTCAGAGTGAGTCAGGAAAATGAAAGAAGATCCCGAAGACAAGAACACACCTGCTTACACTTAAGCAAAAACTAGATGAATCACTTATGGATTATATGGATAGATCTAAAAAGAAGACTATTGGAGTTTAAGCATCACAGAAGACATGCAGATCATGGCCTTCCAGATTAGCGTGAAGCCCAAAAAAAATTTCTTCGACCTTAGAAAACTTCAAACGTCCAACAACTCCTAGTGACCTTTTCCACAAGGCTGAGAAGTTGCGTAAATAGATGAAGATGCAAAGAAAAAGAGAGAGATTGAGCATGTGGAGCAGATAGCAAGAAGAGGAAGGCTAATAGCATGACCAATGCAGCAGAGCCTTCAAATAAGAATAATGTGAGGGACAGACTATTCGTAGCTATGCTCCACAAGAGGAAACTCGACACTTCTAAGTCCTAGATTCCACTCAACCCCATACCTTCACAAGTGCTGACAGTGATTGAGAATGAGCCATACGTGAAGTGGCTAGGGACAATGAGGAATGACCTATGGCTTCGCAACAAAAATAGGTGGTGCTAATTCCACAAAGACTACGGTCATGATACTAATGATTGCATTTTATTAAATAATATAATAGAAGACTTGATCCAAAGAGGATATTTTGGGAAATTCATCTAAGGAATGGATAGAGGAAGGACACTTCAGGGACAAGCTAGGAGGCCAGACAGAAGAGACCTTGTTTGCATTTTAAATAGGCTGTCTCGAGGAGATGGAGCAGTTTGGGTAGAGAATCTAAGAAAAATAATTATACACACCATTTCTGGCAGAGCATCAAGTGGTGACTCCGCGTCATCTTGCAAGGCTTATGCTCGCCAAGTGAACTTAGTCCAGTCAGACTTGAAGTGACTTAAGCTATGTCAAGACATGATTTTTACAGCAGAAGAGGCACAACAAATAATTCATCCTCATACTGATCTGTTGGTGGTAACTTAACCTATGGCAAATTATGACGCGAGGAGGACACTTATTGACAATGACAGTTCTGCTGATTTTTAAAATTTGAAATCAAGATTTTACAAGATGAAATGAATTCAAATTAAATACTAAACTAATAATCTAATCAAATCAATATAACTAACTAAGATAAGATTCTATTGATAAGACTCTTCCTCAAGTTGGAGCATTTAAGTCAGATACGCCCAACTTGGATTTCAATAAATGGAATTGATCGCGCCAAAGAGATTTCGCAAATATGTCAAAATTTTGATTAGTGGATGATTCTTTATCTGGTTAATCAAACCACACTGTAACTTTTCTCGAACAATATGACAATCGATCTCTATATATTTGGTGTGTTCGTGAAAAACAGGATTTGCTGCAATATGTAATGATGTTTGGTTGTCACAATAAAGCGGGACAAGTGTAGTAAAGAACAACCTAGATCACAAAGAAAAGAAGAGAGACAAACAAGTTCATAAGTAGTAGTGGCCATTACACCATATTTAGATTTAGCAGAAGATCGAGAAACAGTAGACTATTTCTTTGTTTTCTATGAAACTGGACTTGACCCAAGAAAAATGGAATACCCTGTAGTTAAACACCGAGTCATGGGACAACTAACCCAATCGGAATCACAATAAGCATGAGGAACCAGAGATGACTAACTGGAGAAAAATATTACTTGACTAGGAGAACTTTTCAAGTAATGCAGCAATCTATAAGCTGCAACAAGATGGTGTTGGCATGGTTGATGCATAAACTGATCTAATCGACTAAGAATATTGACAGCATGAGCAATGTCAAGACATGTAATAGTTAAGTAAATCAATCTACCAACAAGACGTCGATAGAGAGAAGGATTAGAAATTATATCACTGGTAAAAGTAAAGAGCTTCAAATTTTGTTCCATTGGAAAGTCAGTTGGACGAGCACCATTAAGCCAACATTATCAAGAATATCCAAAACATATTTACGTTGACAAATATGCTAACCAAGCTTTGATTGACTAACTTCAGTACCAATAAAATACATCAAATGACCAAGATCTTTAATATGAAACTAATTATGAAGAAATTATTTCACATACTGGATCAATTAGAATGAGAGCCTGCGACAATAATATCATCTACGTAAACAAGAACAAAAACAGAACCTTCATTAAGGTTAAGAACAAGCAAAGAATGATCTGCTTATGATTGTGAGAAACCAAAGTTTATAAGAGTTGTAGAAAATTAATAGAAACAACTCCAAGATGGTTGTTTGAATCCATATAAAGATTTATGCAAATGACAAACAAGGTTCTTCCCCTTTCGGCTTTACCCTAGAGGAAGAGACATGTAAACCTCTTCATTAAGATCTCCATGTAGAAAGGCATTATTTACATCAAGTTGCTATAACAGCCAATGACATGCAAAAATAATGGGAGGAAGACCATGAACAATAAAAAGTCTAGCAACTGGAGCGAAAGTGCCATGGTAATCAATAAAACTTGGGTATAGCCTTTAGCAACCAAACAAACTTTATAACGTTTGATAGAGTCAATTGAATGTCATTTGATCTTATAAATCCATCTATAGCCAACAGGTTTCTTGTCAGGAGGTAATGGAACAAAAGTCCATGTATTATTCTTGGATAATGCAACAATCTCATCCTTCATAGCATCTGCCATTGCTGAAATTTCATTGCTTCGGCAAAACTACAAGATTCACGTGTTATGGACAAAGAACTTAGAAAAGCAACAAGTATAAGAAATAAAATTAGAAAATGGAAATAGCGTACCCGTAGACCACCGATCAAAGATGGTAATTGCGAATGAATAAAGAAACATTGGTAATCTTTAAGATAGACTGGTGGTTTATGTATATGAGAAGAATGTCTAGGCACAAGACTTGAATTTGGATTACGCTGGGATATTTTTGTGCATTTTGATCAAATCTAGGATTAGTAGTCACTGAATTTTCTAGATTCTCAATTGTTTCATCAAACATGGAGAATGTGAAGAAACAATGCTGTCGTTGTCAACTTCATTTTCTTGTACTGATACAGGCAACGGCAAAACCGGGATAGAATATTCTCTAGGTGAAGAAAGCATAGAATATGGAAAAACATGTTCATCAGAAATGACATCACGAGTGACATAATTTCTTCTACATTTTCTACCGTAAGGATATCGTATAAAAATACCAGGAGAAATATGTTAATCAAACTTATGAGACGTGTATATTACAAACAAAGCATAAACAACCAAATACTCGAAGGTGAGAAAATTTAGGTTGCTTATGAATTAGAGAATTTCATAGGTACTTTTGCCTTTTAAAATTTTGGTAACAAGACAATTAATGCGATATGCAACAATTAAAATGCACTCTCCCCAAAATTCTATAGGCAAATTTCCTTGAATGCGTAAAGTAGATGCAATGTTAAGCAAATGTCTATGTTTTCTTTCAATAACACCATTTTGTTGGGTGTATCAACACAAATGGATTGATGAATAATTCCCTTAGAATTTATAAAATCAGATAATTCTCTTTTAAAAAATTCTTTTCTATTGTCTGACCAAGGGGATGCAAACATAGTGGCTGGCCCCAAAATACCTTATGTGCTATCTTAAAGGCAAAAAACTTCTATTTTGAGATCGTGACCCATCGCGGAGAGTTGTTGTTTTCTTGTAGTTTTTGTTGTTTCTAGTATTAGGAAGAAAGGTTTGGGAAACACGCATTAAATTTCGGGTAGTCAATCCATAATCCAAAAAGTGTTTGTGATTGTTCCATTAATTTTGAATCATTAAATTAAATAGACAACGAGACCCAAGGTAAAAAAATTCACTCTCATTAGCCATTAAATAAACCCATGTACCATGGGAAAAATCATCAACAATAGTTAAAAAGTACCATGCATCAAATAAAGTATTTGCTCGATATGGACCCTAAACATCAAAGTAAAGTAAATCAAAACAATGATTAGAGGAAATATTACTATTATTAAAGATAACTGAGATTGTTTTGCAAGTGGGAAAATAATGCAAGTACAATTATTGGAAACAAATATAGCGCTATCTAGGTTCTTCAACATAAGAGACAAAGATATAGCTGGATGACCTAATTGCCAATTCCATAAACCAAAATGAGTTCCATGGATGGTAGGGGAAGCAAAATAAGGAATCAATAGTTCTAAGTGGTAAAGACCACTGTATCTTTTACCCTTCCTAATCACCATCTTCTGGCGTTGATCTTAAAATATACAATAATTAGAAGAGAAAAGGTCAACACTATTGAACTCTTTGGTAAATTTATAAGACGAAAGTAAATTAAATTTAAAAGAAGGTACATGCAAAACATTTGATCATATGAAACAAAAAAAATAGAAATATGATCAGTTGCATTTGAATCTATTATCCAAATGCAAGAAGAGGAAGATGCACCAAAACAAATACGTTTACCTACAAAGTTTGCCAAAGATAAGTTTTACCAAAAGAAAGCAAGTCACGAAGTTATTGTACTTGTTCAAAAGTAAATTGCAAAGCAAAAGGGGGAATGGTAACTTGTAAGTCACTAGTAGCAGCTATATGAGCTTGCGGTTGACAATAATTTCCTCTTCGCCCCTCTACGATTGGATCATCCACGGCCACACAGTGACCACTAAGAGGATAACCGTACTTCTTAAACATCGAGATTCGGTATGCCCATCCATATTACAATAAGAGCAATGAGTATGGGATTGAGTGACTAATGAATCATCATTTATATTAGCACTATGTTGTGAAAGCATTGCTACTAGATCTAATTCCAGAGATCAAGAATCATGTAATGATCGTTTTCGCTCTTCTTGAAGCAAAATATAGTAGACACGAGCCACAGGTGGCAAGGGATCTATAAGCAAAATCTCACTACGAACTTGAAAAAGAGTCATTAAGACCTTAAAGAAAATCCATAACATGATCAATCTCATGAAACTCTGCCAATTGGTGAATAGCACCACATGAACAATTTGGCAAAGGTCGTTAGGATAAAAGTTCATCCCAAAATCCTTTAAGAACAGTATAATAAGCTGATATGAATTAGTCCCTTGGGATTGATTTGATATTTCTCTATGGATCTCAAAGATTTTTGGAGCATTCTTTTGTGAAAATTTGTCGCACAAGTCGATCCATACATCACGAGCACTATTAATCCAAAGGACACTAGCAGCAATGATAGGAATGGTTGAATGGACCATCCATGACCGTGCCATATTATTGCAACAATTCCAATGATAGAATTAGAAGAATTGCTCTAGCTTGGAAAGTGATCCATCAACAAATTCCAATTATGCTTATTCTATTTTTTGCTCAAAGTGCCATGGTTATGGCATGACTCTAAGTTGGATAGTTGTCACCATTAAGAAGTTGAGAAATAAGGACAATATTAGGTTGATCGGATGAATGAAAAAAAAAATGGAGAAGATATATTCACTTTTGTTTGGGCACCTGGTTGAGCAAAAGTAGAAGATGAAGTTGAATCATTAACCATAGTTGCTCTGATACCATGTCAAAAAAATAATAATGCATAAAGGCTTTTCAACTTTTCATTGCTGCATAAAAGGTATTTATACAAGTATATGGATAGAACTATACTAGTGATTGTTACAATTTGAAATCAAGTATTTGCAAGATGAAATGAATTCAAATTAAGTACTAAACTAATCATCTAATCTAATCAATTGAACTAACATACATAAGCTTCTATTGATAAGAACTTTCATTCACATGGAATGCTTTTCATAGTAATTAACCAAATAACATATATGAGTATCATTAACTTTGATTCACATTCCTTCTCCTCGTACATCTCACTATAAACCAAATACCTCCATAGTTTACTAATCTAAATTAACAACCAAGAACCAATTTATTCGATTTCATGTTTTTTTTTTTTTTTTTGGAAATGCGATACATGGGAAAAACCAATGTAGACAATTTTAATTTTTTTTGGGGAAATGCAATACATGGAATACTTGTACTATGGGCCACTTGAGTTACAAATTCGTACTTGTTAAAGGAATTTTTTTTAAATGTTAAAGCAACATTGCGAATGTTTATTTGTTTTACAAGCAGACAAAAATATCAGGGAATCACTTGGATCTACTCAATACTCCAAGTTTTCACTCCATTATTTATTGCTAAAAATATTTTTTTTTACTGCTAAAAATATTATTTTACAAATTTGTTCGTCTTGTTTATCCCTAAGTAAGCCTTATATGTATTTATGGATGAATCTTTGATACATTGTCGGTGTGAAAAAATTTTCTACACCATCGGGTGTGGATGCATGCTACATTTGCATTGTTTAAATTTCAAATATTAGACATATGGCACGTATCCACATTTTGATTATGCAGACACTGAAAGTATATAAAAGATTAACCCTATATATTTTAGTACATGGTTAAGACAGTTGCTATAATTTAATTCAATCAAGAAATTATATCTCACAAAACATAACTTTAACCAGGACCAAAAATTGCGGTTAACTTTACGAATTCAATCATCAATCCATGATGTTGTGTAATGGCAATCACCTTTCTCGTATGAATCGTGTGGCTACTAAAGTCACACATAATTTTCATGTTTCAAATCATATGAGACTGTGATAGTTTCCCTAGGAGGAATAAGTTTAGGAATTTTTATGGAGTAGAGACATGGGAAGAAGAGGAAAAATTCAATGTAAATTTTCTTCTCTGACCAACAGGTCTTTCTATATGAGTTAGCTTGACAAAGTCCTAGTTACATATAACTGGGAAATCCTATTCAAACTCTACTTGTGAGACCTAGTGCTAATCCATTTGGTCCAGTATAATTATCACATAGAATAATTATTATACTCAATAATTATCACATACAATTAGTTGGTTGTTATTAAAACATATCTAATATATTAATTAATCAAATTAATTATCCATGTTGTAAGTCATGTGAACATAAATCATGTATATATACAATATCTCCCACTCGTACACATTGGTTGCAACATGTTTTATCTGTAATCCCAAGAATCTTTCCTAACTATCATGCAAGAAGTGCAAAGTGCGACCAATCAAAAAAATGTACCAACTAGAGATATTATATTAAGTTTCCATCTGAATAACATAACTCTACTCAATTATCTCAAAATTCTCCAATTTATCTTAATTATACAAAATTTTGCATTCTCGATTCCTCTAGTAATATAGCCATGCAAAATTCTCTTTACATCTCTTTATATTCATGGTTATATACTATAACTAATGTTTCTATAATCGCCTGGACAATGAGTCACAAAGTTTGTACGTAAGTTCAGATAATTTTTCCTTGAATACTCATATTGATAGATCAAATTGATTGCTTTCCTAGGCATGTTTTGCTAGATCTATTATTCTTGATCTTTGGATGACATGCTAAAATAGCAACACCAACCTTTAATTTCTCAAATATAGATTCAACTCCAAAAGGAATAATATGTTGGACAATAAGTTTATTGGACTCATACAATGATAAAGTAGGGATCCATTCAATCATTCCCTTTATCAGTCGACTTATAGAACATATAGTATGAAAAGTATACTATGATGGAGCTCTTACTCAGGTTGTCATGCTTTAATTTATACCATACAAACTTGGACCAGCTATCTGTCAAGGCAAATGTATTGAATCCCAAGATTCAAATCCGATAACAGGCTATATGAAGTGTGAAAACCTTCATATTCAACGTGTTGAACCCCAGTTGTGATACTCATGTTTTGATGACGACCAAATCATACTAATGGTTTGCAATCAAGTGTGTAGAGAAGTATTAGGATGTTCGGACACTACAAATTGTCCGAAGAAGGAAAAATAGACCAAAAGATGAACGGACGATGAAGAAGTTTATGTCCTGAAGGATCGAACGCAGAACAACGTCCGACAGATTGAACCCAAGATGAACGAATGATGAAGACTGTCCGAGACAAGGAACATGAAGCCAAAGTCAGACGCTGAAGACCATCCGACAAACAGATCTTCAGATGAAGCATAACGACCGAACAGCTAAGTGGAATTATCCAGAGTATCGGACGCAAGACCGAACACAAAGGCTATACATCGGACTTCCCGAAAGGTCCAACGGCTAGTTCGTTCGGACGCACACTCACAGCATTGGCCGTCCGAAAGACCAAATGGCTAGTTTTTCATGAAACAAAAAATAGCCGTTAGAGATCTGTTGGAAGCAATTTTTGGGCTTCTATAAACACCCTCTTGTCTGTAATTGTAAAATATAGAGAGTAGAACTATTGCATTTAATACAAACACTTGTAAGAGCTATTTGGGAAGAAATAGGCTAAAATATTGTGGGTTGTATTGGTTTGAGGCACTAGTGTAGTTCTCTTGGCTCAACTAGAGAGAATTAGTATGAGCAAGAGTAGACTAGTGAGTGATCTTCAAGTGTAAGAGTGGAGGGATAAAAAGTGTACAAAAGTGAGGTTGTATTCCAAAACCCTTTGGCTCAACTAGAGAGACTTAGTTGGTGCAAAGGTGAGCCTATTTTGTATACAAGAAGGTTATTGTCTCACCTTCTTTGAAGATGCACTACTAGTGGATATACTCCAAGCTTGAGAAGTTTGGGAGTTTGGTTTGATACTCTCTATCTCAATCATCTTATATTTGTTCTTTGAGCTTCAATTATTGAATATCTTTTGTATTCATTTGTGCTTAAGTATTTATTTGTCAAATAAAGTTTGCTTTTCTCATTAAGTACATTAAAAGGTTTGTTTTTTGGAACAACCTAATTCAATCCCCCCTCTTAGGTTGCTTTTTGGGCCAACAATTGGTATCAAAGGTTGGTCTCATATATTGAGCTTAACTGCTTTTGAGTAAAGATATCGCATTATGGCAACCAATAATGCTTTGTTTTTAGAGGGGCATTCTGTTACTAGACCTCCCATGTTTAATGGCATTAATTTTATTTTTTGGAGAGATGGAATGAAAATTTTTGTTCAATCTATTGATATTGATTTATGGTATATTATTTGTCAAGGTCCTTTAGAAGCTAACATCATTGATGTAAAAACTCATAGATCAAGACCTAACACTAGATATGAGTTAAATGCACAAGATAAAGTAAGTTTATCTTTAAATGCTAAAGCCAATAATATTTTGTATAATGCTTTGGATGCAGATGAGTTTTCTAAAGTAAAAGGTTGCAAATCAGCCAAGGAGATATGGGAAAAATTGAAAGATCTCCATGATGGAAATGAAGATATTAGAGAGCAAAAGAAGCCACTTCTTGTGGCTAAATATGAATCCTTCAAAATGGAAGCTCATGAGAACATTGACAAGATGTGTTCTAGGTTCAATGATATTGCAAAGGATTTGAAAGGTTTGGGTTCTTTAAAGAATATTCCATGGGTGACAAGAATAGAAAAATTTTGAATGCTTTACCTAAGGAATGGGAACCTAAATCCATTGCCATAGAGGAGTCTAAAAATTTAAATTCTATGCCTATCGAGTCTTTCATTAATTCTTTAACCTCTTTTGAATTGAAGATGAAATACAAGGTACAAGATGATGAGGAGGCAAAGGGAAAAAGAAGCACAGCATTTAAAGCTTCATCAAAAATGAGAAAAGACTCAAGGAAGCCTCACTTCAACAACTTCCAAATCACTTGGGATGATTGCAATTCGGATGGAGAAGTTGAAGAAGAATATGAGGAGGCTCAAATGGCTTTTATGGAACTTGGCAATAATGAGGTATCCTCTAGTTGTGGTTCTTGTGATGATTCATGTGATAATGATGATAATGATGTTGAATCATTTATTTTTAAAATGCATGAATGTTTGAAAGAATCATATGCTAAGAACAAAGAGTTAAAAATCAAAGTTAATGCATTGTTGAGACTTGAGTGGCCAACTCCAAACTTGTGCATGAAAATAATTCTTCGACAAAAGAAAATGAGGTTTTGAAGAAAAAATTTGTTGGAAAAACCAAGATCATGGAAGAACAAGCTTCATTGAAGAAGATATTAGATGATCTTGATGATATTTTGAAAAAGAGGAAAGAAAATGTTTTTGAAACGAAAAGAACTAGAAATATGTTTTTGAACAAGATTTTATCACCTTTAAAAAAATGATTTGTGCTTTGTTAAATCTAAATCTTCTTTGTATGGCAATAAGAATATTATTTGTAAATATTGTCATCAACATGGCCATATAAAGAAAAATTGTTATGTTAAAAGAAATGAAATATTGGGAATAAATTCTATTTGGGTGATTAAGCATGTTACTAACCCAATTGAACCCAAGAAAGTTTGGGTACCAAAAGTTGTTGCTTAATTTTGCATGTAGGTAAGCTTGGAAGAGCACCAAGGAATTCTAGATAGATTATCAAAGGAGGGTGTTCAAAGCAGCCCTCACATGAGCTAAGATGACATACAAATGGGTAACATCTAAAATTTTGTGCTAAGAATGTGCTTTCATTTATTAAGTTGAACTATGTTCTCTTGAATGTTACTCATCTATGTGATTGAATTTATTTAGAATGTTAGGGAATATGTATCCCAAATTTTTGTCTATAATAAGTCACTACTTGCAAAAGAAAGGGAGAGCAATCTCTTTTTGAAATGGATTATTTTGCAAGAAATTGCATCACACATGCTTCATTGTTTTGATGATGCTTTTCGGTAAGGAATGAGCGAAAATTATTTTGATCCTAATTCTTTGCATGAATTCCCTCATATCTTATTGAATACATATTCTTGAAGGGAAGAATTTTTTTGCATAACTTGACTTATTCTCCGTGTACTCATGTGAATTATATTCATCTTTCAAGGGGGGAGAATAAAATTAGGGGGATCTTAAATTGCATTATTTTTCTTATGTTTTGATGATGCCAAAAGGGGGAGAAAATAATGGAAAAAACTTCTTGACTTATGCTTCATATCTTAGAAATGTCCAAATGATTTGTCATCATCAAAAAGGGGGAGATTGTTGAACCCCAGTTGTGATACTCATACTTTGATGATGACCAAATCATACTGCAATCAAGTGTACAAAGAAGTATCAGGATGTTTGGACATTGCAAATCGTCCGAAAGAAGGAAAAACAACCAAAAGATGAACGGACGATGAAGACTGTTCGAAGCAAGGAACCCAAAGCCAAAGAAGTTTCTGTCCTCAAAGATCGGACGCTGAAGACCATCCGACAGATTGAACCCAAGATGAACCGACGATGAAGACTGTCCGAGACAAGGAACCTGAAGCCAAAGAAGTTTCTGTCCTCAAGGATCGGACGAACAGCTAAGTGGATGAAGAATAACGTCCGACCAAACAGAGCTTCGGATGAAGCATAACGTCCGAACAGCTAAGTGGAACTTCTAGAGTATCGGACGCAGAGGCTATGCATCGGACGTCCGAAAGGTCCAACGGCTCTCCAGTTCGTTCGAACGCACACTCACAGCATCGGCAGTCCGAAAGATCAAACAACTAGTTTCTCAAGAAATAGAAAATAGCCATTAGAGAGCTGTTGGAAGCAATTTTTGGGCTTCTATAAATACCCCCTTGTCTGTAATTGTAAAATATAGAGAGTAGAACTACTGCATTCAATACAAACACTTGTAAGAGCTATTTGGGAAGAAATAGGCTAAAATATTGTGGGTTGTATTGGTTTGAGTAGTGTAGTTCTCTTGGCTCAACTAGAGAGAATTAGTGTGAGCAAGAGTAGACTAGTGAATGATCTTCAAGTGTAAGAGTGGAGGGATAACAAGTGTACAAAAGTGAGGTATTGCAAAACCCTTTGGCTCAACTAGAGAGACTTAGTTGGTGCAAAGGTGAGACTACTTTGTGTACAAGAAGGTTATTGCCTCACCTTTTTTGAAGAGGCACTACTAGTGGATATACTCCAAGCTTGAGAAGTTTGGGAGTTTGGTTTGATACTCTCTATCAGGTCAATCATCTTATATTTGTTCTTTGAGCTTCAATTATTAAATATCTTTTGTATTCATTTGTGCTTAAGTTTTCATTTGTTGCATAAAGTTTGCATTTCTAATTAAGTACATTAAAAGGTTTATTTTTTGAAACAACCTAATTCACCCCCCTCTTAGGTTACTTTTTGGCCCGACACTACTTTTAAATCTCATCTTAGTATATAACTAAGATGACTATGATTAATTATCCTTAGTTGTCTCCATGGCGATAAGGAGATCACCAATATTGGTACCTAGTGATCATTTAAGTCTATTTCACTCGCTATCTCACTGCAATTTTCCATGTGAGAGGAATAATCTTTCAGTAGCCTGGTGACAAATTCTCATAGATATCTGTTTTAAAAAGAGTTATGCAAAGAATCCGCATATAAATATTTTATTCCTTAAATGATGAATTCATAAACCAATTTTAATAAACTTTATCCCTTAATATGCTTATGAAAAACATCTCTAGATATTGGTTTTGTTATACATGTAAACAGGTCAGCAAACATATTGCTAGTGGAAACATAGTTCAACACTACTAGACACTTTGCAATGATGTCAAGATAAAATGGTAGCATGTTTCAATATGTCTTTCCATGATACTTAGGATCTTTTTCATGAGGTCTAGCTCTTGTGTTATCACAATAACAGAATGACTCTATGAAGTTTCTAGTAATCTTCAAGCTTTGTAAATACCTCCTATGCCAAATTGCTTCTTGCCCTACTTTAGTACATGCAATAAATTCAAAGTCTATCATAGATAATGACATGCCTATTGCCCTTTGCTATACTATTACATGAATCCACCTTGGTAGTAGAAAGCTATATTGATGGTTCTTTACAAATATCTAATTATCCTTTTAACTGAGGCCAATACGTAGTATCAGGATTACTTTAACATCTGTTAATCTTGCCAACTGCAAAGCAGATGTCAGGTCAAGTACACATAATCATAGTGTACATCAGACTATCAACAGCACTTGAATAACTTGTAATTTTACCATTTGGTTTCTTTTTTCTTCCATTTTAGGGCATTGTTATATGATGAGGTATAGAGGTCTTTCTTCATAGGGGTATCTATGGGTTTAAAGTCTTGCATGTGAAAATGTTCTAAAATTCTTCTAATATAAGTCTTTTGAGACAAACTCATAAAACTTTTAGAACGATTACTCAAGATATGCACCCCGAGTATATTATGCTTCATCCATGTCTTTCATCTCAAAAGTGATCAATAACCATTTTTGAGCAATGACTATTAAGTCCTTGTCATTCTCGACTAAATCCCAATCAAAAGTATACATCCTCATACAATGAGAGAATGAGAAACTTATTCTCAAATTTCTTAATTTAAACACATGGGTTATCCTTAGTCATTGTAAAGCCAATTCAAAAAGTGATTTAATGAAAACAAATATACCATTGTTTGGATGATTGTTTCAAGCCATAGAATGTTTTAAGTGACACATATTGTGCTCTTGTCCTTTGACATGGAAAACCAACTGGTTGATCTAATAGATCTTCTCACTTAATTTTCCATTAAATAAAGGTTGGATCCACAACCATTTGGAATAATTCCAAAATCTAAATGTGTGACAATTTTTAGGATGAGTCAGATAGACATAAATCTCACCATAGAAGAAAACATTACTTCATAGTCCATACCTTCTATTTGAGTGGAACCTTTCAATACAAGATGGGCCTTATATTTATCTATTGGTCCATTTACTTGTGTTCAAGCCTGAGATTAACCAAAACTCAAACACGGTTCTGAGCCATGGAATCAACCTCATCTTCCATTGTTGTTAGCCATTTAATTGATGCTGATGAGCACAATGTTTGTTCATAGGAAGAAAGCTCATCAACATCTACTGATATGCTAAGAAGGTCTCACCTTCTATCTTAAAGTGGCTGCAGGAAACATATCCACACTAACTTCTTTGTAACTGTGTGAGGAAGTTATTCATGTGTGCTCCCACTATTCCTAATATCCTCACGGAGTCGATTGTGTTTTCACATCCAATCCACCAGATTGTGGTGCACTAGCTGGGTTTTTTTTTTTTTTTTTTTTTTTCAGCTCTCAGAGTTTAAGGTTTCCCTTATTTGCCTCCAATAACTTTGGAAAGTCATTTTCTAGAAAATAATAATGTCGGGATTCTATTTAAGTTAATCCCTCATTTGGGTAATTACCATTTATTACATAGTTGCAGAGTGTTGTGAGTGTGTTACAAAAACACACTTATTAGCTTTAGGAACTATTGTGCGCAACAAAATATTTCGAGTCTGTAAAAATTGAACAAACAAGAAATATAATGATAAAAATATGAATATATGAAATAAAAAGATTACAATCTCTAAGATATTCTCAATATGTGGAGAAAATTCCTTCGATTCTTTACTTCAGACGAGATCCGAGGGCTTCACAGCTTATTCCCGAATCAAATATTGAATTCTTCAAGTCTTGATATGGAGACCTGAAGAACACTTGATGAAGATCTTCAAACCTCATATGACATATGGAAGACTTGAAGAGAAAATTTGACAACTCAGAGCTTCCACAGCTTACAGACTTCAGAAATATGTGTGTCTGTGTATATGTGTATATGTCTCTCTCAACCTTTGAGGGATGATCCCTATTTATACATGGATGGGAGGGAAGCAAGTTAGAAGACTTGTAGTACATGTGTAACTTCTTACTTGCATACCAATAAACATATTCTTATCGCTTTACACACATAAGAAATATTAATACATAAGGACTGTACTACTTTGATATTATCTCCTTATTTTAATTTATTAACAAAGAGATAAATACTAGAGTACATATATCCTTATTGGCCAAGTCTTGCAGACATGTGACATGACACAATTTAATTGGAAGAGCGACACAAATTCATTTGATTGGTCGAACCACCTCATTTTGACATGTGGAGCAATATAATTGGTTTTAAATTAACCAATGTTCCAAAATATATATAATATATGGCATTATTTAATTGGACCATAAATATGCCAATTTTAAATTAATTATAGACAAATGATAATTTTAATATGAAATAAAATTTTATTGTCTACAAATGCCCCCTCGAGACTTGTCCGTGAGTGCCGGATATCGCATGCTGTTGAGCGGACAAGTTTCGACATTTTCTTGATGATATGAAACCACAATTTAAAGGGACATGCCATTAATTCATTCATCAAATGTAAGATCAATAATGAACCAATGAGTTTGGACATGTAATTAAATCAAAGCCACGTAACCATGTAGATAAACTTCATCAGACATGAAGATCGCCAGCAGCTTGCATGTTGTCATGACCCCATTGGATTGAAAATTCAGCACCGCATAGTAGCCAAGGAGTTGTGCAAAGTGACCGCATCACCGCTACAATTAGCTCTTCTATCTTTGTGAATTCAAATAAGATTTGATTCCCAACTTGAATTCCTTATCCAACTTGAACTCCCAAACCTTGCAAATAACTCATATTCTCAATGGAATCAAATTCCAATTACAGAATAATATGTTATCATCTTGAGCCCGCATGATATTCAACTCTAATAAATTGAAAATTCTAAAGATAAGCCAGAGAGTTCTTTTCCAAAACGAAATCAATCTTCAATCCTTAAACAACAAGACAAGCGCAAACTTGAATTGTAAACAACTTCGAACAATAATACTTATTCAATAGAAAACTATAAATATGATGACCGAGGACTTAACTTCTTCTCAACAATCAAAACTGCAGCAAAACTCTTTTCTTTTTTTTTCTTTTTTTTTCCCATGTTATTGGTGCCCGTAATTGCTGCCGCTACCGCTGCTGTTCTTCTTGGCGTTTGCTTCTTTGCCGCTCATTCTTTGTTCTTTTTCTTCTTGCCGCTTCTTCTTTGTGGTTTTTCTTGAGGTTTATTTGCTGCTTTGCTGTTACAATTTTTGCTGCCGCTGCCGTCTTCTTTGCTACGGTTCTTGCTTGCCGTCTTCTTCTTGAGGTTCTTTTGCCGTTTTCTTTGTTTTGGCTGCTGCTTTGCTGCCGCCATTGCTTGCCATTTTTGCTACATTTGCCGCTTTGCTTTGTCGTTGCCGTATTCTTGCCATTGCTACCATTTTTCTTTGCCGTCTGCTGCCGCTGCTCTTGTTTCTTTGTCACACTGCCGACGTTGCCGTATTCTGCTGCCGCTGCTGCTGTTACGATGTGCTGCTGCTTTGCCGTTTCTTTGCTATTCTTGCTATTTTTCTTGCCGCCGTTCTTTATTTTTCATTTCTTGCTGCTGACAGATGCCATATTCGTCTGCTGCTGCTGTTTAGTTGCCGCGCTACTGCTGCCGTTTTGCTGCCGCGCTACTGCTGCCGTTGCTGTCCATTACTATTGCAACTATGTTGCTGGTGTCGCTGATTTCTTTTTCTTTTTCTTTTTTTAGTTTACTACCATTGAGGCACCCGTGGAAGGAGTTGGAGACCATCTATTCTTGTCAATCAATGGATTTATATACTTGAGACGAATATGGATAGAGAATTGCAATTGAATGTTATTAGCAATCCAAGTATTGCGTGAATCCATAACTGACAAGCCGGCAGAAGATTATGCTCCATCACAGATACCATTGAATCACCATGGAAGTCTCCACAAGCAAGTTAGAACACCAATTTCTGAATTTCATGGCCGCAAGGTGATAAAATCATGCCAATAAAAATATATACAAAGCCTGTTGGAAGAACTTTGCAATAATATCTCAAACACTTCCGTAGACCAAATCTCTTCTTTGGAGGAATGTATCAATGAGGTAGTTGAAGAAATATCAAGGATAGATTCTTCAATTGCCTTCCTCTTAAGAGACTCTTTAGCAGGCTTGCTCACAAAAGCCAAGAAGTATGACTCTTCAAGAGCTTTAGCATCGGAGAAGATTTCGAGAGAAGCATATGCAGAAATTCTCTCCAAGGAAAATGCACACCATTCGGAAGTCAAAGCAATGGAGGAAAAGGTAACCAACCATCTACAAAGTCTTCATGGAAAGCAGGAATCTATTGAGGATAGAAAAATCATTCTTCAGAAAAGATCTCGATAATTTGGATAAGCAAAACATGGAAGTTAGCTTGACCATTGACCGAGAATATGAAAATCTCAAGCAAATGCAAGTTGAAGTATTAAGAGCACAAGATCAAATCTCTTCCATCAAAAGCACTACCTTTCTGACAAATGAAGACGCTAGGGAGCTTGAGAAGATGAGCAACATCCTTGAAGCAAGCAAGATAGCCGTAGTGGACTTCAAGTTTGATATTTGAATCATATCAAATCCCTTTTTTTTTTTTATTCTTTTCCTTAAACTTCATTTGTTTGGAAACTTTTCTTTCAATAATAAAGACATTAATTACTTTTCCTTATCTTGCGATTTTTTTTTTTGTATTATATATATTTTTTTTTCAACAAGTAAAGTAACTAACATCTATGAAAATACTGTTTCCATCATATTTTCCTTTAAGGAAAATGAGTTGGTTTCTTGGGGGTGTAACTGAACTTAGAAGTTGCCCTCTAAGCTGCCTACGTATCCCAAAAGGATGAATCAAGTCACACGTAGTTCCTTTTTTTTTGTGGAAAAATATGGGGGGTTTGCCGTTCACAGTTTAACCTCTTGCGGGTCAGGAGTATCTATTTGTTTACCACCTTAGACTTGGTGGAGTGTTTCAGCAGTTTAACCACATACTACACTATTGGTGGTTGCCGTCCACAGTTTTAGCTCATGCGGGCCAGGAGCAACATGCAGTTTAGGCTCATGCGTTAAAGAGCATCTAAATCATGCGTAATATCGCTTCAAATATTTTCCATTGATGGGGCCAATCCTTAATCCATCTTTAGCGATCAATTTGTACGAGCCATTTGTATAGACTTGTTGGACAATATAAGGGCCATCCCATTTTGAGACAAACTTCCTTTGACCTCCATGTGCAAGGATGATTGGTCTTCGAACAGCAAGAATGATATCGCCAATTTGAAAAGAGCGCAGCCGAACTCGCTTATTGAATGCTTTAGAAAGGCGAGCTTGGTAACACTCAAGTTGTTGCTGAGTGCTTCCAACCTTTTCTCATCAAGTGCTTCCAACTCTTCAAGACGAAGGCGAGCATTGTCTTCTTCATTAAGTCCTTCTTGCACAGCAATCCTTAAAGAAGGTATTTGACATTCGAGTGGAAGAACTGCTTCGACACCGTAGACAAGTGCGTATGGAGTCGCTTGAGTAGGAGTTCGAAAAGTTGTCCTATATGCCCAAAGAGCCTCACCAATCCTTTGATGCCAATCTCTTTTTGACTTGTCAATAACTTTCTTTAGCAAATTGCATAGAGTTTTGTTAAAAGCTTCAGCAAGTCCATTTGCAGCAGCATAGTACATAGAAGAATTATGTTGCTTGAAGCCGAACTTCTCGCAAAGCTTGTTCATTGCAGCATTGCAGAAAGGTTTTCCATTATCAGTGATGATATATCGTGGAACCCCGTATCGATAGATAATGTTCACGCGAATAAAATCGACCACATTTTCTTTTTTTACCTCTCTTAGTGCAATTGCTTCAGCCCACTTCAAAAAAATAATCAATTGCAGTTAGGATAAAGATATGTCCACCAGAAGACTTTGGCAGCGGTCCTACTATGTCTAATCCCCAAGCATCAAATGGCCAAGAAGAAACAGTAGGATGTAACGGTTCTAGTGGTTGATGAATGAAATTGGCATGAAACTGACAAGCTTGACATCTTCTTACATAGTCTATGCAATCCTTCACTATGGTCGGCCAGTAATACCCCATTCTTTTAATGCGGAAGTGCAGCTTAGGGCCGGATTGATGAGCACCACATATTCCTGAGTGAGCCTCTTCCATTGCTTGCATAGCTTCATCCTCACCGAGACATCGTAGGAAAACTACATCAAACAATCGCCGATAAAGAATGTCCTTATAGTAGATGAAGTGAGGTGCACGACGACGAATTTCGGTTCTTCTTTTTCCGTCATCAGGTAACTTTTCATAACTGAGATAATCAATTATTGGTTGTCGCCAATCTTCCTTTTCCACGTCATAAATAGAAACCACGTGATGAAGTATTTTCCTCTTTCACATCGTCTCCTTCTTCAAAATGAGGAGGCACAACCCAACTTTGACATATGGGGACTTGAACTTGTTGATTAGGCAAGATGAGCATCGAAGCTAATCTTGCTAAAGAGTCAGCTTGTCGATTGTCCCTCCTTGGAACATGCTCTATAGTCACATCACCTAGTCACCCCATTAGTTTCCTAGCATAATTATAATATGGCCACAACTCAGGTTTCCTGACTTCATATTTGCCAAGGAGTTGATTGACTACTAACTTGGAATCTCCAAAAACTTTAAGTTGTAGTTGCTTCATATCAACTGCCATTTCGAGACCAAGGATAAGTGCTTGGTACTCAGCGACATTATTTGAATATTGATGTGTTAAAGTGAATGAATATGGCAACATATCTCCTTTGGGAGTGATGAATATTACTCCAGCTCCAGCGCCCCCTTGATGTGCGGCACCATCAAAATACATTGTCCAAGGTGGAAGAACTTCGACCACGAAAACATCTTACATCTGGAAGTTTATCAATTAATTCCCACTCAGCTGGTATGGGATGATCGGCCAAGAAGTCAGCCAACACTTGTCCTTTGACAGCCTTCGCAGGAAGGTAAACAATTTCAAATTGTTGAATTTGAAGGTACCACCTCGCAAGATGATCTGACAGCACAGGCTTAGTCATAACATACTTGATCGGATTTGCCTTGGATATCAAATGAATAGTATGAGCTTGAAAGTAGTGCTTTAACTTTTGAATGGCAAATATGAGAGTCAAGCACAACTTCTCAATCGGTGTATAATTTAACTCATTTGGTGTCATCATCCGGCTTAAATAATATAGTGCATTTTCTTTACCCTCACCATTTTCTTGGGCAAGTAATGCTCCTACAGACCGTTCCTGTGCAGCAATATAAAGAATTAAAGGCTTACCAGGAATAGGTGCAGCTAATACGGGTGGTTTCGTGAGATATGTTTTTATGCTTTTGAAAGCATTACTACATGCTTCATCCCACTCAAAAGGTTGAAACACCCTTCTTCATCAAATGGCTAAATGGTTGACATCTCCCAGCCAAATTGGAGATAAATCTTTGAAGATAAGCCAATCTTCCTTACAAACTTTTCAACTCATGAATGTTGCGCGGTTCGGGCATCCTCAAGATAGCATCAATTTTTGATTGATCAATTTCAATTCCTCGGCTATGTACGATAAACCCAAGAAACTTTCCAGAGGTAACTCCAAAAGTACATTTTAAAGGATTCATCTTGAGTTGGTATCTTCGAAGTCTTTCGAACACCATTTTAAGATCTTGGACATGGTCAATTTGTTTCTTCGATTTGACAACGAGATCGTCAACATAGCACTCTATATTCTTGTGAAGCATGTCATCGAATATCTTTTGCATGGCCCTTTGATATGTGGCTCCCGCATTCTTTAAGCCAAAAGGCATGACCTTGTAGCAATAAATGCCTTTGGGAGTTCGAAAAGTAGTAAGTTCTTCATCCCTCGATGCCATTCGGATCTGGTTGTATCCCGAGGATCCATCCATGAAGGATAAGGTTTCATAACCAGTTGTGGCGTCGACCATCAATTCAGTAATAGGGAGAGGAAAGTCATCTTTCGGACAAGCTTCAATGAGATCTCGAAAATCAACGCAAACACAAATCTGTCCATTCTTTTTCTTCACGGGGACTATACTTGAAATCCACGCTAAGTATTTTACTTCTCGGATGAAACCAGCTTCTATGAGCTTGTTCACCTCCATCTCAATTAATGGGATTAAATCAGGCCGAAAACATCTTTGGGCTTGTTTAACGGGTCTTGCACCTCGCTTAATGGCCAAGTGATGAACAGCAATTTTCGGATCTAAGCCAGGCATCTCTTTGTAATTCCAAGCAAAAACATCCTTAAATTCGATACAATAGTTCAACATGGCTTGTTCCTCTTAAACCAGCCAAGTACCAATGTAGATTGAAGCGGGATTCATCATTTGTTATACACATTAGATGTGTTCAACAGCAGAACTGTTCAAAATCATGCCCTGTTCTTATACAGAGACTAGAACTGTATAAGAGACAGGCTTGATGATGCTCTTCGTTTGAACAGGTGATATGGTTGCGGAGGCAATGCTTTCCTTGTCTTCCTCCTTGGTGCATATATCAATGATGGTTTCCTTTCTTACATTTAACAAATCGCCGTAATGTATGAAAAGGTTAGTAACTTGTCTTCTTAAATTTCCATCATTGCAGGAAGTATTGTTTCCTTTCGTATTAAAAATATACTCTTGTGCCTTTGGAAAATTCAACCTTTCATGAATAGGTTGCTTCATCAAAACTCTTTCTCGTGGGCCAAGCCTATCAAACACCGAAACGCGTGGTGTAACTTTTCTCAATCTATCAAAGACTGATCGCCTTGAACCTTTCAATGCAGTTTCTTCTTTGATAGTAATATGATGCGTATTAGCCCTTTTTATTGCTATACGCACAGGAGAAGGTGGTCTATACCCAAGTCCCTTTGACATGTTGTTGACAGCATATTTCCCTTGTCTTTCAACATCTTTTGGGTAGAAGTCATGCCATGTGTCTCTTCTCCATTTATCTCTGCAGGAAGCTTGCCCAAAGTTCCTTCTTCATTAGGATCGTAACCAGCTTTCACGAGCAACTTGTATGCATTTGGACCAAATTGCTCGTCGGTTCGTGTTTTAGGTAATGAATTGTGTTCCATTTCGGACTCCACTTTTGGCCGAACGAAGCCTTCAAAAAGAGTTTCGCTATGCTTGACCACCTCAATTTTGGTGAGTGGTACAGTGAACTCCTTTAATTCATCGCTTCCAACAAAAGGAGATTGACCTTGTTTTCTCTTTGACTTTGGAACATAGCGTAAGACATGTGTCTTAGATTTTTGACCATCTTCCTTTGTTAACTCTTTCTTTGTGTTACCCTGCAGGTAGAATTTAGCATCAGCAAAGTATTTTTGAATCCATGAAGAGACATTGATGAAGAGTTGACGGTATAACATCATTCTCGTGAATCCATGGTCTCCCAAGAAGCATATTATAAGATGTTTTTGCATCAATAACATGAAATAGTGTACTTGAGGATAAATCGCCAATTAATAAATCAAGTGTTATAAGACCAATGGCTCTTTGTCCTCCTTGATTGAATCCTTGGATCATGAGACGGCTTTGTAAGAGTTCATCACTTGTGATTCCAAGCTTCTTTATTGCACGTAAAGGCATTATATTCACAGCTGATCCTCCATCGAGAAGTATCCGATTCACTTTTTGCTCACGTGCATATCCATTAACAAACAAGGGTCGATTGTGAGCTTTCGTCCCGAGCAATAAATCTTCATCATCAAAAACAATCGTTGTGGCACATTCCTCAAGGACTTTATCAGTCACAGTGAGTTTCTTCTCAAATTCTTCATCAACTTTATCGATGTTCACAACATAGCAAGATGCAAGGACGTCGTCATCTTTCAAGTATCCTCTCTTTCTTGGCATGAATTCTTTCAAAGTAATAGGTCGACGGATATTTTGAAACATCACACCACTTAGAGGGATTGATGACGTAATTGTTATTCTTCTGGACTTTTTTTTGCAACCCGTATTTTTACCATCCGAAATTTTGGATGCAAATTAGTTTTTTGGGCTTTAATTTTTTGGGTTCTTTTGCGAGTGACGAGTGTCCATCCTTCGTCTGACTGATCATTTGTGGCATCATCATCTTTCAATAATTTTTCAGTTTGCCTTTCAAAAGGTACTTCACCTTGTGGAAAGAGGTTGTCATATAATGGAACGGGATTGAAATCTCCAAATTTTATCGTAGCTGTATTGTTCTTATCTTCGATGGAAGACGAGATACTTTACCATTCTTCAACAAATTTTGGGAGTCAGGAATTATAGTGGTCTGATTTGCACTTACTTTATCTTTCTCAAGCAAAATCTTACCTTGGTGGGCTAACTCCATCACCTTATCTTTAAAAACAAAACACCTTGTGTATAGGGGATGACCAACCAAGCGATGGTAGCAACAATAGTTTGGATCATTAACTCACCTAGCTTCCTCTGGCCGTTTCATCTCGGGGAGTTCAATGAGTTCGGCTTTGAGTAGATCATCGAACATGCCTCGAAGATCAGAGTCGAGGAAAGGATATTCTTTCTCTTGCATCTCCCTGAGTGTCGATTTTCTTTGTGGCCTACCTTGCGCAGGCTCTACCTTCTCGGACACCTTTTGACTGACTTTTGTCGTGATCTTAACAGGTGCAGTATTTGTTATCATAGTTTCTTTGTTTCCAGACTTGGGAGAAGGCTTGCCCCCTTTCTTAAAGTCCTATTTTTCTTTATTATTGCGAGGATCAGGAACAGGCGGTTCTTGATTTCCAAGGCCAATTTCAAGACTATGAGCTTTTGTCGCCAATTTCTCAAATGTCGAAGGTTGGATGCCTTGTAGGATATAACGAAGTCCCCACTTCATGCCTTGAATGCACATTTCAATGGCGGACGTCTAGATCTCGGAGAGTCGGTCTCTACAATTAAGGCTTAAAGTCCTCCATCGATCAATATAATCAACAATTGGTTCATCTTTCCAATGACGGGCGTTGAAAAGTTCAGTCATAGAAACAGTCCTCTTAGTGCTGTAGAACCGGTTGAGAAATTCCCGCCCCAATTGCTCCCAACTATCAATCGAACAGCGTCAAGATCAGTGTACCAGTCGAATGCGTTACCTTTTAGTGAGCGGAGAAATTGCTTGACCAACAAATCACCATAAGTTCCGGCATTATTACATGTCTCGACAAAGTGTGCCACATGCTGTTTCGGATTTCCTTTGCCGTCAAACTGCTGAAACTTGGGTGGTTGATATCCACAAGGCATCATCAAGCTGTCGATTCTTGCGGAATAAGGCTTAGCGTATATAGGGTTTGATTTTGAACCATCTTCATATCTCACTTTGATCATACCTTCAACGAACTCCTTCAATTGATCGGCATGAATCATTCCATCAGAAGTCACATGCACATTGATCTAATGATTAGTTCTTTCGCCTTTCCTTGTTGTGAAGTTTCAGCTTCTTGATGTTCACCAGGTGCCTTTGAATTAATTTGACTTCCTTCCGCGGTACTGTCTTTCTTGTTGACGAGTTGAGTGATGACGGCATCTTGATCTTGTATGCGCTTCATCATTGTTTCCATCATTCTAGTTAGGCTTGCCATTTGATGAAGAGACAGTTGATGTTTGCTTTGAGCCTTGATTTGTGGTTGGACCAACAATTCGTGGATTCGCAGAATCATTTGCAGATCCCATAGTAGTTTTTGAGTCAGCAGCATTAGAACGAGCAGGCATGGATTTGTCCTTCTTTGGAGCCATTGATGTAGATTTGCAGTTGAATATATATGAAGCAAAGAGATGGAGGTAGAGACGGTCCCACTAGGCGTGCCAAAATTGTGCGCAACAAAATATTTCGAGTCTGTAAAATTTGAACAAACAAGAAATATAATGATAAAAATATGAATATATGAAATAAAAAGATTACAATCTCTAGGATATTCTCAATATGTGGAGAAAATTCCTTCGATTCTTTACTTCAGACGAGATCCGAGGGCTTCACAGCTTATTCCCGAATCAAATATTGAATTCTTCAAGTCTTGATATGGGAGACCTGAAGAACACTTGATGAAGATCTTCAAACCTTGATATATGGAAGACTTGAAGAGAAAATTTGAAAACTCAGAGCTTCCACAGCTTACAGACTTCAGAAATATGTGTGTCTGTGTATATGTGTATATGTCTCTCTCAACCTTTGAGGGATGATCCCTATTTATACATGGATGGGAGGGAAGCAAGTTAGAAGACTTGTAGTACATGTGTAACTTCTTACTTGCATACCAATAAACAAATTCTTATCGCTTTACACACATAAGAAATATTAATACATAAGGACTGTACTACTTTGATATTATCTCCTTATTTTAATTTATTAACAAAGAGATAAATACTAGAGTACATATATCCTTATTGGCCAAGTCTTGTAGACATGTGACATGGCACAATTTAATTGGAAGAGCGACACAAATTCATTTGATTGGTCGAACCACCTCATTTTGACATGTGGAGCAATATAATTGGTTTTAAATTAACCAATGTTCCAAAATATATATAATATATGGCATTATTTAATTGGACCATAAATATGCCAATTAAATTAATTTATAGACAAATGATAATTTTAATATGAAATAAAATTTCATTGTCTACAACTATCATTCCCAAACTTATGGGAAGAGTGGTGAACATATCCTGTGGATCTCAGTTAAGCATGGAGATTGCAGTCATAAGAGCATCACAAGAACAGATTTGGAGATTGGTTTGTGCCATCATTGACCTTACCATGTCCAATAACATATGATTCCTTCACTCTACAACACCATTATGGTGTAGAGTTCATTGAAATCGTCAACTATTAACAAATCCATTTTTTCTAACAAAATATCTTGAACTGATTAGAGATATTCCTAGTCCTTATCCATACAAAGAGTTTTTATTGTTCTCATTTTTAGATTATCAACCTCTGCTATAAAGCATTTGAATGTATCAAAAGTTTAGAGTGGTGAACTAACAAAAAAAATAAATAAATGATCCAAAACATGAGTAGTCATTTGTGAATGTAATTGGATAATTAAAACACACATGTCTTGACTTTCATATTCATGGGCCCACTTGTGTCCCAATGGACAAGTTCTAGAAGATGAGAAACCCTTTGGCCTTCATCATCCAAATGACTTGTCTTAACAGAAATTTAAGGCTCACAAATTGGAAGATTTGTAGTGGCGAGAGAGCCCACTAGCCCTTCTCTAGCCAATCTGGACATTATCTCTCATCCAATATGCCTAATTTAACATTCCATTTAATTGATATAAAAGTAATTTTAGAAAAAAATAAAATAAAGCAGTACTAGCATTATTAGATACATAATCTAATAAAAACAAACCATCCCTTATAATTTCACAACCTTAGAAGATATTTTCAAGATAAATAGAAAAATTATTATTCTTGAAATTTAAAAATAAACCTAAGTTCACTATACTAAAATTAAAAGTAGATTACATCAGACTGTAAATACATGGAGGATGTCATGAAGGAGAAGTATGCATCCTATGCACAAGGTGAATTAGTAGGTACATTTACCGAGAACCTTTTCCTCAAGTCCATTACTCATTGTGACAATAACTATGCTCAATGTTATGCAATAATAATTTATAAATCTTGAATGATTATTGGTGCAGATCAAGTGTTTTGTTGCTCCAATACTACAATCCAACTAAGGAGAGAATGAGCCACAATACATGTGATATGATGATGCAATAATTGGAAGAATGATTTAATTTAGGGCACACCTTTTTCGGCTTAGTTCATTTCTAGGAAAAACAAACCCTTTTCTATGGTTAAAGCACTTATCTTTCTTATCACCATGTTTGCATCGTTGCCACTTGGAGCCTTTTCGAGCCTGGTAAGGTTCCAAATTCTAAGCCATTGTAATTCTTTTCTTTTTCTTTCCTATCTTGTGCAATAAAAACAACACCATGGTTCAAACATCTGCAATCCACTTCAAGCTCCAAATGGTGAAACATATCATTACAGTCTTAATGTTCTCTTTATTTGTGAGAACTAACTTAACATGTCACCACATAGGCTTAAGAAGCAACATTATAATAGAAAGAACCTGTTGATTATTAGAGAGATCATAACCAACTGACTTTTTGAACTTATCATGCTAGATATAGTGACCTAAGATTCTCCACCATAGAGTATTTTGGACCATCACGTATTGATTGAAATTTAGTATCAAGGCTCAAAGCCGGGTGGTTGTTGTGTCACCAAGTTTGACACACAACTGATCCCACATCTCTCTGTCAGTTGGGAAGTACATAAACTCCCCTATTAGATTGATGTGCATGCTGCATAAGAAAATAAAGTGCGCAATACGATCATCTTTTTTCCCAGGCTTCAAAGGCCTCGAGGTCATGTCAATGTTAGACTGTATTCCGAGTTTCAGGTAGACACATGCTACTAATCAGATGGTCCAATGGCTCTTGCTCATTTAGAAAGTACATAACCTTCCTATGTCACTTTATTTAGGTTGAAAATAATATTTTTTTGGAGACCATTTCATTGATAATCACTGAACACAAATTTGATTTAAATTCATATCCAATTACAGCCAAAATAATCAAATATTTATTCTCACCTATTTCTTAAATCAAAAATTTTGCTTTTCAGCTAATAATCAATGATCTCCTAAGAAAATAAGTTAAATTAATTATCTAAATTATTTTAGCCCATAAGTGTAGGGAACAACTCCCACTTATCCACATGAAAGATGAATAATTAAATATATGCAAATGAATTTATCATGTAAACATGTTATTAATATTTTGATGCCCATGTCCAAAATTAATAAAACTATGTATGAATTAGGTGTGTAAACACATCCCTTTACAAAGTTTCAATAAATAATACATTTACAAAAAATGATAACATCAATTGATTCCTACTACTTCAATCTAGTATTAATAAAACAGGGATGTCACACATTTTTTCATATATAAAAAATAATTTTGGAACAAATAAATAAATGAATTACAAATTCCACGGGTATTCAATGATTTAAGTAGGCAATTAGACTTAATAATTGCCAACAATTACGACATATTTATCACATAGATAAGTAAACAAGTAATTTTGTCTCAAAGATACAAATATGTATGCAGTCACAACAAGTATTAATGCAATAATCCTATGCTACATATTTCTCACATAATTAAATGAAATAATTAATTCTATTTCAAAGATAAAATAATATATGTTCAATTTAACTACCAAGTTAAATGTAATTCATAACAAATATGAATCAAGTAATGTGTCACATATTTGTCACGTAGAAAAAATAAACAATTAATTTTATTTCAAAGACAAAATATATAAGAATTATTTAACAACTGAGTTAAATATAATTTATAACGAATATGAATATAATATTGTGCCAAGATTTTTAATTTGTTTACCCAAAGGTATACATATATAATACTATTTTTTTTTAGTTTACATAAAAAGAACTTTTTCTTTTTACTTATAAAAAAACAAGGGTCAATACTAGAAAGCACAAAATAATTAGGGTCAAAACTAGAAGGCCACAAACTTGTGAGCCTTCTTTTGGAAACCCCCAAACTATACGAGCCAGATACGTAAGCCCACAAACTTTCTCGAAGTCATACCTAAGAACTCCGTAAATAGCTAGGGTTAAAGTATAAGAAGGTTGCAAAACTTCGAGGGGTAAGAAATTCAATTTTCAGAAGAAAAGAGTTCTTCTCAGATTGAACTTGCACAACCACGTCAATCAAAACTCCATAGCCAACCACACTGAATCTTGGCAACGCCCAGAGCAACAATTCAAAGTTGCTGACGAATTTGAATGGCCGGTAGTCGATCATCAACGGAACATATCCGGATCTGCAATACGCCGCAACCACTGCTGCAGCGTGATACATGTAATGTGATGAACATCGCCATCGTCATCGTCAATCTCCCGGAGACATTTTGTATCCGTGTTGTTCCTGGAGATTTTCTAACATTTGGCCTAACCAGCCATGGCCGTCTAGCAACCACCCTTTTTATTTTAATAAAATATTATGTATATAAACAAAGCCTCCAACAATTATACTAAAGTCCCTGATAGCCTGATAGTAAAGGTGAAGCCAAGGTTTGTACTTGTCATGGATTCGAAACCGAACAGCAAGCCATGCTGCACTTAGCTGTGGTGATCAATTGGTTTAACCCAACAAGTTTAAACCATTCTAGATCTAATCTTGACTCAACAATTTAATTGTCCATTTTTTTTTTTTGTTTCACGGGATAATTAAAAACAAATTTTGTTTTCATCTGAAACAAAACACTTTTTCTTTTCATTATTTCTTTTGTTGATCCGGTAAAGAACACATCTTTTTTCTCAACAATATGAGAAAGAAAATAGATTTCTTTTCATGTATATGTATGTGTACAATTATACATATATGGCACAAAGAATTCATAGACAAAAACTAGCCAATTTGCTCTGATACTAATATTCGTATAATTTAATTCGATCAAGAAATTATACTTTAAAAAATACAACTTTATCTTAGACAAAAAATTGCGACTAGTTTTACGAATCCAATCTTCAATCCATGGTTGTGCAATGGCAATCACCTTAACACCTTTCTCGTATGAATGGTATGGCTACTAGTGCCACCCATAATTTCCTCGTTTCAAATTCTATGAGTCTATGATGATGCTTTCTCTAGAAGGAATATGTCTAGGGATTTGCACCAGGTAAGAGTTGGGAAGAACAGAAAAATTAAGAGTTGAGAATATTAGAAAAATTAAAAAGTATTTTTTTTTCTCTGACCAATTGGTCTTTAATACTAGTTGGTTTGACAAAGTCACAGTTATGTATAACTGGGAAAAGCTTTTCGAACTCAACTTGATGAGAACTAGTAACAATCCATTTGGTCAACAGTAATTATCACACAAATAATTATTTTGACTCAATATTTATAACCTATAATTAGTTGGTTGTTATTGGAACATATTTCATAAATAAACAATTTATAAAATTAACTATCCATGTGGTAAGTCATGTAGACCTAACTCATGTCTAAATATAACAAACCCAAACACTCCTAAAAAATCCACTGACCCATCTAATATCCCACCTTTACGGGGTGGTCTGCCTGCTGATCTCAACTGCTCATATAGTTGCTCAATGAGCCATCCCAGGTTGGTAAAATTGCGGGGTGGTCTGAAGCCATGTGGTCTGGCTTGGTTGGAGTTTGGTGGAGGGAATTTGTTTGGCTGGTTGGGTCTTTGATTGTTTGGGGGTTGTGGTCTTGGATTATAATATGGGAGCTGTGGATTAGGCACGGGCATTTGTACTTGTGTTTGGTATACGGGTTGAGGGTAGTATTGAGGTGGTAGTGGAGGTGGTGCATAAAGGGGTTGTGGGTTAGGTTTTTGGTATTGATGGAAATTGCGTGGTGGTTGGCAATTGGGTTGGTTGAAAATAAAAGTCACTTCCTTTTTCTTCTTGTCAGCCTTCTTGCTTAGGGGTTTCTTAACCACAGACGTGCTCCCCTGCATGGACTCTATCTAAAGTTTGAAGGCTGTCATGTCAATAATTTTTCCGCTTTTCAAGCCCTTTTCAACAACCTTTGCTTGCTGGATGATTTCTGAAAAAGATTTGCCAATAGACCCGATCAACTTTTCATAGTAAGGAGGTTCTTGCGCATTAATAAAAAGTTTGACCATCTCAGTCTGTTTTACAGTCATAGGTGGGCTCACTCTAGCAGCTAACGCCCTCCATCTTTTCACATACTCACGGTAATCCTCTGAGGGCTTCTTCTTTAAGTTCATCAGAGCAAAACGGTCAGGCTCTAGGTCGCAGTTCAACTCATACTGTTTCACAAAAGCATTTGCCAAGTCCGTCCAATCCTGTAATTTTTTGGGATCAAGCATTAAATACCATGATAACGTATCTCCCTCCAAGCTTCTGGCAAATACCCTCATTGCTATCCGAGGGTCGCTTGTCGGATTCCCCAGCAAGTTGCAGAACATTTTAAGTTGAGCTACCAAATCCCCACTGCCATTGTACTTTGGACATTCTGGGATCTTAAATTTTGGCAGTAATTGCACTTCGGGGAATAGACATAGATCTTGGTAGTCGATAGCTCCAAATTTATCTGTCCACTCTTGCTTCATGAAACTATCGAACCGCTCCATTCTTTTCAATAGGGCATCATTGACAGCCGGTATAGGAGGCGGTGGTGGCATTAAAGCTTCAGCTTCCCCTCCTGGGGTATACTCCAACTCAAGACGAGGTGGTGGTGGTGGAATTGGATCTGTCAGTGGTGGTGCTGGATTTGGAGGAGGTTGATTCTGTGGTGGTGGGGGTAGCGGCATCCCCATGCCGGGATTAGGCATATGAGGAGGCAGCATCTTCTGATTGGCAGGGTGAGGCCCATAAGTTTGCCTGTACCATTGCATTTCTTGGTTCATACTAGCCATAGCAGCAATCATAGATTCCATCTGTTTGCGCAACTCTGCCATCTTTGGGTTTTGATCCCCATTGGTCCCTTCCACATCTTTTGCTGATATGGTGCTCATACTGTCTTCAAATCAGAGTTTACGTGCACGCGAGCTGGTATAAATAGGGCTGCATTGGGCAGCTATTTTGACACTTAGTACCTTCATATTAAAACATAAAAAAGAAAATTCAGATATATATAAACAAACATAATCATAAGTTTACAGCATAAAACGTGGTTCATTCCCCAAGAACCTTAAAAACAAATGTAAAAAAGCTCTAAAGGGGAAAAAGCCCATTTGAACTTATTCGGCGAGCTCCTTTAGATGGTCTCGTATCTTCATCATTTGCTTCTCATACCGCAGAAGCTTGCTACGTGTTGATTCAGCAGCCCCATTGTGCATTAGATGTCCCAGATCATCGGCCATCTCGGTGCATGCCTTCTTTCGGTTGTATTCCTGCTCTCGAATACAGGATTGCTGTTCTTGAAGTCTTTTGTAAGCTTGCCTGTGCTTATCTAGAGCTATCTCCTTTTCCACTATTTCCTTGTCCTTAGCCTCCAATAGTGCGGTCAACCGAGCAACTTCTTCTGAAGGGTCTATTACAGTTTCCGGTTGCCGGCTAAGCAAATGTTCCAGCCATACATCGTACTGAGGTGTGGTCCTTGAAATTTCACACTGCTGTGGATCGTATAACGACTCCTGACATGCACGTTTGGATACCCACACTGACAAAATACTCTACTTTTTTGGTATTGATTCGGGCCATATCCTTTTGTCTTGAACATAACATTGAACCGATCAGTCGCTGATTTTGGAGGTACTGTCTGAACCCTCCCAAACTGACGTAAGACCCGGAAAGGCATGTAGGGAACAATGCCTTCATTTCCTATCAAGGGTATGAACGGAAGGCTAGCAGATTGCAGACTCGGTGTCATGACAGGGTATGTGGAACTAGAACCCACTGTATCTCTGACTCCTTCAATGAAGACATTGCGAATGTACTTCTTATTGTCTTTCAGCAACTTCGCCCGGTTGATGCGTTGATTGTGACTTTGTATCCAATTTACTCTACCCCAGGAAAAATCATGACGAACAATCTTTCGTCGCCCCAAATGTTCCATGAACCAGACTTTCAACAAAACGCTTGAACCCTTGAAAAATTTGACTCCGTTCTGACAGTTTGTACAAGCCACCAATATGTCAGCTAGAATAGTAGGGATTATGGTGAGGTCTTGACCACCGACGCCATGTATCAAATCGGCTAACATATGTACCGTCTTAAATGCTATCAACCTTCCATCCAGCCTCGGAAAAAGATATGCACTGGTCAGTGCTAGAGCAAAAACCTGGACTAGCTTCTGAGCCCAGGACTCCTCAGTGGGGTGCAAAAAATGAGTCTTGTTCCTGTGAAATCCCTATTTTGTGCCTAAGTGCTAATGTAAAAATATCAAAGTAACCGAACTAGCCTCGGGTCCCCCCGGTATCACAGCCTCTGATATGCCGGTGAACAAAGAGAAGTCCCTTGTACTACCTAGGGACGGTAGTATAACAGCCCGGTCCTTGAAGTCCAGTCCGAGAAATCCTGCGATCTCCTCTAGTATGGGCGCCATTTCAAACTTCCCGAATCTGAACACAGCTGCCTCACTGTCCCAAACCTGTACCAAAGCGTCTACTATGGTCCGATCTGGCTCAATATCCCGCAGACATACTAGGTGACCCAAATAACCAGCTATTGTATTCAGTTCTGACAACTGCATGTTTCGTTCCCACTCTTGTAGCAAATAGGGCACTTTGGTCGCCTTTCAAAAGCGCCTTACTCGAGCGGAACCCATCTGCATGAAATACATGTTAGCCTTACCTGAGGCTTGTACCCCTTCAGAGCCTTTATAAAATGAACACGCAAGTTTGCAAATTCCATTGTAGGTTATGTACCTAGGGATAGGTATGCAATTCTATACATAGGGTATCCGACAGGGTATCCCTTCTACAATCTAATGATATGCAATAAGTAGCCTACGGTGGCCCTACAACGCTGGGGTTAGCCTAAATGCACACAAGGGATAATAAAACTTTGGAAACATGTCGCGGGGGTGGGTCTGGCAACCATATGCCTTTGACCCCACCTAAAGCTTATGCAATGCAAAAATCAAAATTTACTCTTTCTTGCGGGAAGTAGATAGAAATTACATGGCCAAAGTAAATCATATGAATCAGAAAACTAATTACTATTACATAACAAAATTGTAAAGCTATTTACAATTACAAGCCAGATAAATGGGTGGGTCCTACCGCCTCGTGTCTAGTGTCCTATACAAGGTCTCACACAGTTCTACCCTATGGTTTAAGCTATATGAATATGAGGCTTGGCTTACTAATGCAATCTAGATGGGCCTGGTTCCCGAACCTTCAGACTTTGGGCCCAAAAATAAAATCCGTCAATTTCGATGGGCCTTATCATCGGTGGTCAGGTGATCACCACAGATACCGTTACGTGCACATTGTGTCACGGTCGCATATCTGGGTAGATCGTCTTAATTCCTACAGGGAATGTGGGAACGACACCCACAAAAATAGGACATGCAATAAATGAGACATGTATTATGCTGTGTTCACTTGGAGGCAGTAAGATTCATACATTTTAGCGCGTTTGGCTCTAAAGGTTTGATGCACCCCAACACTCCAAAAATTACCCCCAAATTAACCACAAACAGGTATAATAGCAAAATATATTAAAACATATACAATAAAGCAAGAACAAATCACACCATAGGCAGACAAGGTATGGTACGTGAAACAAGACCTAAATCGAGCAAACGGGTACTCTAAGACAGCAAACATAGTGAAATATAGTAAAACAAGTGTAAAATAATTTGAAAAGAACAAATAAAGTAACACATAACATGTGGCACATAAAACGAGACCCAAAATCCATAAACCAGCACACAAGACAGCAAAAATGGTGAAATACAGTAAAACAAGTGTAAAGTAATTGAAAAAGAGCAATTAAAGTAACACATATCATGTGGCACGTAAAACGAGACACAAAAATCCATAAATCAGCACACAAGACAGCAAAAATGGTGAAATAAGTGTAAAGTAATTGAAAAAGAACAAATAAAGTAACACATAGCATGTGGCACGTAAAACTAGACACAAAAATCCGTAAACCAGCACACAAGACAGCAAAAATGGTGAAATACGGTAAAACAAGTGTAAAGCAATTGAAAAAGAGTAATTAAAGTAACACGTAGCATGTGGCACGTAAAACGAGACATAGAGCCGGTAACATAGCACACAAAATTGGTAAAAATTAGCCAGTTTATAATGACGTTACAGGGTAAAATTGAGAGAAACGCGTTAAAATCATGTGCCCTGATTCTCAAAGTCCCCAGTGGAGTCGCCACGCTGTCGCACCCCCCCCACGACCCGCGGTCTGGCCGGCACCTTTGGGACCGGCACCGTCCCCATGTGGTGCTCGTGAAATAGGTGATTAAATGCAAAAATCCTATTTACTATTTACAAATTTAAATTACCTACTTACTATTACAAATTCAAATGAATCACCTATTTACTATTACATAACGGGGCTTTAAATGCGACTATGAATTGTATAAAAATAATCTAAGCTATGGAACACAGGATTAGAGTCGCCACCCGGTGTGTTGGTGCGCCGGAACACAAAAATACATCAAAAATTTAAAGAGAAAATAAACCCTAATCTAGATTGACTCCTGGTCCACGTAATTCAAAAAAAAACATGAGTTCGGGAATCCAATTGTAAAATGGGAAGGTTTGTGATAGATTTGAATTTCCCTCGGCACCCACTTTATCCGACGTTGGACCAGAAAAGGTTGCATGATTTTATCGCGTTTCCCTTTTTAATTTTAGTATTTATTATTGCCGACTTTGTAGCGTACGTGTGCTTGAGATAGTTTAAAAGTAATAAAATATGTACATATTAATGAGGAAATGAAAATAAATGGTAAATAATAACATTGACAGGTAAATTTAGCCCGGGGTCCAATTTAAAGTCGCACACATTTAGCTTGTAGTGCCCTTTAACTCCCAAGGGGCAAAACAGTAATTTCACAATCAAAGGGTAATTAAACATATTAAAATGTCAAACAAAAATCAAATTAAAGCTCGGTGGTTATTGTCATTAAAAATGTAACTTAGAAGAAATTTGAAAAGAAAAAACAGTAATATTAAAGAAAATTTCTTAAGGGCCTAAATGTAATTTAAAAAATTATTTAAGGGCTAAAATGCAAAAATCTGAAATCTAGAGGGTTAAAACGCAAATAAAATTTTTTTGTGCGCCACGCCATCGATGACGTATACACATCGCTGACGTGGGATATGACATGGCGCCACGTCATCGATGACGTGGCAGTCCTATGGACCTAAGGGGACAAAACTCAAAAAATCCTAAGGAAAATGGGGGCAAGGAAATTCGAACCCAAGCCACCAAGAAGGAACACCAATTGCTGAACCACTAGCCCAAAGCCATTTTTGGGTTATGGTTCAGTTTGTTTTTATTTATACACTTGAAAGTTCCTCTACATTTCCCAACTTCTTCCTCTTCTTCCCCAACGATAAATAACCATTCAAAATTCTCGCAACTCCATAACCACCCCAAAAAGTGAAACCTTCAAACCTTAACCCAAAAATTCTGAGAAAATAGCCATAAAATTCTAATTTTTACATAGAACATGAAGATATAACAATTAATTAACATAAACAACTACATAAACATAAATCAAAGGGTGAAAGTGGGCATAAGAACCAAACACAAACTTGCATAAAACATCCACAAAATTTTCGTGTAAACCTTTAGAGACACTCCAAAAAATATTCTAAAGCCAATACCTAAAAACATTAAATTTAAACATTATGAACTATAAAATTAAATTCGAAAATTAAGTCATAAATAATGTAAAAATAGTAAGATAAGCATTTTGTCACCAAAACAATCGATTCAAAAGCCCATTTAACTCACCCCAACCTCAGGAATGTGGTGGAATTGGTTATACTTGGCTTGGAGTGCGTTTGAGCCGAATTTGCTTTCGGCACCTCCAAGCTTCCGGTTGATAAACTGGCCTTCTTCCACCACGTTTTTCACCCACAAGATGAACGATTTTGCTTGATCTTTACAAAGAGAAGTTTTAGTCCCAGGTACCCTCTACAACTTTTCTTGTTTAAGTTTTGTTTAATTCTTCTTAGATCGCTCGGAATCTTGGCTCAAATTTGGCCATCTGGAAAATTTTCCAGACTTACAAAAATTTCTCCTTTTTTCTGCAGATTTTCTTGGCCACCAGCCTTCTTCTACCACGTTTTTGACCCTCCAAATGAATGATTTTTCTTGAACTTTACTTCAAATAGAAGTTGTATTCCCAGGTACCCTATACAACTTTTCTTCTTTGATTTTAGTCTAATTCCTTTTCAATTGTTTGAAATTTTGGCTCAAAATTGGCTGTTTGGAAGATTTTTAAACTTAGAAATTCCTGCAGAATTTTTCCTCCCCCCTCTTTAGACTGATTTTTTTTGCTTTTAACGAAGTAGATTGAGTGTAAAAATGGTCAAAGACCATTCCTTTTCATGTTGGGAGTATGGAGCATCTGATATTTGGTGAGAATGGGTGAAAAAATGCAGAGAAAAATGTGGCCAAAACAGCTCTGTTGAGCTGACTGTTCGGCGCGTGAACAGTATTTCTTGAAAAATCTAAAAACTTAATAATATTAAAACTCACTCTTAGTATTTCAAATGCATAAAACACATAATAATTAAACACCATAAGACAAATTAAGAGGGAATTAAATGATAAATTAAGAGAAAATAAAAAAGCAGGTTAAAAAGAAATTAAAAGGGAAATTAAAAAGAAAATTGAGATTATACCGATAGTCAAATGAAGAGGAAAAATAGGGGAGAACTTAAGGGACAAAAATAGGTGTCTACAGACTTGAGTGGGGCTAACCCACTCACTATCGCTAATAGGGTAAATAATACCGGCTTTCAAAAGTTCAAGAATCTCCTTCCTCACAACCTCTTTTAAAGTAGGATTCAATCTCCCTTGAGGTTGCCTTACCGGTTTATTCCCTTCATTCATCAAAATTTTATGCATGCATATGGAAGGGCTTATTCCCTTTATATCATAAATAGACCAAGCAATGGCATTTTTATTCCTTTTAAGCACCACAATCAATTTTTCAAGTTGCTCATTTGTCAAAGATACATGCACAATCATCGGGTATGTCTCATTTTCACCAAGACATGCAGACATTAAGTGGGTAGGAAGAGGTTTTTGCTCCAAATTGGGGGGTTCGTTGGTCGGAGACCCCCCTTTACCTTCTTCTTGATTCTCTTCATCTTCCTTTTGCATTAAATTCACATCCTCCAAATGATTCGCATCCTTCATTCCTTCTTCTTCATCTTGATTTGTGCATTTGACTCCAAGACCTCTTCCTCCATTGAGAAATTCTCCATTGCATTCCTACAACAATCATCAATTAAGTCATCTACCACATTTATATTCATGACATCTTCAAAAATTGAAGGAAGCTTTAATGAATTAAAAACATTAAATGTAACAATTTCATCATTTATTTGGAATTCCAACTTCTTTTCTAGAACATCAATAAGTGTACGGCCGGTAGCAAGGAAAGGTCTCCCAAGAATGATTGGCATCTCTTCATCCTCTTCCATTTCAAGCATAATGAAATCGGCCGGAAGGTAGAGTTTGTCAATTTTCACAATCACATCTTCAATGATCCCCTTTGGAAACTTTATGGTTCGATCCGAAAGTTGCAATGAGACGCTTGTTGGCTTCAATTAACCTCCATTTAGCTTCTTGAATACTCTAAAAGGCCTGAGATTTATTGAGGATCCCAAGTCACACAATGCTCTTGGATTCAAATTGTAAACCCCCCAATATCACAAGGTATGGAAAATGAACCGAGATCTTTGAGTTTTGGTGGCAACTTCTTTGTAAGTAGTGCACTACAATGCTCCATTAAGCACAAAATTTCATCTCCATGAAATTTCCTTTTTGAAGTAAGGACTTGTTTCATGAATTTGGCATAGGTATGCATGTTCTCAAATGCCTCCATGAAAGGAATGTTGATTTCAAACTTTTTGAAAATCTCTAAAAATTTATTGAATTTCTTTGCCTTTTCTTCAACCCTTAGCCTTTGAGGAAATGACACATTAACATGTTTTGGCTCATGATGCTTAGGATCCTTGCCTTCATTGCTTTGTGAGTTGGGCATAATAGACTCATTCATCATTTTGTCTTGTCCGTTTGAAGACTCCTATTTTTCTTTATCTTCATCCTCAACCCCTTCTTGTTCTCCATTCTTTATTGAATTTCTCCCAACTCTTTCCCCCAAATCTTTACCACTCCTAAGGGCAATAGTTAGTCCTTGCATTGCTCCTTAGGATTTGGAATGGTGTCTCTCGGAAGCACTCCTAAGGACCTCTCATTGTTCAACCTTGCCAATTGCCCAAATTGAATCTCCAAATTTCTTGTTGAAGCCTTCAAATTCTCATAATCTCTTTCATGCTCTTCCATTTTCCTATCCAATTCTCTTCTCAAATACTCGGCTTCTCTTTTCCAACCTTCTTCACCCAAATTCTCTCTAGGAGCATATTGATCATGATACATGGGTTGGGAAGAATTGGCATAATGGAAAGGAGGTTTTTGTTATTGGTTTTGAAAAGAAGGGTTGGGGAAAGTTTGATATGAGTTGGGTTGGAAATTTCTTTGATGTGGCGGTTGATAAGGTCTAGGTGAGGAACTTGAGGCTTGAGTGTGTTGGGCTTTTTGAGATAGGGGATTTGGTTAGTAAGGGGGATTGGATTGGTTGTTGGTGTTACTCCATGTGAAATTTGGGTAATTCCTCCAAGAAGGATTGTATGTGTTACAGGTGCCCCATAAGCTCCAGATTGGTTCCTTGGAAATGATGATTGATTAGCCACATAATTGATTTGCTCATTAGCACCGTACGGAATCTCTCATTGTCCATTTGCATGGCCACCTCCACAAAAATCACATGTCATGCTTGGTTGAGTTGGAGAAGAAGTCATAGCATTTACACTACTAGCTTTCCCTAGATTCTCCAACGCCTTTTCCATGTTGTTCATCATACTCATGAACATGCTTTGTTGTGCCAAGAAGGCATCTTTCATGTATAGATTCAATGCTCCATTATTTGCATTGGCTTGATTAGCTTGGTGTTGAACCATCGGTGGAGTTATCGGTCCATGATAGTAGTGGTTGTATGCCATCTTATTTAACAACTCTTGAGCTTCTTCTGGAGTCTTATATGAGATAGATCATCGGCGGAGGCATCTACAATGGATTTAGTCTCTTGAAGTAAAGCATTATAAAAGGTTTGGATTTGAAGCCACAAAGGAATGGAGGGCATTTCCCAGAAAATCTTAGCAACTCTTTGAATCTTTCCCAAGCTTCCCCTAGGCTTTCACCAACATCTTGTTCGAATTCCTCAATTTGGCAGTTCCTGCGGGTGGAAAGTACTTTGCCAAGAACTCTTGAGCAAGTTGGTTCCAAGTGGTGAATGTTCCTTGGGTATGGGATTGCAACCATGACTTTGCCCTATCACGAAGAAAAAATGGAAACACGCTCATCCACACACTATCCGGGTGTACTCCATTAAACTTGAATGTGTCCAAGACTTCTTCAAAATTCATGAGGTATGTGTAGGGGTCCTCATTTGGTCCACCTCCAAACATGACATGGGCTTGCAGCATTTGGATTAAGGCTGGCTTGATTTCAAAATTGTTGGCTTGCACGGGCATTCAGGCAATGCTCGAGTTCGCCCCATCAAAATTGGGTAGAGCATACTCCCTCAATGGCCTTCCATTTCCATTCATGACATTTCCATTCCCACAGCCACCAATCCCATTATTTCCGACTACTTCTTCTGTGTAGTTCATCTTCTTCTTCATTTTCCATGTTCAAATTCCCTTGATGAGCATTAGCATTTGCCATTGTGATTCTTTCTTGTTCTTGTTGTACCCTTTTCAATCTTCTAAGTTCTCTTAGCTCTTTTTCCCTTCCCTTGTCTAAGCATATGAATGGCTCTTGAACTCCTCTTACCATGCTCTACACACAACCAAGGCATATAGTCAATCGAAATTCCAAGTCAATTCCACAAGATATCCAACAAACATAAAAATTCACAAAATTAACAACTAAACTAAACTAAACTAAAGTGCTTAATCTAGACGACCCATATAGTGTTTGATATTTCCAAAAACTAAGGACAATCCCCGACAATGGCGCCAAAAACATGATTGCTTCGGTAGGTAGAATTTAACTTTGAAAAGATAAATGAGCAATAATTAACCACACTAATTCACTATACTCTACCTAATTTTCGCAAGTATACGGAGTTGATAGTGTTATAGGATGAGTGGGTATCGTCCCACAAGGATTTCCAGTGGAAGGCAATTACCAAGATTTATGGATATTTGTGTTGTTAAGCAAAATCGAACAAGAGTTGATGCAACTATTCTAGTAAAAAGCATAATTAAATAAAAGCGATAAAAACTTAATTTAAGGCTAGATTAACTAAAAAGCAAGTAAGTGAAAATAACTAATTACGATATTAAGGAACTAATTAAGCTATTCTAGTAAAAGCAAGTACAGGAAAGCACTTAATTTTAACCTAAATTATCCAAATTAAAACTAAAATTGAAAGCAAGCAAATTACCCAATAAAAAGGGCTACAATTAAGAGACCTTAAATACTAAAAGCAACCATTTCTAAACTAGAAATTGGAAAGAGTTAAACTAGAAATCTAAGTAATTTTGGATTTTTGATAAAAATAAAGAAAGCCCACTAGTACTTAACTAGAAATTAATGCAAGAAATTGAGAATTCTTAACTAGAAATGCAAGAAATTATCAAGAACCCTAATTTACCTAAGAAACCCTAAATTCTTGTAAGTAAAGAAATTCTTACTAAATTAGACTAGAAAGCGAATAAAAATTATATCTACGCGAAACTTGCGATTAACCCACTACGATTATCTAATCAAAATTCAAATTTGATAAGAAATTAAAAGAAGATCTAAAAGACTACTAAAGAGAAATTTCTATTAAGGAAGAAGACTACTAAAGAGAAATTTCTATTAAAGAAGAAAATTTGGAGTTCAAGATATCCTAAACTATCCTAAAATCTACTAACTATCTACTACTCCTCTACTTCCTAATTTTTAAGTAGCTTAAATAGTGTAATGTTACACAAGGCAAAAATCAGGAGTTGTTGGTTGAAAGTTTACCAAATTGCCCTTACAACTTAACCTCAGCAAGTCGAGATCGCGATATAGAACAATTGAGATCACGATCTTGACTCTAATACATTAAGGCAATTTCCCGAGTCAAGATCATGATATGGAGAGTTTTAGATCGCGATCTCGACTCTCTTCTCAGCATTCTTCATTGCAATTTCTTCCATTATTGCAATTTGGTCTTTCGAGTTTTGTGCATTCTAGATTCCAACCTCCAATTTTGACCTGCGTAATATTAACACCATTAAGCAATTAATTGAACTAAAAATTTAATTAAAATTTATCATATTTAATCAAGAACGGAAATACAAACACATATGAAAGAAATTAACTAAAGTCTTCAATTACTTACCCAAAATTCGGGATTTAAACTATCAAAATGCTATAATTTAGAGGAAAATAACTCTAGTTTACTAGAGTTATCACCTACCAATCAGCCCTTAATGCCTCTTAATTGCTTGACAACAAAATCACCCCTGTCATCTGCACGAGTGTCCCAAAGCCTATGCAAGAATTATGCCAACTCTTTTGGCATGTACTGGGGTTAACCTTTAGTAGCGGAACAAGTCTAAGGGTCTTAGAATTTGGTATGAGTCTTTTTCACATTACCCACCCCCCACATAAAAGAAAGTTTTACCAAGGTTGCAACCCCATCGAAACATAATATAGTAAAACTTCATCCATAGTTATTTCCTTCTCAGTTTAATGTTGATAATTGGAAGAGAAGCTATAACACTCCAACATTCCAACATTCCACTACAAGGCCTTCATCCAAAACTCCTCCATTAACGTTAATAACTCTAGATAGGAAGATACTGCTAGAATAAGCAATAACCATGCACGGTCAAAGGACTAAATTGAAAACACCCTCACAAAATCATACCCAACTTTGACTACTCCCATCTCAAATGGGAACTACTTGGGATCTACAGTTGTAAGTCCTCGGCTTCATCCACAAATTTAAATACCAATGACTACTCGGAAGATCATGTTGAAATTATTGATGATGATGCTAGCCGTGAGCTTTATTCTGGTCTTGTGCTCAAACAGGCTACTTTAAAATTTTTTTTGACTATAATGATGGAGTTGGTTAGGACAGTGGGAAGGGTATAGTTGATACTGGGGATGTTCCTGAGTCAAACAGAAGTCAACAACCCATGCTCAGGGTTCTAGTTTAAGGTCTTCCACCATATAGACATAGGAGGTGTGGATTTCCATCGTATATACCGAAGGGATGTGGTTTTCCACTGTATAAACCTAGGGCGAACTTGTCCAATACTACTTCCTTATGTGGAGGCATGCCTCCTTTGTCTTTTTACCTTGACCAAGGTAAGAGCAACCACATTGTAATCCTAGTATAGTACTTGAAACAGTAGTAGAGCAGAGTGAGTCAAGTAGAGGTGATGCCTCTCCCGCTTACAAGGAAGAAAAACAAAAAAGATTTTGGGTCGAGGAAAGGACCCTGATGACATCTACTAACAACTACCTTACATTGATGTTGATAGGAAATCAATTAACCTATGTCATACCTACTCTTTAGAGTAGGACATGTCCATCCAAGGGCCTCCGAGAGTGATGCTAAGGTCATCTCAAAGTAAAGCACTTATACCATACCTACTCCTTGGAGTATAACTTACCTCTTCGTGGGCAACGCCAAGGTCTTTCCAATATGAAGGCCCACCTAAGCCATACCTACTCCCAGGAGTAGGACTTATCCCTTCAACGGCAATGCTAAGGTCTTCAAAATGTGAAGCACTTATGTCATATCTACTCTTTGGAGTAGGACTTATCCTTCCAAGCTCCCTCTGGGGCAATGCAAAGGTCTTTGCAATGTGAAGCACCTATGGTATACCTACTCCTCAGAGTAGGACTTACCCTTTCGCGGGTGACATCAAGATCCTCCCAATGTAAAGCACTAGGTCTTAACTACTCCCAAGTGTAGGACTAATCCCTCTGAGGACAATGCTAATATCGTCACTATAGGAACCACCTATGCTATACCCACTCTCTAAAGTAGGACTTACCCCTATAGGGAAATACTAAGGTCTCCTCAATGTGAAGCATATATGTCATACCTACTCCCTAGTGTAGGACTTACCCCTCAGGGATGAAGCCATGGTCTTCTCAATGTGAAGCACTTAGGCCATACTTATTCCCAAGAGTAGGAATTAACCCTGCAAGTTTAGGTAATGCTAAGGTCTTCGCAAAGTGAAGCACCTATGCCATACTTACTCTCCAGAGTAAGATTTACCCCTCTGGGGACAATTCCAAGGTCTTTCAAGAGTGAAGTACCTATGTCTTACCTATTTCTCAGAGTAGGATTTGCCCCTGATGTCAAAGTCTTCCAAAAGTGAAGTATTTGTATCATACCTACTCCAATGAGTAGGACTTATCTTTTAAGGGTCATAAGTGCAACCTTCCAAGGTAAAGCTCTAAAGTACTATCAACAAGGAAAAATAAAGCCTAAGTCTACTAAGGACAATAATAGCATACTTTAACTGAAGCTAAATGAGTAAAGGAGGGCAAGAAGAGTATATAGTTCCTAAATCCAATGTACATCTAGAATGATTATTTGAAAGAAATGCATACAGCCATAAAAAGATAAAAAGTACGACAACTCAGAAGTTGGTACATGGGAAAAACCCAACCAACTATAACAATAACAATTATTGGGAAAGATAACATGTAAAAGTAAAAATGTATAACAAAGTTCGGGAGCTCATACAAAAAGAAGACCCTTAGCTCTAAAGCCACGTAAACAATATAACTAAGAGACTATGAGCTAGTCTAACCCGGTGAAGCATTTGAAGTGACTGCCTAATCTACTCCTATTCCTTGGAGTTTCTTGAAGCTGTCTTTGGCACTGTTACCTGGTGTAGCTCTATCAATCAGAGCATCAGAGGTATTATGATGAGTAGGGGTAGTCGGAGTGTTACCACAGATCAAATCTTTAAGGTCTAGGTAGGGATGAGCTTTCTTCATAACCCGCAATGCATCAATATGCCCCTAGTTGTAATGGTCAGAACTTTGATCAACAACTAATTCTTTGAACTCCTTACTAGCATGGTAGTCTTCTAAGTGTTTTTGCAAGTGATCCTGATAGTCTTGGGAACTGAGAAATTGAAGTACTGCTTGTTGTCTACTCTTCTTCTCCATGGCTGTGAGCTCCTTCTACGGGCATCCACCATCTTCTTTTTCTTAGATGACCCTCAATTGGGACAATTTTATAGTAAGATAATCAACACAAGCAGTAACCCTTTCCAAGGACTCGGTTGCTTGATTTTTGATCTTCATCATCCCCTCAATCTTCTTAGTTACTTCTTTGAATTTCCTATTTGTCTCGTTATGCTTTTTGGTACCTTCCTCATACAACTTGGTTGCCTAGTTAAGCTTGTTCTTAAGTTTAGAAATATAGGCAAGATGTAGGTCCTCAACCTGTTGTAGGTAATAGCTAAAAGAGCACGGTCTAGGATTACTTCCTAGACCGATGCCACCAAAGCCTTGGATGCTTGAGGAGGTGGTTCTATGGTAGAGATGGACTTAGTAGGTTCCTTAAGAGGACACCTAGGAAGCAAAGCAAGGGTTAGGTGTAACCTGATTTTCTTTCCTTCATAGGTACTGGTGGAGGTGGTAAGGAATATAATTTATTTTTCTTCCTTGCATCGCAAAGTTCTTCCACAAGGTTAAGGATATCAAGATCCATGTCCTTGGCATTTCTTCAACTCAATGCTCGCTCTTGGATATCATCAGATCTGGTAGCCACTATACATGAGAAACAAAAAATAAATTATTCTCCAGAATAACTAATACACAAATAATGATGACAAAATAATACACCCAATAATAATATTGCACGTGACTCCTGGCCGGGTCCACAGGGATATTTTATATGCTCTTGTCAAAGTACTGACTTGAGCATCAGAGCTTACCCTAGAGGACAAAGCCCTACTCTTTTTATATTCAGGTGATTTGGACGTGGGTACTATGTGCGATACTGAACCATTACAATACTATATTTGAGCAAACCTTATCTTAATTATTTGTATAAACATTTGGCGCCTTCTGTGAGAAATTATTCTAAGAGTCATACTAAGACATGTCACTAGCATGCGTAACACTCACAGGAGCAAAGTTGACAGGGCAAAGTAATTTCAACTCAATACCTCTTCGATAGATCCTGCAAAGAAATGGATCTGTAGGGGTACATGAAAGGGATTCTAGTTAGTTAACCCCGTGTTGTGGACAAGGATGAAGAGATTCATAAGTTCAGGTACTAGAATGCTTTGCTAAAAGAAATGCTTATAAGGAAACAACTAGAGAGTCACCTCTCACAGGATGAAGAGCCACTACGTAATTCAGGTAGCAATCCCCAGATTGTGCACTCCCATCCTTATGCCAACAAGGAACAGATAGGCGCCCAAGAGAAAAAAGGAGAAATGAACAATGGACACATGAGCTCACCTTAACCGGGTATGCCAGGCGTGAGCACGCAGGTTAGTTCGCCTAACACAAATCACAAAGAGAGGCCTCGTCAACACAGAGTGGTACGGGGAAAAGAAGCCTAGGTGAAGCTACGTCTATTGCTCATAAAGGAAGAAGATATCAGGAGAGGGATTGAACCATGCTGCTAGTCCCAAATAGGAAGTGGTTTGAAGATTTGCAAGTAAGGGTGGACAAAATAGATGATAGGGAAAGAAGGAGTACTAGATACAAGTATTCTCCCTTCACTAATGATATTATACTGTTTGTGTAGGAGCCTCTTCCTTAAAGATGGCAAACTCTCCATTTTGACTTTGATGATGGGAGTACTGATCCTGAGAATAACTAGATGCCTGCAGCTCAAAAATATGCCTCCAAGGAGCTCTGATGCTATCCTCTACCGAGGGTTTCCTGGAACCCTCAAGGATGCTGCCTTAGACAGGTTTAGAGGATATCAAGAATTTTGATCAGCTAGTAGACTTGATTTTGAATAAGTTTTGAAAATTAAAAAGGATCCCAAAGACAAGAACACGCCTACTTATACTTAATCCAAATGTGGATAGGTCTAAAAAGAAGACTATTGGAATCCAAGGAGTCACGGGAGACATGTAGATCATGACCTCCCAGATTGGCGTGAAGCCCAAAAAATATTTCTTCGACCTTAACTTCAAACCTCCAACAACTCTTAGTGACCGTTTCCATAAGGCTGAAAAGTTTGCCCAAGTAGCTGAAGGTAGGAAGAAAAAGACAGAGATTAAGCAGGTGGAGTGGATAGTGGATAACCAAGAACAAGAAGGCTAATTGCATGACCAATACCGTAGGACCTTCAAAGAAAAGAATGGGAGGGACCGACTATTCATAGTTGTGGCCCACAAGAAGAGACTCGACAATCCTAAGGCTTAGATTCATCTCAATGCCATACTTTCATAAGTTCTGGCAAAGATTGAGAAGGAGCCACACGTGAAGTGTCCATGTGCAATAAGGAGTGACCTGCAGCATCACAACAAAAACAAGTGGTGCTACTTCTATAAAGACCACAATCATGATACTAATGATTGCATTTCATTAAATACTATAATTGAAGACTTGATTCAAAGAGGATGTTTTGGGCAGTTCATCCAAGAAATGAATAGTGGAAGGAAATCCTAGGGACAAGCTAGGAGGCCTGACAAAAGAGACCGAGGTTTGCCTCGGGGAGATTGAGTAGTTCGGGTAGAGAATCAAAGAAGAATAATTATACACACCTTCTCTGGTGAAGCAGCAAGTGGTGACTTTACGTCATCTTGCTACTTTAAGGCTTATGCTCACTAGGTGAACTTAGTCTAGTCAGACTTGAAGCAACTTAAGTTGTGTCAAGACATCATCTTTATAGCGGAAGAGACACAGCAAGTAGTTTATCCTCACACTGATCCGTTGATGGTAACTTTACCCATGGCAAATTATGATGTAAGGAGGACACTTATTGACAATGGCAGTTCTACTGGTAGAATGTTCTATTCAACATACAAGAGATGAATTGGAGAAGAAAGATCTCAAGTTTGTGACCACGATCTTGGTAGGTTTCTTCGGAGAAATGGTCATTCCACTTGAGTATATCACTCTTCATGTAATATTTAGAATAGCTCCGTGGGATATTCAACTGATGGTGGATTTTGGTGTGACCAAGGCATTATCTCCTTACAATACCATCATTGGCCAACCAACCATAGGAGCAGTCTCGTCTTCCCAACACATAAAGATGAAGTTCCCTATTGAGAATAAGGTAGAAGAGATTTGAGGAGATTAGACAGCTGCCCTGCCGATTTCTCTTAGGCAATGTTCCTTTGCTTCAACAAGATAGAAGAGGAATGAGATAGCACTTATACTACAACAAAATAGACTTTTTATGGCACCCAACATTTTCCATAAAAAGTAAGATTTCAGTCACAATAATGTTTTTTGTAGCGCTTTTGCAATACATTTTTAATTTGCCATCTTAACTGCAAGCTTTGAAGTAGGTCCCTACCCACTAGCGAAGATCGAAAGAAAAATGGAGCAAGCTTTCTTCACTTCAGCGCCATGCGCTTTGCTTCGCTTTATAGAAGAGAGAGACCTTTGAGAGTGAAAAGCAAGGGCGATTCTGTTATGATTGCAGTCTTCTAAAGACTAAGGTCCGAACGAGGGGCTGGGGGGTACCTTTTATGGGTTGCTTACAAGTCAGCTATTCCTGACCAATGGACTTTTGCACTACATCTCTAGTCTAATTTCATTTCTAAAATCCTTCTTTTTTTCTTTTTTTTATGATTCGGGATATGGAGATTCTGCTGTCACAATAGATTTAGGCAACGATTTTTTCTTTATGCTGCAAATGTTTGCGATGGTTATGCGACACTTTTTTTTAAGTCGGTAAATTTTTACGACAATGTTAGTGGAACATAAAGTATGCCACAATTGTTCTCAATCACCATCAATTAGGCAACATAATAAAATTGCCACAAATTTGTGACAAGAATAAATGCCGCAAATAATTTTGGAGGAACACTCATATATTGGCGAGAACATATTATTAAAAAAAAAAATCCTTGTAAAAGAGTTTACTACATTTTTTCACCATATTGTTACTTTTTTGGGTGATTTGGTTGAATGAAAATTGTATCTATTATACCCAATAAATAAAAGAATAAATTATGTACAAGAAACTAGAATTGATACTGAATTCAAAAGTAAAAATATGCATCAATTTGAGAGTTTACAACCATTATTCTTTCAACCAGCAATCATCTTTCATGTAATCTAAAAGTACATGTTACACCTTAATAGTAGTCGAACTATTATTAAAGTAAACTACTAACACCCTATGATTCAAAATATTCATTGCTCCCTCACAAAATTGTCTTGCATGTAACATCACAAACTTTTTGTCCTTCGAAATATGTCCTTGAGCCCAATCACTGTCAATCATAAAAAGCTTATTCTTAGTTAAAAAAAAAAAAAACATTAAAAAATTTGAAGAATATAGCTTAGCTACCTTACACGAAATGCTTGCCTGCAACCTTTCCCCTTTTCTTCTTTGCATCATTGCATGTTGTGTCCATAAAATAAAAACAAATCATGTCAAAACTGTTAGTAGCTCCATCATGTAAGATTTTAAAAAATTTTACCAACACATTCTTTGCACTAATAACATTTTCGAAATTTAATACAAGTTCAAAAAGTTAAACAGGCAGCCATAAATAAGGCACAACTAATTCTCCGGAAACAAGAACAAGAGGCAAGAGCCAAAGAGGATCACAACAATAAGTTTGCAACAACTTGACATGGTGCTATTGCTATTGAAGTAGACATCGGTCCAAGAAATACTACATCTTCAACTAAAACTGCAAATAGACAAGTATCAAGTGCACTCACAATTCATGCGATTTGAAACAAAAAGTTGGAGTGACACTACTTTAGCAAAAAATCCCATCTATACCAAATTGCACAAGTAGATGATATACAATTTTGATTAGTTTTTTTTTTTTAAATAAACTTTTACCATGTTAACCGTAGTGACAATGTCATCTAAACTTTCCCCTTTAAAGATTGAAAAATAACCATTGATCCTTCACTGGAAATGTGATCAAGACTGTATGATCTCAAATGAAGTCCTTATCACCGTTCCAATTCATATAATCGGTACAGTGAATTCAGCCATGTGACTACTAGAATACCTTTCCCCATAAAAATTATAAAGAAAAAAAAATCCAGACTTCCTTTCTTAAACTCACTTTTTACATAAAAATTGGGAGTAACCAAATAAAGATAAATATCAATCAGTTAGGGATTAAAATAATAAATATAAATAGAGTGATGAATGCCTGCTGCCTGACTCAAGTGACTTCAAAATCTTTAATTTATCAACTTGCAGTCATGGCAAGCCACTACCTAATATATCTAACATCACATACAACACTATATTTGGGGAATTGAAGAATTACTCCTATACAAATGCCCCGAGTAAATGACTTGTACACAAAAAATATTAAAGAGACACCAAAGGAAGAATAAACATGTTTGTAATAGGCATTTTCACAAACAGCTAATGCTCGCACAGTTAAACACGCTCATTCACTAATTAAACTTCGAACTTCCACAATAAGAGGTAACCATTAGTTATTTTCCTTTTACTTTGTGGGCTTCATCTTCTTTGTTTTGCGATTTGTTTCGCTAATTTCATCGTGAAAGATTTAGCACAAATAAGGGGAAAAACAAAAACAAAAACAAAAACATATGATGTTGACAGAGATCTAGGGTTGAATTGGTCATTCAAGGGTGAATATTGAGTGAGAATTCAGAGGACAAAAGACATTCTAAGGGGTGGAGAATGGAGAGATAGCGATGGAAGTCGAGATCTATAGGTATAGGACATAATAGACTTGGGATTTGATTCACATTCATTCACATCACTCTTAAAATATTTATTTTAATGAGTTAGAATGATTTGAATTTATGTGAACCAATAGTGGATGATTTAAATTTATGTGAACCTATAATGGATCGAGTAACATAAAAATTGAGAGATGGAGTGTCCCGCATAGGATTGAATTATTTTGGGGAAAAAGATGTAGGCATGTGGACGCTTAAAAAAACCAAGATTACCTCCAAAATATTAAATTTTTGTGGGAAAAAAAATTAAAACTTTATTTTCGACATACTAGATATAAAGTGTCAAGGACTTCCAACTTTTTGGTTGTCCTATAAGTTATGGCGCCAAATATTTCAGGATATAATGGACAAATGACATATTGTAGTGAGGACAATTTTAATTTAAACTATTAGGGTAATGGTCTCTATGGACGATTTACATCAGATTCGTCAATTCCATCTTCCATTTATTTCTCACTGGTCGCCGCTTTCTCTCTCCTACTCCCCCTCTAAACAAACCTTTCTTCTCTCCATTTTTGATCTTCTTCTTCTTCTACTACCGTTTTTCTTTCTTCTTCCCTTTACATCCATACAACCTTTCCGTCTCATAACCCTAAACCCATTTTTTATCCTTCCTTTCATTAGTTTTTCTTAATTATTTTTCCTACACAACATGTCTTCCATCTCAATTGAAGGTCCCCAAGGTTCAGAGTATTCAGAGTTTATATTTTCTTTTTCTTCTTTGATTTTTTATAATTATTCTTCTTTTGATTTCCATGTGTTTCAATTGAAAAAAAATTTGTTGTTTTTTTATGTGTAGATTTTTGTCGGGTCCTGAGGTTTAGAACAATAGATCCTTCAAAGGCGGCATATTCAGCCGAGATCTTATTAGGAAAAAGAAAGTGCTATCAGTAATATTACTAATGGTACAAGCAAGTAGATCCTTAACGGCCTTTATTCCTGACGTGAACGGCCGCTTTCTTGGAAGTCATTCATAGGCCCTTTCAATTAGCTAGACTTCACACACTATATAAAGAAATAGAACAAGTGTGCGATACAAAGCATCAACTTACTATATTATTATATACCATATTTTTTTATAGAATCACTTGAATGAAGCGGATATGAAGAACTAGTCTTGGCTTCTATATAAGCGATATAAAATTTATAATAGAACCAGGAGTGATTTTCTCAATTAGCGGTTGACAATCTGAACCGCTTGGTTGTGATCAGGGGCTTATCTGACTACACTACACGGAATCAAAGAAGGGCAGCTGCGCCTTCTGGGAACCCTAGAATCTCAAGACTCCTTGTCTCTATCTTCAACCCCAAAGAAAGAAGACTGTGTCTTTTCCAAGATTAGCTTCGAGCCCTGTGATCTCATCAAATGGATTGATACAATCTCCCAAGCTAATAAAATCATCTCTGTCAACAATTGGTTCACATTCATTTCCATGGTTATACCGGCTACACACCTTATCTTCTTGCTTTCTCAATCCGACCACATCAAGTAGAGACTAAACATCCATTATTTCATAGTCGTATGTTATTAATCCACCTTAGTTGTCCAGTTCACTTTTAAGAGTATATAAAACTCTTTATTCAACACTCCGGTCAAAGAGACCGGTTTTCTCCATCCATATGTCCAACTGGTGGGTCTCTCTTTCGGTCGGGAGGGAGCACGCTCAATTTGTTCCGATGAGCGCCTCGAAATTCAGGCCTCAGATTGGACAAAGAGAAGTATAGTGGGGGAGGTGTCATATAGTAATCATTAGCACAAGATTGGAATTTATCCGCAGATGGACAAGTCTGCTAGTAACCAACCATCGAGTCAAGCTAGGAGCACGCCGAAAAGCTATGGCAGTGTGAAGACACTAATGCCATAACAAGGGGGAAGAAAGGGTGGACGTTGAATTCATCTCGCACCAATTCTGTTCGGTGAGATCCAATAAAGAATAGCTGGTGGATCAGAGACATTGGAGATGTGTATTTGAGACAGGCTCTTATGTAGTATAAGAGCTCCTCCAAGGCCTGGGGGTGGATTGAATCCAATCCCCTCCAGCATCCCCTTGGAGGAGCATATATTGAGATAGGATTGAATGCCATGCCCCTAAAAAGCCGGGTTGCATTTGGAGAATAGTAGGCCTTGGATTGTCCTTAGATGAATCATTATTCAGGAATGGATTCAATCAACGGATTCCCCAGGCCTCCTGGATCCACTGGGCTAGTAGAAGTCATTGAGAAGGGCTTCACAGATGTTGCAGGGCTTTGAGGTTTAAAACATGGTTGCGTGTATCCGATGTGATGATTCTGGAAAAAGAACGCCCGAGGCTGATGTCTGATCGCCCGTGGCGAGACTCGGGGGATGACTCTCTGGCAGGTGTGAAAAGAGCTCTAACCTACCGATTAGAAAGATAAGGCGCCTTGACTTAGCCACCTTCAGTTCCCAAATGGAAAAAAGAAGGATCTCGAGTTTCAAAAGCCCTAGATATAGATGTCCGGGAAGTGCTTCCTTGGATTATAAAGCACATTCCGGGAGTGAAAGGTCATAGGGCTCATAGACATTCTATATTTCCGATCTTTCCTTTAACAGGCGACCAAGAGAAGGCCAAGCTATGAAAAGCAGATAGAAAGAAGAGGTACGTAAGTGGTCACTCTTGAAATAGACAGTCTCTATAGATCCTCAACCAAGAGGAATGTAGTAACTCGTATGACAAGTAGAGGGATGAAATGAGTCTACCGAAGGGAAAACTTTTGGAAGACTTTCCACGTAAGAGCTACATAAAAGGAGCGATAACTAGAGAAGGAGAGAGAAAAGGCTACTTGTTTACTCGTTAAGGGCATCTAGATGTGTATCGAGATGTGAAGCATGCCCTTTTGAAAGAAGTGAACTATATACACATCTAGATGTGTATAAGAGACAGGGAAAACAGCTGGCACACACAATACTCAAAGGCTTGGACTACCCTTAACCGTCTATCTCCATTTCGAGATGGAACTAGACGGTTCCGCCTAGTGAGATTGAGACGGAGATGAAGGCTTTTCTTTTTTCTCTTGTGTACAGTCCTTTGTTTGAACCCCCCTATGGTGCGCAGCTCTATACACAAGAGAGTGTGACCTGCGAGTAGCTCTTTAGCTTTTTCCGCTCGAAACCGCACCTACATTACTTGGAAATCCATAGTTGAAAACCTAAGGATAGGAAAAGCAAAGACCTATACCTCTTGTCTTCGCCCCTTTCATCCCTTCGCTCCTTGAGCTTCTATTCTTCCTGAATCATCCCATCTCATAAGAATAAGTCGACTTTCCTCCCACGGGCACATCTTGATCTTGCACTAACGGCATGAATGACCTTGTTATACGCACCGATTCTATATAGAGTCTAGAACCGACTCAACCAATACAACAGACTCTATAGTTTCTTGCCCTCGCTTTGCCAGAATTGATAGAAAACGATCTTCCAGCTATAGTTTGAGGTTGGTATACTGTATATCATAAGTGACCCAAAAAGACGATTTCTGGTAGCTTTGATGCTATTCCTGTAAAAACTTCTTTCGTGAGCTCTGTCTTGTTCTCTTCATTTGTTGAGACAGATGTTCTCTTATCTCGATGAACAAACATGCACTAGAGCGCTTCCAAGCTTTGGACAAGCATCCCCTCAAATCCCCCTTTGTACTCTACTTCAAGATTTTTTTCTTTCTTCACCCTTGACAAACCGAACCAAAGCTCCCTTGTACTAAAAGATTGTACAATGAACACTAAGCCAATATGAAAGTAGTAGCCTAAAAGCAGCTTTCCCTGCTACACTTTCTCGATTGCTTAGTTTAAGTCTCTTATACACATCTAGAGTGTAAGTGTCTTTATACGCATCATGTTCTGATTCAATGCCCCGTCCAAAGAGACTTTCTCGATTGTTTAGTTTCTGTCTCTTATACACATCTAGATGTGCTGTGAGTCGTGCGAAAGAGGCTTGTAGCGACAATCAGGTGTCTTCGATTAATTAATCGAAGAGCTGATATTCGCTAAGACTAATGAACATCTACTGTGTATAAGAGTCTCTTATACACATCTAGATGTGTATAAGAGACAGCTTAAGATAGCCAGAAACTCTATGAGAGCTCTACCACTTCTAGATCTAGAGTCTTTCTTTATCTAGATCTATACCTGGTAGATCTTATCATAAAGAAAGATTGTAGATGTATTGATGTGTATATTAAAATTCAATCAAAAGGAGAGCTTCTTCGTCTTCTCCTGACATCAGTGTAGAGCTTCTAGATGTGTATTATAAGACTATCACCTGGGAGGTGATGCCTTTATAAATCGTGCTTGAAGCTCTCGCCTTACCAACGAGCCGACACCGGATCCATCAAACAAAGGATCTTCAAAGAGATTATACAGAGCTTCAACACATATAAGAGAGATCCATTCACATCGGTCCAAAATATTAAAGTCTCTTACACTACTCCACATCGATCGGCTGATAGTGCATCTGGCTCTTGATAGCACCCCTCGATAAAGAGAGAGCTATACACAATAGCTCACTACAGAAAGGAAGCTAGACTCACTACTACCCTATTGATGAAGAACTACTATAGCTAGCTAGATATGAGATTTGATCCTAGTAGATTTGTATTTACCATCTAATTAGAATGCCATCAAATAAAAGAAAAGGACTAATCTCAGAAGACGAGAATTCGAATTATTATAGAAGTAAGTAAGGTTTTCGATCACTTCCAATGGCATATTTCTTCGTTTTTTAAAAGGTCCAATGAGACTTCTTATGGATTTTCTTTTTTTCTTAGGATAATTCTTCTTCCAAGTCAAGTGACTGGGACTCCTACCTCTCTCGGCTCACCGACTAGCTAGCTTGCCTAAAGCCCCGATCGATGGAAACACTTTTTATGCGGCTTCGATGCTTATTAGATGTGTATAAGAGACAGGTAGCAGGCATATTTGGGCCTGTCTAGATGTGTATAACGGAACCGGCCTAGACCGCCACCCACTATCCAATTTATAACTCACTTGTTTTCCTGGTCCATGTTTTGTATGGTACAGCCTTTACTATCTACTCTCGGATAGCGTGTATCTTATACACATCTAGATGTGTATAAGAGACAGTATGAGTGCTTTCCGTCCCATATCCGTTGAGGGCTTGACTGCCTAGGAGCTTTTCGGAGGAATTCAAAATATTTTGAATTCCTTTTTGTGGAGTTAAAGAGCTTAGCTTCATAGCTTCCCTGAAAGAAAGGGGGTCCGTCCCCTATTACTCACTATCGGAGGAACGGCCGGGGAGTTTGCTTAGGCTAAGTGAACCTACCAGTCTGTCTCTTATACTCATCATATGATTGACAAGTAGGCCTTGTCGAGGTCGCACAGGAGACCCATAGTTTGACACTACTTTTCACTACATAGTCTATTTTAACCGGATAGGCCCTATAACTAAATGTCTCCCTCTTATAGGGAAAGGGCATTGCTTCACACATGCAATGTAAAGATAAGTTTCGCTACTCAACCGAATAGCTGTAGCTTATCCAACTTCAGTTCAGATGAGACAACTCCTTTAATCAGATGATGTATCCTCCTAAGATTATAGCCGGTAGAAAACAAAGGCCGTGGCCGGGTAGAGGAGCGAAAGTCAGTCTACAACTAGGCAGCCAATAACTAGGGAGGGACAGTAAGACTTCCAACCATTATTAGCAAGGAATAACATCTTTCAGAGAGACCCGCCTCCTTGCTGTTAAGGTAAGGACTTCGGCACGGCTCGCTCCTTGCGTTTTCCTATAGTAAGTGTGGAGAGACAGGTAAGCGCTTGACCACTAAGGAGACACTTTAAAGTGCACGTCTCTTTATCTTTAGCTTTAGGAGAGATTCTTTCGAAATGGGAGTTTCCAGATACCGCACCACTCTGTAGCCCTTCCCGCCAAAGAAGGCAAGGTGTCCTTATAAAGGCTAAGACTACTGTCAAGAAAAAAACCTTAGTCGTTTTCAACTCCGAGGGTGACTTAACTAACGGGATTTATCTTTCATTCAGAGCCTGTTTCGGGCATTGACTCATTGAGAGCAGACGAAGACTAAGAAGACTGGAGGATGTGAGATCAACTACTTAGAATACGCTACCCTCTGTCTTCGATTATGCTCGTTCTACTTTGAGGGAGAGATCGCTCCTTTAAGGAGACGGGATTCCACTATTATATATGAATAGGATCCCACCAACCACTTGAAACTGATTCAACAACAGCCATTCTTCTTAAAAGAGAAAGAAAAAAAGAACATCGATTATTCGCATCAACCTTCCTTTATGCCTCTGCTCTTTTGCGGGGTTAAGGCTCTTGAGACAATAGAGAGTCGGGCAGTGGCTAGATGTGTATAAGAGACAGATCCTAGGCAGTTGAAAGCAGAATCTTAATCGACCGACCAAGAGCAATCGCAGTGAGTCTCTCTATACACATCTCTCTTCCACAGCTAGATGTGTGAGGAAGACCGCTGCTCTGTGAACAACCCTAGTTCGCCACGAACTTGTCTGGAACCGAAGCCAAGGCCCAAGTTCATAAGAGACACCACGTGATCGCTACAAGCTAGTCTCATCCTTATGCCATATGTTTATATCTATATGTTGATTGATATAAGCACTGCTAGCCCTGTAAGCTGCTAGTAGGAACCATCTCATTTCTACTGTGGAAGAGTCACCATTTCCAAAAGGCAAGGCAACCCCGATCTTGCAAACCTCTGGTATAAACAACCTCTCTTCTTGTTTCGGATTTGATCCTATCTTTTGTGCCTTTAAGCCTAATAGAAGTTCTCGCACTTGAGAAGGAATATCTTTTTTAGTGTCTTTCTCGAGTTATCAATTCTTTGACCATTTATATACCGAGCTTTAAAGCCAATGACATAGGGGAGTCTAGCATTCACTCTATCTATCGATATAAGGCTATTTTAAGGCTCAGGGTTCTCTAGACATCCCCTGGTTGTTACCCTTTAGGAAGTCAATTCTTGCCACTCCTACCTCGGGTTATCGGGCATCGTGCAAAAAGAACCTAGATTTTAGTTCTAAATAGAGGGGAATTACTAAATGCCATAAGATCCCGTGCTATCGAGATCTAGGCACAAAGACTTAGTAGGGAAGCGAAAATGAAGTATCAGGCTAATCAAAGCTTGGCTTTACATAATTGATACTTCATGTCTCTTATACACATCTAGATGTGTATTGAGACAGCTTGCTTTATTATTCGACTTCATCCTTGTGCGTAAGCTAGCTAGTCGAGCAAGAAACTTAGGGTAGCTAGCTGGTTATAATGTGTATAACTACACAGCTTATACAGCCGATCTTGCGGTATTGGCATCTGTCTCTTATACACATCTCCTCCTCAAGAGAAGAATCTAAGGTTTTTCAGGCGGAAGGATCTTACATCTTTCTAACCCGAACTCGAAAGCCATTCCCATCATGGAACCCGGATATCTACCCGCTCATAGCTCGTACCCAATACCAATACCCAACAACTAGGGTTTTTCTCTCTCGCTCACCGGGAGAATGCTCTCAAACTCACTTGGATCTGGCATGTGTTATTGACCAAATCAGGTGATACACAACCAACCAGACCTCGGGGTGTACATGTGATGTGATGTACCTTACCCATAAGAACCTCAAGGAAGGCATCACATCAGGATCGGGCCGCCTTAACGCGGAGCTCTAAGAGACAGGTGACACCCTCAGTGCCTACCAGCTAATAGTTGTTGGATTCTGGTGGAAGCTATGAAGCTAAGCTCTTTAACTCCTGTCTCATCATCCAGGATGACCTATTCCTTTACTTCGACTTCTTGCAGGATCAATTCATTACTAGTAAGATCACTGGTTAAGAAATTTCTTACGAGGGTTTGACTCGATATTTGTCTTCTGTATTATTTGTTTCTAGAGGGCGGATTTTTCTTAATTCTTCAACTAAAGAAAGTTCTTCCAAATTAATGACTCATTCTTTTAAATTTGTTCTCTCTGTCCCAGTTATTTATCTAGTCTTTTGGGTCTTTCTCGATATGCTCTGAGAGAGCAAGATGAGTTTGGATTCAATCTTTCGATACATCAGCTTCGAAAGTGGTCTGCGATTTGTATGCCTATTGGATCACTAGAGATTTATGGCACTGCATTCCTCTGCAAGAAAGAATCGACGTAAGGGGCCTTTAAAACGGAATTCGTTAGGGTTATTCACGCGGTTTCTACTCCTTAGGAGTTCGAGGAAATGTGGGAATAGATTATGCCCTAATCCCCATCCGACGCTTGAAACTATCCTCTCCAGTCATGCAAGCGAGACCGCGCCCATGGTGCAATCACTCCCATCTGTCTCAATCCCGTCCCGTACCGACAATATGTCCTAAGAGACACTAAGGACTGGTTTGCACTTGGACGATTCGAGATGTGTATAAGAGACAGGGCTTGGTACGCTCTCATAAGTCGATGTAGATGATGACGGCGGCATCTTTGTGTGAAGCCTGTCTATCTAGCTTAGTTTGAGCTGCTTTCGAGAGCAAAGGCTTAACTCGTCACAAGACTAGGGTGAAAACTATATAATCAAATATCCCTCGCGTCGATCTTACCTCCGTCGGCAGAATCTTAGTATTAAATATAAATTGGGTTGAGGGTATGTGATAAGAGACAAAGGACTCAGATGGCTAAGCTAGGTTAGCGAGACTATGTAACTAAAGGAAGGACTGCCGGCCCGATCCAAAAAGCTTGCTTCATTGGTTGATTGAACCTCGTGCTTTCGATGATCTCCTGCTGCGCGATAAACTCTAAGCTCTTACAATCGAAAGCACTCCTTCAATCTCTCTATTGTCTCAGCAGGACTTAGCCTGTCTCTTGTACACATAATCAGAATGAAATGCTCAAGCGGAGAAGACTGATTACATGTCCGATCCGGTAGGGATGGTTCCTCTCGACAGATTAAGCTACTTACTATAATTCGGGTATTGAACAAAGGGGTGGCAACTTGCCCGATAAGAAAATGAGCCCGAGTGAAAGAGTTGTCGCTAAGGAGTTTTTAGATAAAGTTCCGAGTTGACGAGATCAAAAAAAAATCTGTCCCAAAGAAAACCCCTAGTTGTAGTAGACGAAGATGGTCACCTAGGATAGGCAGACAAACCTGAACCTTAGAAAGTAGACGGCAGAGACGCTACGGGAGAACTGCCTAGGTATGGCCATTGAAGAAAGTAGATCTTCTCTTTCTTCAATTCATCCTAATAAGATGTGTCTTATGAATCGGACAAGTGTATAAGAGACAGGAGATGTTTAGCCAAGACAGGCCCAATGCCTCTTTGTTTGAAGCTTTGCCAGGCATATTCATGGCTACTCCGCTCCAAGTCGAGGGACGAAAGAACAGAGCCGAGAGATTCACTGCAGGACGCGCTCCGGTCTAAGACCTTGGCGACTTACGATCTCGCGAAGCTCCACCTTACCTTCAAAGGGAGCTCGGGCTCCTGTCTCTTATACACATCTAGATGTGTATAAGAGACAGGAGTAGGTGCTTGCCATCTCCTTGCTGTTCCTCATTATCACCTACTCAGTGTGGTGTGGGTAGCTTTGCCCCAATCAAGCGTAGCGATCACTGAACGATTGATTCCTATTCTTATTATACAATATTCTTGGATGATATAGATGGTGGGAACAATGAAGCGGATTCTTCATCTGCACTTAGAACCGGCATCTGGAAGGAAAGGAAAGCCTTAACGCCCTTGTGGGCAACTTTGCTATTCAAAGGGATAGAAGTAATAAAATTAAGGAAGAGAAGGCCTTGAGCCTCTTCCGGATTCTATTCTATTATACTATAAAATGGGAGAGTACTTTTCCTTCGCTTCGCTTTTAGTTTGAGTGGAGAGGAGAACAGGTCCTGAACAGGGCACTTAAGCGCATCCAATTCCATATTGCTGCGGCAACATTGATGAAGTCGAATGCCGAAGGCGATTGAGGGTTAAATAAAGCATTAAATACATACCCGAACCGAGCTGCAAGCACAAAAGCCGTTACACTCGAACCAAGCCTTCCTTGTTCGGCAACATGGAGAATCGGAATATTGCGACTTCTCTCCACCCCTAACGCGCCTGGCCATACAGAGCCTATAAGAAGAGAAGAGGCCTATATAACAATTTACGTTCATCGTGTCTTGAAGTAAAGAACAGGCCTTTGGTCAATGTTGCCGGAAGTGAAGGCCTTCTTCTCTCTGCCTTACATGAACTAGTTGCGAGACCAGCGAGCGCAATAAACAGAGCTATGAGCTGGATAGAGAACCTCTCTTTCGGATCCTCTCCTTTGTCGCTGTACATTTCTCGCCATGTGGTTTTTGACGAGAATAGCATTCCTTAGCACAAGCGCTAAGCGATAATAATACCTTTTGCAGTGTCATCTTTGCCTCCGCCTCCAGCTTAACCCTCTCCCGCTCGACCAAGTGAGGTGCATCTTCCGATTTATCCTCTTCAGCCCGCCGCTTCCTCAACCACGGTCCCTTCTCATGATGCCTTAATTTAATGACGGCTACTTCCCCGTTACTCATACAGTCGTCCTCTACCGAAGCCGATGCTACACCAACTCCAACGCCTTCTCCAACGGTGCCGCCGTCATCATCTACATCGACTTATGAGAGCGTACCAAGCCTTCCTCTTGTTGTCGACTTATCTCTTCCGGTTGAAGCTGCATCCATCGTCCCACCTCAACCATCATTGCGTCAAGAGATGATGCCTTCTCAGCCTCCGTCACAACATCCTATGCTTACTCGCTCCCGTGACGGTACAAGAAAGGCTAGGACTTTCCTTGCTACGAAGGACCCTGTTCCACAATCCTTTCTTTCCATTCTATCGGCATCTTCCTCAAATGAACCTACTTCCTACCTGAGCAGAATCCGAATCTAAAAAGTAAACTGAACTTGACTTAAGACGAAGGAAGCGAGTGTCGAAAAAACCGCTTTCTTAAGGCTTCAAACTACTAGTCATTAAGACTACTATAAAAGAAAAGTAAGGAAGTCCTTTTCTTGACTTGACCTGCGTGCATTATACCTACCCCCTTTTTAAAGAACTTGATTTCAATCTCAACAAAGAAATGAAAGCATAACTCTTTGCTTCTTGTCTTCTTACTCTTTTAGCCTGCCTTGTGGAGGTCTCTCGGGTGTCTACGGCAGATCCGATCAGTCTCGTGATGAAGAGAAGTTTTTTCCGATCTTCCACTAAGAAAGGTATCGTCACGACAACTCAATTTGTCCGGTAAACTACTCGGGGCTCCCATGGTTTAGTAAAAGGGAGGGGAGATTTTATCTTCATCCGGGTGTTCATTTCATTCCATTATGAACTCAAAAGTGTAAGGCTGATTAGTGAGGTCTTAAAAACGTCTACAATGTGTATAAGAGACAGGCCCAAGTCATTCCATTTTGCTTTCAACAAGTAGGCGACGCGAATCTATGCTTTCTATGTTTCAATCGAATACCAATTGCTTGGATGCGTTTGAAAGCCTCGAGATTACTTGAAAAAAAAAAAGGATTTTTAGGTTTGTCTTGTGTCTCCGAAACAAACGGTCCATTTGTTGATGGGCGAACGACGGGGTACTTAACCCTGTCTCTTATACACGCCTAGCACCTATCTAGATCAAAATGAAAAGCAGCAAAGGGAACTTGAAGAAGCGAGCCTCTATCAGAGAAAGCCATTGCGCGCTAGCCCCTTGTATAGGGCGTTAAGCACCGCGCACCCTTAAACTACAAGCTTTCTTCGCATGCTTGAGCGCATCCCCTTTCTATTAGTAAGGTTGTCAAAAGGCTTTCCTTTAGTTCCTTTATGCCTTTACTAAGATTAGAATCTAAATAGTTGGCCCTTCTTTCTCAAAGTCAACTTTCTCCCTTCTTGCTTTAGTTTTCAATAAGGGAGACCTCTTCTCTGATTGGCTTCGCCCTATCTATTCATCTCTTTTTTCAAATGGATATTTAGGGATCTCTCTTGTTCATAGATCTTGAAACCAGATCAATATCCATTTCTCAATAGATCTATCTATCGATAGAAAGATATAGATCTCTATATGGATCTATCTCCATATCTAACTAAATATGGAAGACCCAACACTGATCAGTTAAAGGGCGTAACCAACGGAAGGTTCTCACCTGTCCCCGACATTGTTCTCCGACGATGTCCCCCAACGAAAGGTCCACCATTCTCTTTCTTTCTTCAATGGTTCCGATCAGGACAAGTGGGTTGGTTCGTTTCGTCGTCCTATCTACGCAATTCTCTGTCTTCGTTCGTGATCATGTTGGGCGAAAGGTAGTTGTAGAGGAGCGGCTGTGAAACGGCGATTCCCCCCTTTCCATTGAAGTAGGGAGGGCCTACTTCCCCACCATTCCGGCCTATTATTGATAGGGATTTGACCGATGCTGAAGGTAGCTTGCTTACCAAGCCACCCACTTGAGAAGCTAGAAGAGACAGAATGGTGGACATAAGCTGTCTCTTATACTGAAGCTTTGCTTCTCCTCCCGTAGTCGTAATACTTGGCTCGTCGCTACTTTGATTCAAAAGGTAACCGACGGTTCCCGACTTTCTCCGCTTTCCGCAACCCTAACCATTTGTCATTCCGATTACTTCTAACATCCATAAACCTTTTTTTATTATTTCAAAAATAGCGATAGGCTTTAAAAAAAAGTAAAGGATAAGCTTCCATTCTAGAAGCGGTAGCTCAGCTTATTATCTTATCTATTCTGGCGACTTCTCACCAAAGTTACAAGCCAAAGATGCAGAGTTCCTCAAACAACAGGATTCAGATGTGTGTCTCTTATACACATCTAGATGTGTATAAGAGACAGGGAATGCATGGTAGAACCGAAGTGAGCTGTTCATGCTCCCGATCTAAGGCACTCTCGCAGTTAGAAGTCTTTTCGAAGCGATGGTAGCGGAATTGATCGAACTTCTTGCTCTCGTGGTGCTTTCCTTGAGCTCAACCATCCGGGATGCTAGTTTTCGAGGATGATTCTTTCGCGTAAGTCGGGAGTGTTGAGCCGAGTAGAGATGACCTTTTCAAGCATCGCTGTGAGAGCATCCGACTGAAGAATTTCTTCAAATGGCATGCTGAAATAGTTTCTTAGTGCTTCCCTTTGTTCTTGCAAGAGATCAAGACTGGTAGGCAGGCTAAGGCCTTGCTACACATCAATGGAATGATGTGTCTTAGACACAGTCTCCACATCTAGATGTATATAAGAGACAGGGCTTCGCCAAGCCTGACGAAAGAGCCTGTCTATTATACACTCTAGATCAGTAATGAATGAATTCAGCTTATTCGCTATGCGGACATAAACATACGAATAAGCTCTTATCGCATTAGCAGTCACTTATACACATCTAGAGAAGGGGCTTTTTCCCCGACTTGTGCTCTATCTATAATAGTGAAATCCTAAAATAGAAAGGGTCAGCTTAGACTCTTTAAGACTTTAGAATAGTGTTGCCGATACCTCTAAGAGAAAGACAAGGGCATCTCCAGAAAGTCTTCTAAAAGTTTCCTCTTCCCCGGGCCAATCTATCAAAGGGGGTTAGTCTTCTAGTTTGGAACTATTTTCCGACACCTCTTTATAAGAAAGAGGGGGAAAGTCAAAGGAGTAGCAAGAACCGGTAAAAAACTAAGAAGATAGAGTAAGAGTCTTAAGCTTAACAAGTTCATCAAAAGAGTGAGAGATCCGTGTTTAAGAACAATAGAAGACGGATATAAACTAGCTTGAGCTCCAGCTGAAGCTATTCTTGCTGCGCTCAAGCTAGTCTGGAGACACCTTCTGGGCAGTAAGCCATCCCCTTTCATTTCTTATGCTTTTGATCTAGTTAAAGTGCTAGGATAAGTCAGTCTAACTTCACTCTATAGGAGCTTTCCATTGAGGGGGAAGCCATTAGGTAGCATGCCTAAGGGACGAGGAAGAAATTCTTCCGGTGGTAAGCCACATACTGTATATTCCACCTATGCTTATCTTATGTCTACCCTAGACTTATATAAGTATAAGGATAGGTCCCGCTAGTAGGAGTATGAATAGTTGGATTCCTTATTAGGCTTTTATCCCTTTCTAGGAACTAGTCAATTAAGGTAGGGTTCTTGTTAGTCTATGTATACCCTAGATAAGAGCTGGATTAAAAAGCTAGAAAAAGTTTCTAAGATACAATCATACTATATAAGGAAAGGCTCGGCTCAAGTTTCGGAAGAGGAGTTCACTACTAAAGAAGTGCAAATTAGGCTCACCTGAGGTTGTCCTCTTTGATACACCTTCTTTAGTGTATTTTCCCTATCTATTGACAGTTCTATACCCCCTTTGTCAGAATCGAATCAGGCTCGGCCTAACCCACCCACCAGCCTTCTAAGAGTTAACACACTCACGGATGAAATATCAGACATATGCAGAGAAAGGCTTCCTTTGCGCATAGCTAAGTTGAAGGTCAAAACAAGGCCTTGATCACTAGAAAGGTCCCAACCAATGGTTTCGGGAAGCTCTATTTCGATATCTTATTTTCGAGGACATCCATCCAATACATTTCGATACACCGTATGATAGACTCTCTTAACTCATACTTACGAGTAGGGTCTCACATGGCAATATTTTTAAAGAGCAAATGGAGAGCCTTTTCTTTTCATATCTTAAAGCGGAGGGAAGGTTGTCCATTCCGCCAAAATCTTCCTCCGAGCTTCCACTACGTGCGAAATGTCCTGAATAAAAGCTAAAACCAGGAGTAATGAATTCATTCACTCCATGGTCAAAGAAGAATAGCAACTCTTCACCGTTCGAGAAAAAAGTATATCTCGTAAGAGAGCTGGCACTGCTCGAGGAAATTCCAGTAAATGGAGAGTATGTGGCTAATCCAGTTAACTCACCTTCGATCTTTCACCTTCGGTATTGCACAAGCAATGAACTTATTTCGTATTTCTAGATGTGTATAAGAGACAGCTTATATAAGAAACAATGTTACGATATAGCTGAAGGATCTGAGAGGCTAGCCTCAATGCCATTCAATCGAGATGGATAATTTAAACATACCAGCTACTGAGCATATTGAAATAAATTAAGGACAGTGATGATGTGCGGAAGCTTCATAGTCATATCTCATCTTAGAATGCCGCAGAGACAGCTTGAACTAGCTGTCTCTTATACACAAGATGTGTATAAGAGACAGAGCAAATCCGCTTTTAGGATAGATGTGTATAACGGGCGGTACCGCATTGGGCAGAAGACGATCCAAAAGACGAGAGTACAGCTAAGCCCACATTTTGAAAAGTTCTGTTAGGTTCTTAGTAGCAATCGGCGACCTTTTCTTCTTTTACTTCACATAGCTTTTCGTCTCCTTGATAGCCGGAAGTTCTCCAAAAGTATGAAAAGCTGGAGGACTTTGTACCATCCATTCCGATGTGGTTGGATTCTGTTCAACAGCCCAAGGACTTGGAGCACATCTTTTGTTCTTTCCACTTGATATACTTCTACACATCTAGTCGATTGTCCAAAGATAGGTCAGCTGATGAAACCACCTACGCCTGTCTCTTATGTCCGACCAAAGATTTTACCTACCCAATAGTGAAATCCTGCAAATAAAGCAAAAACGGCTCCCATAGAAAGTACATAATGGAAATGTGCAACTACATAATAAGTATCATGTAGAGCAATGTCTAGTCCAGAATTTGATGTGTATAAGAGTGAGTCCTCCTATGGTAAACAAAAAGATGAACCCTACAGCAAATAACATGGGTGTTTTGTATTGTATCGAACCCCCCCACATGGTAGCGATCCAACTAAAGATTTTGATTCCAGTGGGGACAGCTATGATCATGGTAGCAGCGGTGAAGTAGGCACGGGTATCAACGTCTAAGCCCACAGTACTTGGGTATGATGAGCCCAAACAAGATCTCAGAACAGATGTTCTACTTTCATGGTTTATGCCATGATAGTATAGATCTTTCTAATAAGTCATATCGTTGATATATTAAGAGAGGAGTCCGTATTCCGGATCCGGGTATCCTAAGTATATCACATCTAGATGTTATAAGAGACTAGATGTGTATTCAGAGACAGGCTGAAGTCCTCCAATGGGATCGAAAAGGTTGTATTAAAGTTTCGATCGGTTAATAACATGGTAATTGCCCCTGCCGATCGGAAGTGATAATAAAAGTGAGAATGCTGTCACTAAAACTGACCACACAAATAGGGGTGATCTATGCATAGTCATTCCAGGTCCACGCATATGCATCTGCCCCTTGATGTACTTGTTAAGCTTAAGACTCTTACTCCTGTCTCTTATACACATCTAGAAATTGCTGAATCAATCTGCTCCTCCGAATGGTGGTAGTAGAAGTGGGTAGCGGAACTGGGTGGACACCAAGTCCGCTACCTCTTGGGCTAAGGCTGAGCCTCTTAGAAGCATCTAGATGTCTCTTATACACAGTCTAGATGTGTAATAAGAGACAATCATGGAAATGCCATGTCAGGCGCACCTATCAAGAATCGGAACAAACCAATTACCAGATCCACCTATCATCGCCGGCATAACCATAAAAAAGATCATTAAAAAAGCGTGAGCCGTTATTAAAACATTATAAAGTTGATGATTCCCACCAAGAATTTGATCGCCGGGTCGTGCTAATTCCATACGAATCAGTACTGAGAAGCATGTGCCCATCACTCCAGTCTCTTGGCACCGATCTAGATGTAATACAGAGTCTCTATATCCTTGTGGTTAGTGGAGAACAGCCATCGGACCGGATTTGTCATAAAATGGAGATTCTTTCGTTTCCTTCCTTATCAGAGAGGGGCCCCTTAGGGAGCGGAGCGGGGCTTATTTATTGAAAAAAGGGGGGGGGGAGGAAGAATGGAAAGCCCTCACTTTATTGATGGGACATTATGATCCCCTTTTCATTCTTCCCGTAGGATTTCATATTGAGCTCCAAATATACGCTATTGGGATGGGATGGCTCTTACTAGCTCTCCTCTAAGAACCGCACGTGCGAGGATCCCCCGCATTGCGGCTCTATACAACATCTAGATGTGTATAAGAGACAGGTAGGTGTCTTGTCCTTAGCTGAGTGGACAACTTTTCCTGTCGATTCACGGAATGTGATCTGGGACACGATGGGAGTTTGCGTGCCTCGGTAGGAAAGAGACTCATCTATCAGTTCCTCTCGTAGATCGGTGCGGTTTTACGAAGCGTCTAAGCACAGTTCACTCGCGTTGATCAGTCAAGAGGTTTGCCGCCACTCCTTAAGGTTACCTGTTCTATCATATACACTTCTTGCATTCTTTCCCACGCTTCATACCTCCTCTTTTTCTTCTTAAGGTAAGGTAAAGGGCCAGGCATGGTGGGGTAGGAGCATCCAGTCGGCAATCTTTTGGCTTGACCAAGAAGTCTTATGTCCTCCGAGTCGCACGGCGTTTTAACCGAAATAACTTCTTGCGCAATTCATGCGTTTCTGTTTTTATGACAAAAAATTGTTTCTTGATTTCCATTTCAAATTGTTCTCTGGACTTTTTATCAATATGAGGTGATCGTAACACAGTATATAAGACTCGTGATTCAGGCAATCCAATCTTCCGTGTGTAAGGCGGAAGCCCCAAAAAATGGTTTTCCAAAAATGGGTGATAAAAAGATCTTTTTACTATGCGTATCTTGGTGGTCGTTACTTTTGGTGGTCTTTCTTTTTGGCTGACTCCTCTTCTTGTTCTATTGACATCCATGTCTGGGGCAAAGAATGCAATAGCTTCGGTTAGAGCAAAGCCCTATAAGGGCTTTGAAATCTATTCTGAGCTACTATCTAGATGAGTTACATACGGAATCTCAAAATGTTTCCAACAAAACAACGTTCTACATGTGTCTAGCTCTGTATAAGACGGGAAGTGGTGTTTCCAGTGGCGGACGGGTAAGTAACGCGTAAGAACCTGCCCTTGGGAGAGAACAACAGCTGGAAACGGCTGCTAGATATACCCCGTAGGCTGAGGAGCAAAAGCCTGAATTCGCCCGAGGAGGGCTCGCGTCTGATTAATTAGTTGGTGAGGCAATCGCTTATACAAGGCTATGATCTTATACACATCTAGAGGTGTATCAGCCACACTGGGACTGAGACACGGCCCAGACTCCTACGGTAGGGGCAGAGGAATTTCCGGTGGAGCGGTTAAAGCGTAGAGATCGGAAAGAACACCAACGGCGAAAGCACTCTGGGCCGACACCGACACTGAGAGACGAAAGCTAGGGGAGCGAATGGGATTAGATACCCCAGTAGTCCTAGCCGTAAACGATGGATACTAGGCGCTGTGCGTATCGACCCGTGCATAAGAGACAGGCACTGGATTACGAACTTAAAGATATGAACTGAGTGCCATTTGATGAGTATCTGAGAACAAAGGAGAGGGATATGGAAAGAATGAAGTAATGAAAGAGGAAGTCATTGCTAGTAGTAACGACTTATCACGATCCATTGGTTCATATAGAATCCATGTCCTAGGTGTATCAAAAAACATTCTTTTCGCTAAGCGTATATAATAAAATAGAGTGAAAGGGTCCACCCCGAAACCAAGCCAAGGGGGTACTAACTAACAGCTGAGTCCTCTCCGAACCGCAGGAGATAGTCTCCCATCACATCGGATGTGTATAAGAGACTTATAGGCAATCTGCGGTGATCCCCGTGTTTGATCTCTTCCATCTCTGCCTCGCTCGTTGTCACCTATGTTGAAGAAAGGTTTGGAACACTGTAGAGAATGAAGAGGGGGTTAGATCAGAAAGTTAAGTAGCGTAGCAAGAAGCCCCAAATCCTTGATTTGGCCAGAAAGACTGCACCGCTTTGGGCCCAGGAAGCGGAGGGTCTCTTATACACATCTAGATGTGTATAAGAGACAGCCCTTGTCCCTTTCCTTTCTTCATGCGCCGCGCGCCATTGGCGCTTTGCTCTCCTCTTATTCTTCATTGGGACGGTTCGGATGGACTTCGCCGTTCTTTCCCAACTAAAAAAGAAAGGGCTGTATCACATCGAGATGTCGATTCGTTTTCCGCCCCCAATGAGATGGGAATTTTGAACCCCCTATTTAGACTTTTGGGCTTTTCATCTTTCTGAATCGAAACCCGGCCCGGCTCGCGTCGTTCCAACAACCGGTGGGGAGCACCTCAGTATACGATCCCCACCGGTTGTTGATGTATCATGCTCAATATCCTCTCTACCGGGTCTGCATACAGAGACTTATACGCAGCTTCTGTCTCTTATACACATCTAGATGTTCCATAAGAGATGGGTCTGTGAGATAAGAGACTCGTGGCAAGAGACCGGCCGCCCAACGACCTCTTACGCTAGTCACTAGATGTGTAAGAGACAGTGACCGGATACGAATCTCCTGGTGCTTTAAAGAAGTAGAATTTGAACAAATTTTATTTAACGGGGGTATTCTGCGTATGAGAACATAGTAATGGAAAAGGTAATAGCCAAAATAGGATTCGTTTTGGCTAGAGCGCCCAAATCAGCTATATATTTGACACGGGTTTGCCGTAATGCTAAAACTATGGCGAATGCATCTATCGTCATTGATGCATAAATAAAGATACCAATTAGTAGTGATTGAATTCCTTCTATGGTTCCACATGATAAACCAGTACGAATATAACCTG